>CM065721.1:5309148-5449148 GCA_033310375.1 Conus canariensis | reverse complement strand
CCATGACAACAGACAGACAGGTGAAGACCATGACAACAGACAGAGAGGTTAAGACCATGACAACAGACAGAGAGGTTAAGACCATGACAACAGACAGAGAGGTAAAGACCATGGCAACAGACAGAGAGGTGAAGACCATGACAACAGACAGAGAGGTGAAGACCATGACAACAGACAGAGATGTGAAGGCCATGACAACAGACAGAGATGTGAAGGCCATGACAACAGACAGAGAGGTGAAGGCCATGACAACCAGACAGAGAGGTGAAGACCATGACAACAGACAGAGTGGTGAAGACCATGACAACAGACAGAGTGGTGAAGACCATGTCAACAGACAGAGAGGTAAAGACCATGGCAACAGACAGAGAGGTGAAGACCATGACAAACAGACAGAGAGGTGAAGACCATGACAACCAGACAGAGAGGTGAAGACCATGGAGATGTGAGCTGAAAGCCATGAGGACAAGGAAGTGAAAAGCATAAGAACAGAAGAGCATCAAGGCCATAAGGGGAGACAGAGAGGTGAGATCAGGAAGGCAGAGCACTGACAGGATGAGGACAGAATGATGAGGCCACTGACCTGTAATTCAATGTGTAGCGAGTAATGCCCACCCCTGTAGATCCATCTGTTATCTTCTGCAAAAAGTTTGTTGTACACATTAAACTCTCTATGCATGTGCAAAAAGATCATGTCATATACACCAAACTGCGTGAACTTCTGAAAAAGTTTTTATCTCACTGAACAGGTTATTATCTCCCAAGCAAAAGAAGTTAATGGCAGGCTGAGCTTTGTGTTCCTCTGAAAAGGAGGGTTTTATATAATGCACTTAGTGCTTCTGAAAGGCACAGTTCTGCGTCACACACTAACATCTGACGTCTGACAGGTGCCTCTTCATGTAATGCACTGACATCTTTGTGTTTTGTAAGCGTATCACTCTCAATGTCACCAACTGAAGTCTGTATATGTCTGATACTAGAGGAGGTGGGTGTTGGTTGTGGTGGGAGGGAGGGGCGGGGGGGGGGGGGGGGGAGGGTAGGGGAACCAACTGGGAGCATGGAAAAATAGCAAAGACTGAAATGTCACAGACAAATAGGGCATGCGCAAAAAGAGCATGAACAAATATGGCACCATTGACAGTTGGACAGTGGCCACTTTTGCTAGTCTCCAACAACTACAGTGTCTTACCATTTCCCCAAACAAACCCCACTGTCTTGGCCATTCCCATAACAATTACAAACATGGTAGCACAAGCCAAAAGAAAACACACTCACAAACCAAAGTGCAAATTAATACTTCTGTAATACACAATACAAAACAGACAAGTGAATTTTCAGCACACTCTTCAGACCTTGCAAGGAGCAGACATTAAATAAAAAATTGCTCAAAACAACAGATATAAAAAAAACTGCTCAAAACAACAGACATGAAAAAATTGCTCAAAAACAACAGACATATAAAAAATGCTCAAAACAACAGACATAAAAAAATTGCTCAAAACAACAGAGAGACATTAAAAAAATGCTCAAAACAACAGACATTAAAAAATAGCTCAAAAACAACTGACAAAAAAGCTGCTCAAAGCAACAGACATAAAATATTTCTCAAAACAACAGACAAAAAATTGCTTTAAACAAAAGCTCACAGATCTGATCCACCCTGATAATGGCAGTGTTATGTATCAATGAGATGTAGGGAAATGCAGTCAGATCAGAAACATACAGCAGGAGAGAGAGAGAGCAAAAGAGAGAGAGAAGAAGACGGAGAAGACAGAGAGAGAGAGAAGAAGAAGAAGAAGAAGAAGAAGAAGAAGAAGAAGAAGAAAGAAGACTCAAACTCAAACAGTTTAATTACAAAGGCCACTGACCTATCTGCAATCAAGAACAAAAGTAGAACACACATGCGCTCGGTGCATATGCTGAAAATTATTTGCATAACAAAATGTTCTTCCTGAAATTACTCTGGCATTTGTGTGTTAACTGATAGCAGTTCCTCTCTTCGTTTTAGTGCTTTAAAAATGAGCATAGCTACAGAGTGAGTTACAATTCTCTTTTCATTTTGCAGTGAAAGAAGCAATGAGGCAAAATGTATTTATCTCTTAAATCTTTATAGGATGGACAAGCATTAAAAAAATGTATTTTGTCCTCAATTTGATTACAGAATGGACAGTTTTTAGAGTTTAGTGTATATCTTTGACGGACATTCAAATCACTTATACCAAGTCGAAATCTCACGAACACTTTGCGAAATTTAGGAACTGTAATATCAGTTAAATATTTCTCAGGCTGCCATAAGGATTTGAAGGAACGAGAGAGAGAGAGAAGACTCGTGACTCGTGACTTTAATGTGAGGCCATCAGCCTATTCACATGAGTACACAACAAGAAATAAATCAATTTTATATAATTAGAACAAAATTTACCATGACTGCAACCAAGCATTCTTCCATGACAGTATGTACATGCAGAATTCTATCTCAATTATACATCAATACTTCTTGATACATTCTTCCCCACGAACGCGATGCGAGTATATACACCATCATTCTCAAAACTCATAACACTAATGCTGTCGACACTAGCACACAAAACACATGCCTCCTATCCTAATCCCCTCATCACATTCTCGTCCACATACACAGCGAAGACCTTTCATCCCCGCATCGTATAATTCTCCGGAAAGCCATACTATTTTAAGCATCTTTTGTTTACATAATTTACGCATGCGCAAAATAAGCCTATCACCCTGCAAAGGTAAACCCCGAATCTTGGGTCTACATAAGAGAGAGAGAGAGAGAGAGAGAGAGAGAGAAGAGAGAGAGAGAGAGAGAGAGAGAGAGAGAGAGAGAGAGAAAGAGAGAGACAGAGAGAGAGAGATGAGAGGTGGTGGGAGGGTGGATGGGAGAAGGGAAAGAAATAAGCTGGATCTGGCCCACAACAAAGAATCTTTTTCTTGGAGTTCTTCCATTTTTCCTCTGACCCACCTGTGTTATGGCAGGGTGACCTACCCTGGGGTCAGACCCTATGCTGATAATGCGCTGCTAACACTCGGGGAGGGACGGGAAGAAGCAGAGAGAGGCAGGTGGCATGTATTCAGGTATCCCATGCACAATTATGTTTGTAGCGGACTACTGTGAACAATTCACTGCAGGTATCTTGTACATGTGTGTGAATGCATGTGGGCCTGGGTGTCTGTGTGTGTGTGGGTGTGTGTGAGTGCGTGCGCGTGTAATACCTTGTTTCTGGACAGCAGGCCTGTGTTGAAGAGGCGTGTGAAGCTGTCGGTGACGATGTGGTCGGGGTACTGTTTCAGGGTGACATACATCTCATAATCTCGCATCTGTTTGTCTCCCCCACTCAGAACATGGCTCTGCACACAGCACATCAACCACATGGCCCTTAGCATACACTGCGCTTCACCTCACCATTTGTCTGTTATCACTTCAGCAGAACCAGTCAATAGAATCACATATAAAAAAAATAAAGTAGTGACTGCTGTACTCGTTTCAAATAAGTGAAGGGAAAAGGTGGCAAAAAGAGTACCTGGAGAGGGGATGACCAACGTTTCGTGTCATAGACACTTCAACAGGGAATGACAGCAGAGGGAAGAATCACATATACTCACAGTAATAACAGTTAAATGGAAAAACAATAAACAGCATTCAATATATTCACAGTAATAACAATTAAATGGAAAAACAGTAAAAAGCATCAAATATATTCATAGTAATAAGAATCAAATGGAAAAACAAACTCAGACTGGAAGTGAAAGGACAAAAACAACCAGCTAACACAGACTAAATGGGAAAGGACACGATCAGCTAATACAGGCTGAATAAATAGGACAGAGCAGAAACAATCAGCTGATATAGACTGAATAAATAGGACAGAGCAGAAACAATCAGCTGATACAGGCTGAATAAATAGGACAGAGCAGAAACAATCAGCTGATACAGGCTGATTAAATAGGACAGAGCAGAAACAATCACCTGCGATAACAGGCAGAGAGAAAAACAGGACAGAGCAGAAACAATCAGCTGATACAGGCAGAATAAATAGGACAGAGCAGAAACAATCAGCTGATACAGGCTGAATGAATAGGGCAGAGCAGAAACAATCAGCTGATACAGGCTGAATAAATAGGACAGAGCAGAAACAATCAGCTGATACAGGCTGAATAAATAGGACAGAGCAGAAACAATCAGCTGATACAGAATGAATAAATAGGACAGAGCAGAAACAATCAGCTAGCACAGGCTGAATGAATAGGACAGAGCAGAAACAATCAGCTGATACAGGCTGAATGAATAGGACAGAGCAGAAACAATCAGCTGATACAGACTGAATAAATAGGACAGAGCAGAAACAATCAGTTAGCACAGGCTGAATGAATAGGACAGAGCAGAAACAATCAGCTGATACAGGCTGAATGAATAGGACAGAGCAGAAACAATCAGCTAATACAGGCTGAATAAACAGGACAGAGCAGAAACAATCAGCTGATACAGGCTGAATAAACAGGACAGAGCAGAAACAATCAGCTGATACAGACTGAATGAATAGGACAGAGCAGAAACAATCAGCTAATACAAGCTGAATAAACAGGACAGTGCAGAAACAATCAGTTGATACAGGCTGAATGAATAGGACAGCGCAGAAACAATCAGCTGATACAGGCAGAATGAATAGGACAGAGCAGAAACAATCAGCTGATACAGAATGAATAAATAGGACAGAGCAGATGATACAGGCTGAATGAATAGGACAGAGCAGAAACAATCAGCTGATACAGGCTGAATAAATAGGACAGAGCAGAAACAATCAGCTGATACAGGCTGAATAAATAGGACAGAGCAGAAACAATCAGCTGATACAGGCTGAATGAATAGGACAGAGCAGAAACAATCAGCTGATAAAGGCTGAATGAATAGCACAGAGCACAAACAATCAGCTAGCACGGGCTGAATGAATAGGACAGAGCAGAAACAATCAGCTGATACAGGCTAAATGAATAGGACAGAGCAGAAACAATCAGCTGATACAGACTGAATAAATAGGACAGAGCAGAAACAATCAGCTGATACAGGCTAAATGAATAGGACAGAGCAGAAACAATCAGCTGATACAGACTGAATAAATAGGACAGAGCAGAAACAATCAGCTGATACAGGCTGAATGAATAGGACAGAGCAGAAACAATCAGCTAATACAGGCTGAATAAACAGGATAGAGCAGAAACAATCAGCTGATACAGGCTGAATAAACAGGACAGAGCAGAAACAATCAGCTGATACAGACTGAATGAATAGGACAGAGCAGAAACAATCAGCTAATACAAGCTGAATAAACAGGACAGTGCAGAAACAATCAGCTGATACAGGCTGAATGAATAGGACAGCGCAGAAACAATCAGCTGATACAGGCTGAATGAATAGGACAGAGCAGAAACAATCAGCTGATACAGGCTGAATAAACAGGACAGAGCAGAAACAATCAGCTGATACAGGCTGAATGAATAGCACAGAGCAGAAACAATCAGCTAGCACAGGCTGAATGAATAGGACAGAGCAGAAACAATCAGCTAATACAGGCTGAATAAATAGGACAGCAGAAACAATCAGCTAGGACAGGCTGAATAAATAGGACAGAGCAGAAACAATCAGCTAGGACAGGCAGAATGAATAGGACAGAGCAGAAACAATCCACTGATACAGGCTGAATAAATAGGACAGAGCAGAAACAATCAGCTAGGACAGGCAGAATGAATAGGACAGAGCAGAAACAATCCACTGATACAGGCTGAATAAATAGGACAGAGCAGAAACAACCAGCTGATACAGGCAGAATGAACAGGAAAGAACACAAACTTCACATTCATATGTCAGAGTCTGTGTATTGTGTGCATATATGTACATGTGTGTGTGTGTGTGTGTGTTGTGTGTGTGTGTGTGTGTGTGTGTGTGTGTGTGTGTGTGTGTGTGCCTGCATGCTTGCATGTGTGTGTGTGTGTCTGTGTGTGTGAAGCAGACAAAATTCTGCTCGTTATTTATCAAAACAGCCACACCCTAACTCCCCCCTTTGTGTACTACAAATACTGCAAGTGGGATCCTCTAAATCTCATGATGACATCCTACAATCCTCAAGTGAGGGTCTCATGTACTCTTTATGTAAAGGACCATAGGAAGCCCTGCCCAGATCATAGATAAACAAGGAGGCACAAAACTAGCTCAAAGGTGATATTCAGAGCCTGGCAATAGCACACATCAAAAGCCTTAAAGATGGTTTATTAACAAGTCAGACAACTAACCAGCTGGAAGTCCCGTAGGGCAACGTTGCAGATGTCAGTGTAGGATGACACGTCCTCCCAGCGACTGGCTCTGCTGGTCTCCTCCGCTAGCATGACATCATGGTAAGCTTCCAGCCATCGCTGGGACTGCGGCAACACACCACTGGACTGCTCTGTCTCTGTCTCAAACCTGACACATACACACACATATGACATGCACACGACACTCCTCAACACCTCACACATGACTGCACTGTCTCAAACCTGACACATGCACACACACATGACATGTACACGACACTCCTCAACACCTCACACATGACTGCACTGTCTCAAACCTGACACACATACATACATGACGTGTACACAACACTCCTCAACAGGTCACACATGACTGCATTGTCTCAAACCTGACACATACATACTCATGATGTGTACACAGCAGTCCTCTACATGTCACACATGACTGCATTGTCTCAAACCTAACACATACATACTCATGATGTGTACACAACAGTCCTCTACATGTAACACATGACTGCATTGTCTCAAACCTAACACATACATACTCATGATGTGTACACAACAGTCCTCTACATGTACACATGATTGCATGTCTCAAACTTGACACATACATACACATGATGTGTACACCAACAATATTCAACCGTCACATATGACTGCACTGTTTAAATGTGAAAGGCACATGCATGTGACGTGTACACAACAGTCAAACATGTCACATATGACTGCACTGTTTAAAACCTAACACATACATGCATGACTATACACAACATCTCAATATATCACACATGACTTACTGTCTAAAACCTGACACATACATGCACATGACATATACACAACACTCCTCAATATTACACATGACTTACCCTTTTAAAACTGACACAACCTGACATATACACAACATGCATTGTACACATGACATGCACTTTTTAAAACCTGACAATACACAACATGACATGTACATGACGCAGAGAAGTAGAAAGGTAAAACGTCACTCCGCAGCCCTGCTAATTCCTATAATGGTGTGAAGCACCTTCTCGCGCACGGCGGGGGGTGGAATTTGAAATGTGCTCACCACCTTCGTCCAGGCAGCAGAAACCGTGGCTCACAAAGCAGATGCTCACAGCAAAAAGAGAGCGAAAAGAGACAGTATCTGCGTTGTTGACTACTTTGATTTGCTTGCAACAGAAAAACACAAAATGCTACATCGACAAATTGACAATAATAATGGTGTTTAATCAAATTTTGACCATACCCTCTTTGGGGACCACTACAGCGACATCAAAATCACAGATTATTAGCGCTCATTTTATCAGTGACCTCCATCTTTCATAACTTTCAATAGTTTCAAGCACACTTTAACCTGTCGAGTGCCAGCGACCGATATTTCGGTCGATAAAGTACTTCCGCTTCAGTGCCAGCAACCGAAATTTCGGTCGGTGATCTTTCGCTATTTTTAGCTGGAAAACCCTACCGATTTCACTGACTTATGTATGACGAACGTTTAGGATCCCATCCAGTGGCCAATTAAATCATATTTCATGACGTGTACACATACGGTGTGCCCAGTCCATTGAAAGTGAAGACCCCACAGGCTCTGAGTAGTTTTCAGTCACCAACAGTAGCAGACGACGCAACACCCAGACTTAGCGGCCTACAATCGACTCGAAAAACCTTTTATGCTCTCGAAACAGCGAATATTATTCTAGAAGAGAGCGATTCAAATCACACACACACACACACACACACACACACACACACACACACACACACACACAAACATACATATGCATGTATACACACATGCACATACATATATATATATGCACACATACAAACATACACACATGCGCGTGCATGCACACACACACACACACACACACACACACACACACACATACATATGCATGTATACACACATGCACATACATATGTATGCACACATACAAACATACACACATGCGCGTGCATGCACACACACACACACACACACACACACACACACACACACACACACACTCACACACATACACACACAGACTTGAAAACTAATGATTGATATGCCGTGAAAGAACAAGGGAAAGGCTCAAAGGGACGTACACCATGAACTTGTCAATGAGGTCGTTGATGAGGGCAGTGATGAGGGATGAGTTCTCTGCACTGCACCTCACCACCTTGTTTTTCATCTTCAGCTTCTGCCCATACTTGGCCACCAGCGCCTGTCAACAGCATCATTTATACACTGTCAACAACCGTCACCAATACGCATCTGTCAACAACCATCATTAATACACATCTGTCAACAACCATCATTAATACACACCTGTCAACAGCCATCATTAACACACACCTGTCAACAACCATCACTAACACACACCTGTCAACAGCCATCATTAACACACACCTGACAACAGCCATCATTCATACACAACTGTCAACAGCCATCATTCATACACACCTGTCAATGACCATCATTCATACACAACTGTCAACAGCCATCATTAACACACACCTGTCAACAGCCATCATTAACACACACCTGTCAACAGCCATCATTAACACACATCTGTTAACAGCCATCATTAGCACACATCTGTCAACAGCCATCATTAACACACACCTGTCAACAGCCATCATTAACACACACCTGTTAACAGCCATCATCAACACACACCTGTTAACAGCCATCATCAACACACATCTGTCAACAGCCATCATTAACACACACCTGTCAACAGCCATCATCAACACACATCTGTCAACAGCCATCATTCATACACACCTGTTAACAGCCATCATTAACACACACCTGTCAACAGCCATCATTGATACATGCCTGTCAACAGCCATCATTAACACACACCTGTCAACAGCCATCATTCACACACACCTGTCAACAGCCATCATTAACACACACCTGTCAACAACCATCATTCACACACACCTGTCAACAGCCATCATTAACACACACCTGTCAACAACCATCATTAACACACACCTGTTAACAGCCATCATTAACACACACTGTCAACAGCCATCATTAACACACACTGTCAACAGCCATCATTAACACACACCTGTTAACAGCCATCATTAACACACACCTGTTAACAGCCATCATTAACACACACCTGTCAACAGCCATCATTCATACACACCTGTTAACAGCCATCATTAACACACACACTGGTTAACAGCCATCATTCATACACACCTGTCAACAGCCATCATTAACACACACCTGTCAACAACCATCATTAATACACACCTGTCAACAGCCATCATTAACACACACCTGTCAACAGCCATCATTAACACACACCTGTCAACTGCCATCATTCACACACACACCTGTTAACAGCCATCATTCATACACAACTGTCAACAGCCATCATTAACACACACCTGTCAACAACCATAATTAACACACACCTGTCAACAGCCATCATTAACAAACACCTGTCAACAACCATCATTAACACACACCTTTCAACAGCCATCATTAACACACACCTGTCAACAGCCATCATTGATACACACCTGTCAGCAGCCATCATTAACACACACCTGTCAACAGCCATCATTAACACACACCTGTTAACAACCATCATTAACACACACCTGTCAGCAGCCATCATTAACACACACCTGTTAACAGCCATCATTAACACACACCTGTCAACAGCCATCATTGATACACACCTGTCAACAGCCATCATTCATACACACCTGTCAACTGCCATCATTCATACACACCTGTCAATCCATCATTAATACACACCTGTCAATACCTTTGTCATTTATGAGTTGAATGCAGTAGTGAGACTTGGTCAGATGTTGGGTCTAAGTCATGGATGAGTTGGATGAGGTAGTAACACCTACTTAAAAGTTAAATGTTGGGTTTTACTTTGTCATAGCTGAGTTGGACAAGGCAGTGAGATTTTGTGTGTTGTTGGATCTTACCTTGTCACTGATGAGACGCATGAGGTAGTGAGACATGCTGAGTCGGATGTTGGCTCGCTTCATGTAGCGGCGGATGCAGCCAGAAACAGAGGTCGTAGTCTTGGCACGAGACTGTGTCTGTCAGCATACAGTGACATGTCAACACATGTCATCAAACAACACACAAATAACCAGACAGCCATTGTTGGGATGCAAAACTAAAACATGTCCACAACATTCATTGTGGACTGGCTGTTTGTCAGCCATACCGATGGCTGCCATCCACAGACTGACTCTCCAATGGGTAGGGAAAGAGTGCAGGGATGGACAGCATTACTCTTCAGAGGGAAAGCAACCCCTCCAACCCACTCCATACCAGACACCTCCAACCCCACCCTTACCCTGCCTCCCTCTCCCCACCCCCCAACCCCACCCCAGTCTTGCCACCTCCTGGCCCTGTTGCAAGTGTTTCCATTCAAAGAAAGAAAGAGAAGATGCGTCAACAGAAAGGAGACAAAGAGAGATGGCAAAACACAAAAAAAAGGAGACAAGAAGAGATGGTAGACCTGAAAAAAGGGAGACATGAAAGAGATGGCAGAACAAGAAGAGGGAGACGCAGGAGAGACTGCAGAGCAGAAAGAGGGAGATGGTGGAACAGAACTAAGAGAAAGACATACAGGACATGGAGGAAATGAGAGGGACTGGCACATCCTGGTGCACACCATCACCAACAGTCAATGAATGAGAGGGACAGCAGGGAGAGAGAACAGGACTGACCAACATGTGCTGGTGCAGACCACTACTGACCAACAGTAATAGGGACAGCAGGGAAAGAGAACAGGACTGACCAAAATATCCTGGGGCTGACCATCACTGATAGACAATGACTGGGACAACAGGGGCACAGAGTGGCACTGATGGTAATGACAGGGACAAGAGGGGCATAGAAGGGCACTGATGGTAATGACAGGGACAACAGGGGCATAGAAGGGCACTGATGGTGATGACAGGGACAACAGGGGCATAGAAGGGCACTGATGGTGATGACAGGGACAACAGGGGCATAGAAGGGCACTGATGGTAATGACAGGGACAACAGGGGCACAGAAGGGCACTGATGGTAATGACAGGGACAACAGGGGCACAGAAGGGCACTGATGGTAATGACAGGGACAACGGGGCATAGAAGGGCACTGATGGTGATGACAGGGACAACAGGGGCACAGAAGGGCACTGATGGTAATGACAGGGACAACAGGGGCACAGAAGGGCACTGATGGTAATGACAGGGACAACGGGGGCATAGAAGGGCACTGATGGTGATGACAGGGACAACAGGGGCACAGAAGGGCACTGATGGTAATGACAGGGACAACAGGGGCACAGAAGGGCACTGATGGTAATGACAGGGACAACAGGGGGACAGAAGGGCACTGATGGTAATGACAGGGACAACAGGGGCATAGAAGGGCACTGATGGTGATGACAGGGACAACAGGGGCATAGAAGGGCACTGATGGTGATGACAGGGACAACAGGGGCATAGAAGGGCACTGATGGTGATGACAGGGACAACAGGGGCACAGAAGGGCACTGATGGTAATGACAGGGACAACAGGGGCACAGAAGGGCACTGATGGTGATGACAGGGACAACAGGGGCACAGAGTGGCACTGATGGTGATGACAGGGACAACAGGGGCACAGAAGGGCACTGATGGTAATGACAGGGACAACAGGGGCATAGAAGGGCATTGATGGCAATGCCACGGACAACAGGGGCACAGAAGGGCACTGATGGTAATGACAGGGACAACAGGGGCATAGAAGGGCACTGATGGCAATGCCACGGACAACAGGGGCACAGAAGGGCACTGATGGTAATGACAGGGACAACAGGGGCACAGAAGGGCACTGATGGTAATGACAGGGACAACAGGGGGACAGAAGGGCACTGATGGTAATGACAGGGACAACGGGCATAGAAGGGCATGATGGTGATGACAGGGACAACAGGGCACAGAAGGGCACTGATGGTGATGACATTGGACAACAGGGCACAGAAGGGCACGATGGTAATGACATGACAACAGGGGCATAGAAGGGCACTGATGGTGATGACAGGGACAACGGGGGCATAGAAGGGCACTGATGGTAATGACAGGGACAACAGGGGCATAGAAGGGCACTGATGGTAATGACATTGGACAACAGGGGCACAGAAGGGCACTGATGGTAATGAGAGAGACAAGAGGGGCACAGAAGGGCACTGATGGTAATGACAGGGACAACAGGGGCACAAAAGGGCACTGATGGCAATGACACGGATAACAGGGGCACAGAGTGGCACTGATGGTGATGACAGGGACAACAGGGGCACAGAAGGGCACTGATGGTAATGACATTGGACAACAGGGGCACAGAAGGGCACTGACTGGTAATCAGGGACAACGGGGGCACAGAAGGGCACTGATGGTAATGACAGGGACAACAGGGGGACAGAAGGGCACTGACTGGTAATCAGGGACAACAGGGGCACAGAAGGGCACTGACTGGTAATGACAGGGACAACAGGGGCACAGAAGGGCAATGACTGGTAATGACATTGGACAACAGGGGCACAGATGGGCACTGACCGACATTCGCTGGTTCAGAACATCTCTGATGGGCATGTAGTAGCTCTGGTTGACAGAGTCCCCAGCCAGGTAGGTCAAGGCCACTTTCCCCAGCAACATCTGTCACAACACGCCATAATGAGCACTGAGCATGACACCTGCCACAACACACTACAATGAGCACTGAGCCTAACAGCTTTCATATTATACTACAATGAGCATTGAGCATGACATCTGTCACAACACGGCACAATGAGCACTAGGCACGGTATCTGTCATACTGCATGACATGTATCCCAACTAACCATAGTGTCATTACAGCAATCTGCCACATCACATGAGATCTATTGCAACGCTCCACAACGAGCACTGAGAGGTGGATGACAAGAAGACAGCAGACAGAAGTGACCAGGGCAAGACTGAGAGACGTGATATCACAGACAAAAGACAGACGAAACAGAGAGGTGACGTGGAAACAACAGAGACAGGAAAGGTGACATGCACAAGATAGAGAAGAATGATGGAAAGAGTATAGAGGGACGTGGAGTGATGTGGAGGCATTAGAGAGAAGTGCAGCGATGTGGTGTGAAGAAAACAGAGAGAAGCGAGGCGACATCAAGACAAAGAGAAGTAAAGTGATATGGAAATAACAGAGAGAAGTGTTGTGACATCAAGACAAAGAACAGTAAAGTGATATGGAAATAACAGAGAGATGTGTTGTGACATCAAGACAAAGAACAGTAAAGTGATATGGAAATAACAGAGAGAAGTGTTGTGGCATCAAGACAAAGAACAGTAAAGTGATATGGAAATAACAGAGAGATGTGTTGTGACATCAAGACAAAGAACAGTAAAGTGATATGGAAATAACAGAGAGAAGTGTTGTGGCATGGACACAACAAAGAGATGGTCAGGTGACATTGAGACAATTCAAAGAAGTGACATGGAGAAAACAGAGAGAAGTGAAGTGACATGGAGACAACAGAGAGAAGTGAAGTGACATGGAGACAACAGAGAGAAGTGACATGCAGGCAACAGAGAGATGAGACATGGAGACAACAGAGAGAAGTGACTTGCAGGCAATAGAGAGATGAGACTAGGAGACAACAGAGAGAAGTGACTTGCAGGCAATAGAGAGATGAGACTAGGAGACAACAGAGAGAAGTGACTTGCAGGCAATAGACAGAATGAGGCATGGAGACAACAGAGAGAAGAGACAAGCAGGCAATAGAGAGAATGAGGCATGGAGACAACAGAGAGAAGTGACAAGCAGGCAATAGAGAGAATGAGGCATGGAGACAACAGAGAGAAGTGACAAGCAGGCAATAGAGAGAATGAGGCATGGAGACAACAGAGAGAAGAGACAAGCAGGCAATAGAGAGAATGAGGCATGGAGACAACAGAGAGAAGTGACAAGCAGGCAATAGAGAGAATGAGGCATGGAGACAACAGAGAGAAGTGACAAGCAGGCAATAGAGAGATGAGACAAGGAGACAACAGAGAGAAGTGACATGAAGACAACAGAGAGAAGTGACATGGAGACAACAGAGAGAAGTGACATGAAGACAACAGAGAGAAGTGACATGGAGACAACAGAGAGAAGTGACATGGAGACAACAGAGAGAAGTGACATGGAGACAACAGAGAAATTTGACATGGAGACATTAGGAGATGAGACAGTGAGAGAAAACAGAGAAGTGAGTCACATGTAGACAACAGGGATAGTCAAGTGGCCTGGAGACAGCAGAGAGATGTAAAATGTCCACCCACAATGCTGATTTCCTTGGCAGTGAAGCGGGAACGTTGACCCTTCATCTTCAGGGTGGCATCCCGGTCAACATCATCAAAGAGGTAGGCACCTGTCACATCAATCATCAGGAACATGATGTCATGCCTTGTCTATGCACACAAACACACAAGTTACTTACACACACACACACACACACACATACAGAGCTAACACACACACACACACACACACACACACACACACACACACACACACACGTACACATCCATGCACACACACATAAACACAAATTCGCACACACACACACATGCACACACACAATGCATGCCCAGAAAGAGAGAAGGAGCGAGACTGAACCGACCTTTCTTTTTCTGTCCTCTGTCCTTTCCCTCACGACCTGCCCACAAAACAGAGGACAAGACGTGGATATGCTGAACTCCAACAAGGGACAGGAATCCACACAGAAATAACAGACCAGTATGAAAATGCATCAACCCAGCCAACTGACATACTCAACACAGACATCACATGGAACACTCTCACAACAACAACAAAAAAGTATCACACATGGTTCACAAGGTCTCTAAGACAGAACACATTTGTGCACACCAGTAAATAAATGATGCAGGCATGTATATATCTTCTGATCCACTCCAAACTGCACCACAGCTGTGTCGTCTATGGTTCTGAAAGCACACCCCCCCCCCCCCCCACCAGCTAAAAACCCTGGATCCCATACACCTCCAAGAGCTTTGACTCTTTCTTTCCTTTAGAGATCGTCTGATATCTGGCCTTTTATCATAATGACTCGACCAGCTCTCCGGTAAATTCTGGCAGGTGTTGTCCTCCATCACTGATGATCTCATTACAACAGGGGCCACACAAATTCTTCCAATCTTCTTGGGCATCTGCACCAACCTTGGCATTCCAATGACCCTAAACTATGAGGAGGTCCTTCTCGTCAATGTGTATCAATTCAGGTTAGAACACATACACATGTTTTCCCTAGACAAAAGGCAGGCTAAGAGGCATACCAGACAGGCATGCTGCCTTACACACATGATCACACTACACAGACAGACATGTTGCAACCAGACTGGTGTGTTACATTACGCTATGAGAGACGTACGTTTGCCAACCCGTCCAGTGCGATACTTGGCTGGGAGGGGGTAGAAGCTGTCACGGTGGACAGTCCAGGGTTTGTTGAGGGCACGTTTCAGCTGACGCCCCTCAGAACTCCCAGCCTCCACACCTCCTCTGGATCCTGATGGACCCTTGGTCACTGGCGTTGACTGCGACTTGGTTGGACTGGTGGACAGACGTTTGGCTGGAGATGATCTTCTGGGCGTTGACACACGGGTCACTGCCTCAGTCTGCTCCAGATCCCCTGAAGAATACAAAATGATTAATAATAATAACAATGATAATTATTATTTATGGCGGTTAATCTTACATAAGCCCTAAGTGCTTACAAATACAGAAAAAAAATAAGAAAACATAAATGAAACCAATAAGAAGACAAATATAAGTACCATGCACCTAGAAACAAGAATGCATATTCACACACACACACACACACACACACACACACACACACACACACACACACACAATCACACACACACTGTTTCACAACAACGCCCACAACAGCATGCGCGCGCACACACACACACAAATTTGAATCCACCCATAGATTATCCAGGTTATTTTCTGGTTTGTTGTTTGATCAAAAACAAGTCTGTAATTGAGTGAGTGTGCGTGCAGAATGATACTAAAACTCTAACAAAGATCTTTTCACACAAAAACTAAAGATCACTTGATTTGCACGCAACCTTGGACAAACAAAACATAGCAGAGGACAGCAAAATGAAGAGTAGAACAACCAAAATGATGAGGGGAAAGCCATGTAGGATTTACCTGCAATAATGGGGGTCGTCAACCGCCCCTTGCCACTTCCTTTCTGACCTTTTTTCCCTGCTCAGATACCATTACACTGTCGATAACTCAGCCCCTCCAACACACACACACACACACACACACACACACACACACACACACCACAACACAAACACACGCAAACACACACACACATAACATGCACATGCATACATGCATGCACACACACACACATGCACGCAAACATATGTATAAACACACACCACACACCACACACACGCACCACACACACACATACACACACACACATACACATGCATACATGCACACACACACACACACACACACACACACATGCATGCAAACATATGTATAAACACACACACACACACACACACACACACACACACGCGCGCGCGCACACACACACAAACATAAGCATAAACAAACACACACATGTATGCATAAGCAAACATACGTGCAGGCTCACACACACACACACACACACACACACACACACACACACACACACACACACACACACACACACAGATATCAACATAGAAGATATAAACATAAGACATAATGCCTACCTGGTTCAGTGGAGGTCCTCTGTTCTGCACTCCAGTTGCGACGCATGTGACTGCAACACAAAACAATACTGTCAAGTCATATCATTTTCCCCTCACTTCAGTTGTGCAGAGAAAGAAAAAAACAGAATTTGGCCTGCTGTTGGTTTGTCACGTGTTACATAATCAGTATCAACTTTGGAGGTTCCTAAATCAATACACCAGCGTTTCCTGCAGTCTCACAGGACCAGTCAGATGAATGAAAGCAATACAGTGGGTTATAAAAGAGAGTATGGTGGACAGCCTGAGTCAGCGGACAGCCTCAGTCCACAGACAGTCTGACTAAGCTGACAGCCTGAGTCAACAGACAGCCTGAGTCAACAGCCTGAGTTAACAGACACCCTGAGTCAACAGCATGAGTTAACACACAGCCTGAGTCAGCAGACAGCCTGAGTCAACAGACAACTCAGCAGACAGCCTGAGTCAGCAGACAGCCCGAGTCAGCGGATAGTCTGAGTCAACAGCCTGAGTTAACAGACAGTCTGAGTCAGCAAACAGCCTCAGTCAGCAGACAGCTCAGCAAACAGCCTCAGTCAGCAGACAGCCCAAGTCAGCAGACAGCCTGACTCAGCAGACAGCCCAAGTCAGCAGACAGCCTGACTCAGCAGACAGCATGAGTCAGCAAACAGCCTCAGTCTGCAGACAGCTCAGCAAACAGCCCGAGTCAGCAGACAGCCTGAGTCAGCAAACAGCCTGAGTCAGCAGACAGCCTGAGTCAACAGACAGCCTGAGTAGATAACCTGAATCAACAGACAGCCTGAATCAACAGACAGCCTGAGTCAGTAGACAGTTTGAGACAACTAACAGACTGAGTCAACAGACAGCCTGTGTAGATAACCTGAGTCAACAGACAGCCTGAATCAACAGACAGCCTGAGTCAGTAGACAGCCTGAATCAGTAGAATGTTTGAGACAACTGACAGTCTGAGTCAACAGACAGCCTGAGTTGACAGCCTAAGTCAACAGACATACTGAGTCAACTGACAGCCTGAATAAGCAGACAGCTTCAGTCAACAGACAGCCTGAGTCAACAGACAGCTTGAGTTAAGACTGCCTGAATAGACAACCTGAGTTAATAGACAGCCTAAATCGACAGACAGTCTGAATAAAAAAAAGACAGCCTGTGTTGGGAGACAGCCAAAGCACATGTTCCTCTTTAGATAGCAGGGTTGAAGCCGTTTTGCCTACCTTCCCGCACACTTTGTTGTGGCAAACCCAGACTGAGCAATGCACACATCATGATCACCTACAACATGGTGGTAACATTGTCTATGTCATGGATAATATGCATAATTATGAATGTCTGAAATACTTGTCAAGGTTTTAATACTGGCACATGCACCTACACACACACACACACACACACGCACACAACACACACACACACACACACACGCGCATACACAAATACACACAGATATGGAAACTGACATGAAGAGACCAGAGTCGGTGCCAGCAGCTCCATGGCGATTGCCTGGCAGGCAGTAGTCGTGAACAATCTCGGTGAAAGGACGGTATGCCAAGCTGTCCTTCAGGGGGTGCAACTCTTCTGGCTCGTTCTCCACCTTGTCACTCACTGTGAACACACGTACGCATAAAAAAAAATCATCCTGCAAAACACGCACACATACTTTGCAGATCATTGTAGATATTGCTGTCAAAAGTGTAAGGAGAAAATATTCATCCTGAGACTTGGCAGAAACATGCACCGCATGTTTCACTTCATTTGAGCCCTTCAGTGTGAAATGATGACTTTGAATTAAATCAGCTAAATACATGTGAAAGCCTTTATACTTAATTCATTTGCAATGAAAAAAGCTTCATTGATGAACACACAAAGGAATGGGAAGGGAGGGAGACTGAGACCTACTACCTATATTGTTGATAGAGGTATGTGTTGTGGCTACCTACTGCCTATATTGTTGATAGAGGTGTGTGTTGTGGCTACCTACTGCCTATATTGTTGATAGAGGTATGTGTTGCAGCTACCTACTGCCTATAATGTTGACAGATGTCTGTGTTGTGGCAACTTACTGCCTATGTTGTTGAGATCGGTGTTGAAGGCAATGGTCTGCAGGGTGGCCCAGTATCGCAACACATCTTCCATTGTCTGCAGCTCAAAGGTCAGATCCGGGAAGGCAGACAATCCAGGAGGCAGCACCGTAAAGAGATTTCCAGGTAAACTGTCCCGTGTGTCCAGAAGCAAAGCTGTCTTGCGCACATACACTGGTTGCTGTCAAAGCAACAAGTCTACATGGTTTCAGTCAATTCAAAGCGGGCAAAGACTGACCGATCATAGTTCAGACTTCATACATACACATTTACACAAATGTGTACACACACACACACACACACACACACACACACACACACACACACACACACACACACACACATACATGTGTACCACCTTCACACACACATACACACACTTATACTCATGTTCCACATACACACACACACTTCTACTACTACTCTCATTACTGTCACTACTAATGGACGTTTCTGGAGTGCTTTCCTTTCTGTCAGGGTCTTGACATGCTTCACAATAAATATATTTCACATTATTCATAGACATCTCTCATCAACACACCAGTGCACATCACACATTGATCAAAAGGGAAATAAGCTCAAGTACAAAAGAAAACAGACATGCAGACATTTCACATTTTTCACCCACATGCTCGCCAGTGCTCTAATTCTCTCTCTCTCGCACAGACACACACACACACACACAAACTTAAGATCATGTGACTGATAACTGAAAGTCTTGAAATGGTATATGTTTCAAAAGGATACATTTTAAGAACAGATTTAACAGATTTAAGCCAAGTGGAATCAGGGAGATTGTCGGGTAAGCAGTTCCAGAAAGGTGGAGCCAAAACTGAAAAGAAGATTCGCCTAAGGATTTGGATTTTTACAAGAGGAACAAGGAGCCTTAGTGGATCGGAACATAAACAGAGTTGGCGTGGGAGAATGTAAATTTGATTAACAAAACATCTGCAATGGAGCTGAAGTCAACAATACAACTTTGTACTGAATACATGCATAAATCAGTAACCAGTAACCTGTGTGTAGCCGTTTGACACCAAAGGGATATCAAGTGGAAACGTCGTATAAGTATTCTTTCTGTCAAGTGCTCCTTTGCTGGCCTAAGAATGGTTGTTTTCGCGACTATTATGACCAAAACATTGCCCAACAGAAAAGCAGCTGTGATGTTTATTTTTGTTTTGCATACCTGTGTTTTTTGGTGACAGCTGTGACTGTGACATTTAGTACTGAGTAGTGAGTGTGTACAGTGACACTGTGCTGTGCAACTGAAGACTGTGGACTGGACGTATGTAATCCACACATGTATCTCACAACACACACACACACACTCACACACACATACAAACACACACATACACACACACTGACCTTGCTCCTGTTAGGCAAGGAGACAATGGGGCCAACAGCCAGGAGCCCCAGGGCACAGAGGTTGCGGAAGACATCAAGGAGGGGGGCCATGTACAGCCTCTTTTGCACCATGGAGCCCACCACCTGCAGGGGCAGCGCTGTCACCGGGTAGTGGCGCTTCTTCGGGTCTGACAGGTACTCCTCCACGATGGGCACCTCCTGCACACAGCCACACATTCAGTGATATCCACTTTCCCTGAAACATCCCCTGGCACAGTCCCCTGCAGGACAACAGGATCATCCCATGGAGGAGCAAAGTCCTACTGTGTGTTGGTTATAGGAGCAAAGTCCTGTGTGTTGGTGATAGGAGCAAAGTCCTCCTGTGTGCTGGTTATAGGAGCAAAGTCCTCCTGTGCGTTGGTGATAGGAGCAAAGTCCTCCTGTGTGTTGGTTATAGGAGCAAAGTCCTCCTGTGTGTTGGTGATAGGAGTAAAGTCCTCCTATCTTTTGGTGACAGGAGCAAAGTCCTACTGTGTGTTGGTGACAGGAGCAAAGTCCTACTGTCTGATGGTGATAGGAGCAAAGTCCTACTGTGTGTTGGTTATAGGAGCAAAGTCCTCCTGTGTGTTGGTGAAAGAAGCAAAGTCCTACTGTGTGTTGGTGATAGGAGCAAAGTCCTACTGTGTGTTGGTGACAGGAGCAAAGTCCTACTGTGTGTTGGTGACAGGAGCAAAGTCCTACTGTGTGTTGGTGATAGGAGCAAAGTCCTACTGTGTGTTGGTGATAGGAGCAAAGTCCTCCTGAGTGTTGGTGATAGGAGCAAAGTCCTTCTGTGTGTTGGTGACAGAAGCAAAGTCCTTCTGTGTGTTGGTTATAGGAGCAAAGTCCTACTGTGTGTTGGTGACAGGAGCAAAGTCCTTCTGTGTGTTGGTGATAGGAGCAAAGTCCTTCTGTGTGTTGGTGATAGGAGCAAAGTCCTCCTGTGTGTTGGTGATAGGAGCAAAGTCCTACTGTGTGTTGGTGACAGGAGCAAAGTCCTCCTGTGTGTTGGTTGTAGGAGCAAAGTCCTACTGTGTGTTGGTGACAGAAGAACAGTCCTACTGTATGTTGGTGACAGGAGCAAAGTCCTACTGTGTGTTGGAGACAGGAGCAAAGTCCTACTGTGTGTTGGTGATAGGAGCAAAGTCCTACTGTGTGTTGGTGACAGAAGCAAAGTCCTACTGTGTGTTGGTGATAGGAGCAAAGTCCTTCTGTGTGTTGGTGATAGGAGCAAAGTCCTTCTGTGTGTTGGTGACAGGAGCAAAGTCCTACTGTGTGTTGTTGTAGGAGCAAAGTCCTCCTATGTGTTGGTGACAGGAGCAAAGTCCTCCTGTGTGTTGGTGACAGGAGCAAAGTCCTACTGTGTGTTGGTGATAGGAGCAAAGTCCTACTGTGTGTTGGTTGTAGGAGCAAAGTCCTCCTGTGTGTTGGTTATAGGAGCAAAGTCCTCCTGTGTGTTGGTGACAGGAGCAAAGTCCTACTGTGTGTTGGTGACAAGAGCAAAGTCCTACTGTGTGTTGGTTGTAGGAGCAAAGTCCTACTGTGTGTTGGTGACAGGAGCAAAGTCCTACTGTGTGTTGGTGACAGGAGCAAAGTCCTCCTGTGTGTTGGATGTTGGAGCAAAGTCCTACTGTGTGTTGGTGATAGGAGCAAAGTCCTACTGTGTGTTGGTGACAGGAGCAAAGTCCTACTGTGTGTTGGTGACAGGAGCAAAGTCCTCCTTTGTGTTGGTGATAGGAGCAAAGTCCTACTGTGTGTTGGTGATAGATGCAAAGTCTTACGTGTGGTTTAGTGATGGGAACAAAGTCACACCTGTCTGTTAGTTATGGGAATAAAGTCTGATTTGTGAGTTAATGATAGGAACAAAGCCCTACCTGTAAATTAAGGATATGGCAGAAGTCTTATCTGTGAGTTAATGATGGGAACAGTCTTACCTGTGAGCGAAGAAATGCAGCAAAATCTTTCCTGTGAGTTAAACTAAGATGGGAACAAAGTCTTACCTGTGAACTGATGATGGTAACAGTCTTACCTACCAGTGAACAATGAGAACAAATTCTAATGTATGATTTAACAATCAGAACAAAGTCCTACCTGTGAGTTAAAGATCGAAACAAAGTCTTGCTTGTACGTTCGCAATGAGAACAAAAAAGTCTAACCCGTGTGTTAAGAGTGGGTCTTATCTCTGAGACAATGAAGGGAGCAACTATATTAGGAGCAAAGTCTTACCTATGGGCTGATGATGGGAACAAAATCCTACCTGTGAGTTAATGATGCGAACAAAGTCTTATCTGTGAGTTAATGATGCGAACAAAGTCTTATCTGTGAGTTAATGATGGGGAGGAAGTCTTATCTGTGACTTAATGATGGGAAGAAAGTCTTATCTGTGAGTTAATGATGCGAACAAAGTCTTATCTGTGACTTAATAGGGGAACAAAGTCTTATCTGTGAGTTAAAGATGGGAAGAAAGCTTTACCTGTGAGTTAATGATGGGAATGAAGCCTTACCTGTGAGTTAATGATGGGAAGAAAGCCTTACCTGTGAGTTAATGATGGGAAGAAAGTCTTACCTGTGAGTTAATGATGGGAATGAAGTCTTACCTGTGAGTTAATGATGGGAATGAAGTCTTACCTGTGAGTTAATGATGGGAAGGAAGTCTTACCTGTGAGTTAATGATGGGAAGGAAGTCTTACCTGTGAGTTAATGATGGGAATGAAGTCTTACCTGTGAGTTAATGAGAGGAATGAAGTCTTACCTGTGAGTTAATGAGGGGAGCAAAGATGGAGAGTGGCATGATCATCAGCAGGTCTCCAATGGTGCACACATCCACCATCCTCCCCTCTGTGTCCCCTTCTACTGTAACACACACACACACACACACACAGAGACACACACACACACACACACACACACACACACACACACGTGCACACAAACACGCATGCACTTACATGCACCCACACACATTCACACACATTCATTTAGTATGACCACATCAAGACTGAATAAGCATACTATTTTGGTGTGTATGTTATGTGATAATACCAATAATTGTTTACTATTTAACACATCACATCTGTGTCTAGGATAATGGCTGTATTTGCCTTGTTTAATATATTAATCAAACAGAGTGTGCTATGGTGACTTTCATTTTAACACATCATACCTGTATGATACATCCTGATTATCCTTCTAACACATCTCATCAGTTGGTAAAATCATAACAGTTAATACAACATATCACATCAGTGTGTGATATGGTGACTGTCATGTTCATATATATCAGCAGAGTTGTATAGTGATGGTCATATAAGATTATCATATGTGTACTAGGGTGACTATCATATTAATGCATCGCATCCTTGTTTGATACAGTGACTGTCATGCTGACACTTCACATCAGTGTGTGATATGACTGTCATTTTCTTATAGCTCACAATTAACTCAATCAAGTCACAGCCAAAATGGACCAGTCTGTCTCTCAGATCACACGATTTTTGGCAATTTTCAAAAAATCATAAAAAATCAACCACTTCACCTAGGAGCATAAAGCATACACCACTGGATAGTAAAAACAATACATTTCTCCAAAATGCTTACCTTCAGTGAGGAATCTACACAGTTCATATGATGTAAGTAATCCAAAATGATACATATTTGCAGAAAAACAAAAACTTTTTGTGCACACTGTAATCCACTTCTTCATGCTCTTTATCCTCCCACACATGTTCAGTTACACTCCTAAGCACCTGGTATGACCTACAGAGAATAGTATACTATGACAACTGCATAAAACACAAGAATTTGACCACAAAATGCTTGATCCACTCAAAATCATGTGATCATGTTAAAAATCGTGTGATCATGGGAACTGAGAGTAGGACAATTCAAATCCGTATAAAACTACTACAGAATACACGAAGAACGGTCTAACGGAAGCAAATGCAAAAAATGGCCCTAAGCTGTCCCTGAAATGAGACTTATTGCCCTTTAATAAAAGGCAGTATGATTTTAAAATCGTCGAACTCTGTAGGAAGTATGCGTCTGACATGTCTTCAAGCGATGTGAACAGTGTCAGAAACCCGCTTCCGACAAGACTCGATTGAGTTAATGCATCCCATCCTTTCCTTGTCATTGTCTGTACACTACTCTTTCACATTCTGCACCTCCTCTGGTGCAGGTTTCATACACTTCACTCCATCAGTGTGATGACATAGGTGGAGGTAACCTTTGACCCCCACCGTTCTCCCTGCAGTGTGATGGCACAGGTACAGCTAACCTGTAACCCTAACCTTTGACCCTCTGTTTTTCACAGCAGTGTTATGACAATGGTACAACTGCTCTTCTCCCCTTAACCTTTCACACACTCACATACATACACAACGCACACACACACACACACACACACACACACACACACACACACACACACACTAACACACACACTAACCCACTAACACACACACACACACACACACTCACACACACACACACACATACACACACACACACAAACACACACACACACACACACACACACACACACACACACACACACACACACACACACACACTCCTCTCCTTTCCCAGAGTGGCGCAATGGTGCAGTTGGAGGGGACGGACTGACCTGTGTGCCGTTTGACGGGTGGAATATAGCGCCGCCAGTCATCTGTGTCCACGTAGACCAGCGGCTCTGAGTCCTCCGTCTTCTCCTCCCCCTGTCTCTCCCTGCCTGACTCGTCCACCTGACAAGACAGCATGCAACGACAGAGACACACTGACAGATGAGCTGACAGAGATGCACTGACAGACACTCTGACAGAGACATACTGACAAACACACTAACACAGATGCTGACAGACATACTGACAAACACACTAACACAGGTGCTGACAGACATACTGACATACACACTAACACAGATGCTGACAGACATACTGACAGACACACTAACACAGATGCTGACAGACATACTGACAGACACACTAACACAGGTGCTGACAGACATACTGACATACACACTAACACAGATGCTGACAGACATACTGACAGACACACTAACACAGATGCTGACAGACATACTAACAGACACACTAACACAGATGCTGACAGACATACTAACAGACACACTAACACAGATGCTGACAGACATACTGACAGACACACTAACACAGATGCTGACAGACATACTGACAGACACACTAACACAGATGCTGACAGACATACTAACAGACACACTAACACAGATGCTGACAGACATACTGACAGACACACTAACACAGATGCTGACAGACATACTAACAGACACACTAACACAGATGCTGACAGACATACTGACAGACACACTAACACAGATGCTGACAGACATACTAACAGACACACTAACACAGATGCTGACAGACATACTAACAGACACACTAACACAGATGCTGACAGACATGCTGATATCCTGGAGGTGGGGAAAACTAGGTCCTGATGAGTGTGTCAGCTGTTCCTCTCACTTTATCACTATCACATGACCAGAAAAAATCATCGAGAAAATCCTTCAATGGCATTTCCAATGAAGCAACCAAAAAAAATAAATAAATAAAAGGTATCATAGGACAGAAGGCAGAGGACAGGAGACAGAGGATAGAACGAAGACAGAAGGCAGAGGACAGAAGACAGTGGACAGAAGACAGAGGACAGGAGACAGAGATCAGAAGACAAAGGACAAAGGACAGAAGACAGAGGACATATGACAGAAGACAGAAAGCAGAGGTCAGAAGACAGAGGAGAGAAGACATAGGAGAGAAGAAAGAGGACAGAGATCAGAAGACAGAGGTCAGAAAACCAAAGACAGAGATTGAAAGGCACAGGACAGAAGAAACAGGTCAGAAGAAAGAGGACAGGAGACAGAGGACAGGAGACAGAAGGCAGAGGACAGAAGACAAAGGACAGAAGACAGAGGACAGGGGACAGAAGACAGAAGAAACAGGTCAGAAGATAGAGGACAGGAGACAGAAGGCAGAGGACAGAAGACAAAGGACAGAAGACAAAGGACAGGGGACAGAAGACAGAAGAAACAGGTCAGAAGATAGAGGACAGGAGACAGAAGGCAGAGGACAGAAGACAGAAGACAGAGGACAGAAGACAGAGGACAGAAGACAGAGGACAGAGTACAGAAGACAGAGTACAGAAGACAGAGGACAGAAGACAGAGGACAGAGTACAGAAGACAGAGGACAGAAGACAGAGTACAGAAGACAGAGTACAGAAGACAGAGGACAGAGGACTGAAGACAGGGGACAGAAGACAGAGGACAGAAGACAGAGGACAGGAGACAGAGGACAGAAGGCAGAGGACAGGAGACAGAAGACAGAAGGACAGAAGACAGGAGACAGGACAGAAGACAGAGGACAGGAGACAGAAGGCAGATGACAGGAGACAGAGGACAGAAGACAGAGGACAGGAGACAGAAGATGGAGGACAGGAGACAGAAGGCAGAGGACAGAGGACAGGAGACAGAAGACTGAAGAAACAGGCCAGAAGAAAGAGGACAGAAGACAGAGGACAGAAGACAGAGGACAGAAGACAGATGACAGGAGACAGACGACTGAAGAAACAAGGCAGAGGGCAGAAGAAAGAGACAGAAGACAAAGGACAGATGACAGAGGACAGAAGACAAAATACAGAAGCCAGAGGGCAGACAACAGAAGGCAGAGGACAGAAGACCAGCATCAGACAGCAGATGACACAGGACAAAGAGCAGAGGACAAAGAGCAGAGGCCAAAGACAGAGTTCTGAGCCATGCTGACTGACCGTCACGTCCTGAGGGTCCAGATGCTGTGAGGGAGCGACGCCCTGGTAGCCGTACATAACATACCACACGAAGCGGTGCATCCACCAGGCCTTCTCCCACTTCTTCCATTTGCCCCTCATCTTCTGCTGGTACACCTTCCAACATCACCCACACCTCATCACCCACACCTCATCACCATCCTCAAAGTCATCATGGTTCACACCATCATCCTTCTTGTCATTATTTTAACCATCAAAATTGCCACCATTATTATCTTTAACGTTAGAAACTATTTTGTCATCAACATTATCAACCTTTGCATTACCATCAACACTTTTATTACCATCATTATCAACAGTGTCATTATCATCGTCATCAACATTATCAACATCAACATCACCATCATACTGACTGACATCTTCTGCTGGCCTTCCCATCAGTGACCTGGTGCTGTTCACTTTTTGCAGACAATACACACCGTCTTCACGTCCTCTACCCAGGAACTGTCTGTGCCTTGTTTACTCTGTCTCTGTACACACCATCTTCACATCCTATACCCAGGAACTGTCTGTGCCTTGTTTACTCTGCCTCTGTACACACTGTCGCACATCCTGTACCCAGGAACTGTCTGTGCCTTGTTTACTCTGTCTCTGTACACACTATCTGCACATCCTGTACCCAGGAACTGTCTGTGCCTTGTTTACTCTATCTGTACACACTGTCTGCACATCCTGTACCCAGGAACTGTCTGTGCCTTGTTTACTCTGCCTCTGTACACACTGTCTGCGCATCCAATCATTCTGTTCATCAGTCAGCCAATCAACAAAAGCCTTACATCTAATTCGTTGGAAGTGAAATTCTGATTGAATCTTGCAATTGCTTTCCTTAATTAATGAAATGTGAAGAAGTAGATGCAAGTTAGACTAATGCAAAAGTGGCAACAACAATAAAAGAAAAAAAAAATGAAACCAGGCAGAACACTGTGTTGGAAATCATTTTTTTTTTAGGTCACCACAACCAGAAACCTCACCTGAAGAAACTGAGCAAATGTTAGCACTGACTTAACATCAACACAGGAGACCGTCAAGGTTTTCTATGGTGACATGTGACAGACTTTCACTTTCACAGACACAGAACTCTACTAACTTGATGTCAGGCAATATTTGCATACATCTGAAAGCTTGCACCGTTTTCACCACAGTAGGATCAGATCATTTCATTTATCAGCATTTGTTCGCCAGCAAAAACTCCAAGTAGATCACCAAGTGAGATCATAGATCATCTCTGAGTGTCAAAATGAAATCAGCACCAGCTGTCAGCCAGTTCTCTAGACCAATCACCAGTGAAATATCCAGTACCATGTTGCACACGATCAGGCCAGTTCATGGCTTAAGAAAAAACAAAGAAAAAATTTAACAATAAACAGTGACATGCACTGACAAAACACACGTATATATACAATGATACTAAACCATTGATGAAAATCGCTTTTCAGATTAAATATGGCATAATCCTTTGCATGTGAAAACTCTCAGAATTTCTTGTTGAGGACATGAAAATCTAATCTTGGGGTATGAAAACCTTTGCATTTTTGATGATGTTAAAGGCTGCCTAACACAGGCTTTACAGACTATCACTAATTCAATGCCAAATCTCTACCACAGGCCTTCACAAACTATTGCAGATATGCAGCCTAAACCCTCAAACAGAGCTTTTCAAACTGTTACTGATATACAGCCTAATCCCCTAAAGAGGGTTTTATAAACTATCACTAATATAAAGCCTAATCCCCAAAAGAGGGTTTTATATACTATCACTGATATAAAGCCTTATCCCCCAAAAGAGGGCTTTATAAACTATCACTGATATAAAGCCTTATCCCCAAAAGAGGGTTTTATATACTATCACTGATATAAAGCCTTATCCCCCAAAGAGGGTTTTATATTCTATCACTGATATAAAGCCTTATCCCCCAAAGAGGATTTTATAAACTATCACTAATATAAAGCCTTATCCCCCAAAGAGAGTTTAATAAACTATCACTGATATAAAGCCTTATCCCCCAAAGAGGGTTTTATATACTATCACTGATATAAAGCCTTATCCCCCAAAGAGGGTTTTATAAACTATCACTGATATAAAGCCTTATCCCCCAAAGAGGGTTTTATATCCTATCACTGACATAGAGCCTAATCCCTAACACAGGATTTTACAAATACCTCTAACATAAAGCCTAATCCCTAACACAGGATTTTACAAACTATCACTGATATAAAACCCAATTTCTGACCTACCTGGGGTCATAGGGGGTCAATGATCCAAGATAAAAAGACACACTTATCCTGGGGTCAAACAGGCAGACTTACTCTGGGGTCAAATGGGGTGAATAACCCCCCCGCATAAAAGACCGTCTTACCCTGGGGTCAAATGGGGCGAATGACCCCCTGCATAAGTCTCACCCTGGGGTCAAATGGGGGAAATGACCACCGCATGAAAAAATTTACCCTGGGGTCATATGGGGGTAAATGACCCCGCATAAAAGACAGACTTCCCCTGGGGTCAAATGGGGTGAATGACCCCCGCATGAATGATGGGCTTACCCTGGCGTCAAACGGTTTGACGGCCCGCACAGCGCAGGTGGCCACCTGACTCCAGTCCAACAAGTTCATTGGCTTCAGCTTCTTGATTTCCTTCTGCACACACAGTACACACCTTACATCTTACATCCTACAGCACACTGCACACACAGTACACACCTTACATCTTACGTCTTACGGCACACTGCACACACAGTACACACCTTACATCCTACATCTTACATCCTATGGCACACTGCACACACAGTACACACCTTACATCTTACAGCACACTGCACACACAGTACACACCTCACATCTTACAGCACACTACACACACAGTACACACCTTACATCTTACATCTTACGGCACACTGCACACACAGTACACACCTCACATCTTACATCTTACGGCACACTGCACACACAGTACACACCTCACATCTTACATCTTACGGCACACTGCACACACAGTACACACCTCACATCTTACATCTTACGGCACACTGCACACACAGTACACACCTCACATCTTACATCTTATGGCACACTGCACACACAGTACACACCTCACACCTTACATCTTACGGCACACTGCACACACAGTACAAACCTTACATCCTACGGCACACTGCACACACAGTACACACCTTACATCCTACGGCACACTGCACACACAGTACACACCTTACATCTTACGGCACACTGCACACCCGAGAAAACATAGCACACGTCACGTTGTGATGCACGTATATGTCTTACACAACATAACACACATTACATCATGATACACACAGTCAGCCTAATACAACACAATACACATCATGAGACACATAGTGTGTTTTATATAACACACATTACATCATAGTACACATATCATGTCTTTAAACAACATAACACACATCACAAGATACATGTAGCATGTCTAATAAATGTTACACACATCACATGATACACACAGCACACTTAACACAATATAACACATCACATCATAATACACACGACACCTAAGACAGAAAATCAAACACACATAAGACACATCACTTATCAACTACACATATAATTCCATCATACCACACAGCATACTTCTCTCACAAGATATCAAGCACAATTCACACACAACAGAATGCAACATTCGCCATTCACAACACAACAAAAAAAAAACAATACACCTAGCACATACTTGTACTGTATCCAGGTTCATCAGAAACAAGCGATTCTGACTGACCTCTGCCAAATGAAAGCAGAACAGAGCAAGCCCACATCTACAAGTCTGACAAGTAGGCCAGTCACTCAGCAGCACAAGGGAATCTGGCTTCCCAGCCAATGTCCTCACCACAGAGGTTGGAGCCAGGAGGGTTGTAGGCTGATCAGCCTACAACCTCATGAAGCACTGATTTCTGGTAAAAAGAGGATCAGACCCACCCTGAAAGCAATGGCAGACAGCTGAACCGAGTTCCTGCTGGATCTGATTGAGAACGAAAAAAAAAAATCTACAACAATAACAAAAACCTGACAGGAACACGAAAGAAAGAAAGAAAAAAAAAAGAAGTGAATTTCACTAGGCTTAAATATCCAACTTTAGAATGGGTATCCCTTTACAATAATGGGTAGGACATATGTCTAAAAAAAAAAAAAAGCCAATGCCTTGTGACACCCATCTATGTGGGAAGTTGCTGGCTCGAATCCCAGCAGCACCATAAAAAAAGAAGTCTGACAGGGGAAAGTATCTAGGAGTCATGGGAGGATGTGCCTGGCCCCCTTAACTAAGTATAAGAGTTCAGGGCCAAAACACTTGTTGGGGGTATTGGGAGGGGGGATGGAGTGGTGGGGGTGGAGGGTGGGTGGGGTAAAGAGGTGGAAAGGTGGGGGGACGGAGGCATGGTGAGATGGGGGTGGGGGGGGGGGTTCTTCTCTGAAGACTCCTGTGAAGTTCTCCTAGGAGTTTCTTTCTACTGTAATGGTACAAAAAAGATGCTGCAGCACATCAAACACACAGCACACAGAAAGCAATCAGTATTGAAAAAACCAATTCTATCATAAATAACACCACACACACACACACACACACACACACATATTACACCCACACACCCATACCCACAACCACCAGCCACACATACAGTGGGAGAGAAGCTGAAGTGCCGCAGTTTTTGTTGCTGGATGGCCTTCAGCACCAGGGGGTCATCCTCCTCCAGGTCGGTCGCACACACCAACAGAACCTGCACACAGCATCTGCACCATCAAGCATCTGTACACAGCATCTGAATCACCAATGATCTGTACAATACGTAGCATCTGCATCATCCATTGATCTGTACTGCACGTACACAGCGCCACTGTCATCAACTTATCTGCACAGTACAGAGCACAACACCTGCAACACCGACTGATCTACACAGCACAGTAGACTGCACCTGCATCATCAGTTGATCTGCATAGCACAGTACACGGCACCTGTATCACCAGCTGATCTCATGGCACAGTAGACAACACCTGTGTCATCAATTGATCTGCGTAGCTTGGTACACAGCACCTGCATCACCAACTGATCAACATAGCACAGTAGACAGCACCTGTGTCGGCAACTGATCTGTGCCTGTGTCATCAACTGATCTGCACTGCACAGTACACAGTGCCTGTGTCATCAATTGATCTGCACTGCACAGTAAACAGTGCCTGTGTCATCAACTGATCTGCACTGCACAGTAAACAGTGCCTGTGTCATCAATTGATCTGCACTGCACAGTTAACATTGCCTGTGTCAGCAATTGATCTGCACTGCACAGTAAACAGTGCCTGTGTCATCAATGGATCTGCACTGCACAGTAAACAGTGCCTGTATCAGCAATTGAACTGCACTGCACAGTACACAGTGCCTGTGTCATCAATTGATCTGTACTGCACAGTAAACAGTGCCTGTGTCAGCAATTGATCTGCACTGCACAGTACACAGCACCTATGTCATCAATTGATCTGCACTGCACAGTACACAGTGCCTGTGTCATCAATTGATCTACACTGCACAGTAAACAGTGCCTGTGTCAGCAATTGATCTGCACTGCACAGTAAACAGTGCCTGTGTCATCAATTGATCTGCACTGCACAGTACACTGTGCATGTGTCGGCAATTGATCTGTACTGCACAGTACACAGTGCCTGTGTCATCAATTGATCTGCACTTCACAGTAAACAGTGCCTGTGTCATCAATTGATCTGCACTGCACAGTACACAGTGCCTGTGTCATCAATTGATCTGCACTGCACAGTACACAGTGCCTGTGTCGGCAATTGATCTGCACTGCACAGTACACAGTGCCTGTGCCATCAATTGATCTGCACTGCACAGTGCACAGTGCCTGTGTCATCAATTGATCTGCACTGCACAGTACACAGTGCCTGTGTCGGCAACTGATCTGCACCGCACAGTACACAGCACCTGTGTCAGCAACTTACCTACATTGCAAAGTACACGGTGCCAACATTTCTAATCGATCTGCACTGCACAGTACGCAACACCTGCATCAGCAATTGATCTGCAATGCACGGAACATCGCATCTGCAACATCAATGATCTGCACAATACGGACCAACTGCATCACAAATGATCTTTAAAAGGCAGTACAGAGCTAATCAAGGTTCATCTTTCTTTGAATGTCCACCTTCATCGAGTTGAAGATTCATACACTTTTGTGTGTATGACCGTTTTTTATCCCACCATTAAGGCTGCCATACTCCAACTTCGGGGAAGGTGCATGTTATGTGTAACCTGTCATCCATACCAACAGCCAAACTGGCCTTCTCTTCCGAAAGTTGGTGATGGGATTTTATGTGAGTGCAAGATGTTGTGCATGCATTCACACATGGAACCTCGGTTTATAGTCTCATTCGAAGGACTGTATGGGGAATGGAGTCAGACCCAATGTTAACTCCGAGGGAAAAATCCCCCTGTACCAAAATTCGAACCCGTAACCTCAGGATCACCATTCTGGTGCTCTACCAACTGAGCTATTCCGGCCCCAAAGGTTTGAAATGAAGGGAGCAGTATCATCCTCTTTCCAAGATTCCTGCTTTGACTGCCTCACCTCCTTTCATGTCACTTTCATTGGAGTGGATAACACATCTGTCAGTTTTCTGGACCTTCCCATCTAAGAGGAGAAATTGGAACAAGACATTTCTCAACATCTGTCAGTTTTCTTTAACCTTCCCATCTAAGGGGAGAAAATTGGAAGGAGATATTTTTCATCTCATCCAAGATCTTTTGTAATGATAAAAAATCTTTCCCATTCTAATCTGACCAGAAGGTAGCTGACAATGAACAGGGAGGCAAGACATCATGAAACTTCTTCCTTCCTGCAATGTGCCATCTACATGTGTAATGCTGACATCAGACACTTCACACCTGAGTGGTTAATGGCAGAGTGAAAGTTATTTCCCTTCACTGCTTGGACACTGAAAACTATAAATAAGTGATCTGAAAGCAAAACTGAAGTGACTTCCTTTTACTGTCTGTACACTGAAAATTGTAATCTAAAAAATTTTGAAAATTAAAAAATTGTCTGTTAAAAAGTATAACTAAATGTCGGGACATTAAAAACAATATACAGCTAATAAAAAGCAAAGTTGAAGTGATTCCCTCTCATTGATTGAACACTGATAACTATAAACAGACGATGAAAATCAAAACTGAAGTGATTTTTTGCAACGTCTGGATATCAAAAGCTGTATACAGTTGATAAAAAGCTAAGTTGAAGTGATTTCCTTTCAATATTTGAACACTGGAAACCATCCAAAGTCTAAAAAACAGCCAAGTTGAAGTCAGAGCATTCATGATGACAGCTTATCCAGGTGTGCTTCCATAACAAAGAAGAGAGAGAAAACTGACATGTGTTAAACATTCAGACTTTTCTTTCTTTCTGCATATGCAGGCTGATACTCCTGCAGACACTGCCTGTATAGACAGGAAGTGGAGTTTTGTGTTTATGACCGATTTTTATCCCGCTATTAAGGCAGCCATACTCCATCTTTGGGGAAGGTGCATGTTATGTGTAACGTGTCATCCATACCAACGGCCAAACTGGCCTTCTCTTCCGAAAGTTGGTGATGGGATCTGACGTGTGTGCAAGATGTTGTGCATGCATTCACACCTGGAATCTCCGTTTATAGTCTCATTCGAAGGACTGTATGGGGAATAGAGTCAGAACCAATGTAACTCCGAGGGAAAAATTCCCCTGTAGCGAAATTCAAACCTCCAACCCCAGGATCACGAGTCCAGCGCTCTACCAACTGAGCTATTCCGGCCCCCTTAAACATTCAGACAAATGGGATGAAAGCATCAAGGGAGACAAGTCCACATGCAAAGACAGCATGGAAGGAGAATGATTTTCAGTCCCCTTAAAATTTTGATTCTACTTAAAAGGAGAATGCCTACTGTCACGAAAAATAACAAATAACAAATCATCCTAATGATGATGATCATCATTATCATTATCACCATAATGGGATACTCCTACAGCCCTCCACATGATCTGGAAGTACACTAGAAAATCGTTGGAATCCAAGCTCACACCTCCGCATTAAAAAACAAACAAACCCCATTGCCATGCACTGTTGCAGGCTCCTTCTCACACTCAGACCTGCACACCCCGATCCATACACCCGCATCCCCTCCTAACCAGATATTCTACTTTGGAAAACATTTGTTTGCATGTAATTTGAAAGATGAGAACAACAGCAGTTGAAAGCTGTGCTTCTTATCACGTTATGTCCTGGACATGACAAGAGAGTTTGATGATCTATCATAACGGAAATAGTAGAAAACAATGGCTACTTTGTCTGGATAAAGAGAGATGAAGAGATCATTTAGAATGTGAAGAACAATTACTGTGACAAAGACACATACTTTAGAATATGTAGAACAGTCATCACTGTGAAAAGGACATAACTCAGAATGTGAAGAACAGTCATTATGAAAGTGACATACTTCAGAATGTGTTGAACAGTTATGTGAAAAGGATATACTTCCAGAATGTGGAGAGCAGTCACTGTGAAAAGGACATACCTTAATTTGTGAAGAACAGTTAATGTGAAAAGAACATATTTCAGAATGTGAAGAACAGTCATTGTGAAAAGGACATACTTCAGAATGTGACGAAGAACATTTACTGTGAAAATGACATACTTCAGAACGTGCGGAACAATTACTATGAAAATGACATACTTCAGAATGTGGAGAACAGCTACTGTGAAAATGACATACTTCAGAATGTGACGAAGAACAGTTACTGTGAAAATGATGTACTTCAGAATGTGTAGAACAGTTACTGTGAAAATGACATGCTTCAGAATGTGCGCAACTATTACTATGAAAATGACATACATCAGAATAAATAGAACAGTCACCCACAGAACACCAAGGATAGAAAACATGAAGGAGGTACCTACATTGATCACTTTCTTCTGGAATTCCAGCCTGACGCTGTAGGTCCTCAGCTTTTTCTCTCGCTGGCACCATTGGATAAGTCGCAGCACAGTCTTCAGACAGATTACCTCTGGCTCCCCTTCACTTCTCTTTTTCTGTTTGCTGGATGAGGGGGAGCTGGGGCCCTGTGGGGGGTTGACGCATTGCTCCTGCTTCCTCATCTGCTTCAGCATAGCCTGTCAGTCACAGGTCAACATTGCTACCATCATCATCATCATCATCATCATCATCATCATCATCAACATCATCATCATCATTGTTACCACTGTCATCACCTGTCACCACAGTCACGTTCATCAGAAGTCACTATAGCTTTGCCATTGTCACCGGTCACTGTATTTATGATCTGCATTTATTCAGTTTGTTCTAATGGTCACTGGCATCAATCACCATGAGCATAAGTGTGTGCATGTGTGTGCATGTGTGTGTGTGTGTGTGTGTGTGTGTGTGTGTGTGTGTGTGTGTGTGTGCACTACGCCTTACAGGTCTTTCATATTTAATGTCCCGAGGGATTCTTTTTCTTTGGTGGGGGTGAAAAAAAGAGGGGAGGGGAAGAGGTAAGAAGGAGGGGGGAGGTCCGAAACAGACGATTTTGTCAGGCTTGTTGACAGAGAGGAGGCCCAGAAGTCTCTGACAGACCTGTTGACAGAGAGGAGGCCCAGAAGGCTCTAACAGATCTGTTGACAGAGAGGAAGCCCAGAAGGCTCTGACAGACCTGTTGACAGTGAGGAGGCCCAGAAGGCTCTGACAGATCTGTTGATAGAGAGGAAGCCCAGAAGGCTCTGACAGACCTGTTGACAGAGAGGAGGCCCAGAAGGCTCTGACAGACCTGTTGACAGAGAGGAGGCCCAGAAGGCTCTGACAGACCTGTTGACAGACAGGAGGCCCAGATGGCTCTGACAGACCTGTTGACAGAGAGGAGGCCCAGATGGCTCTGACAGACCTGTTGACAGAGAGGAGGCCCAGATGGCTCTGACAGATCTGTTGACAGACGGTATGGTACAGGACAAACGGCTCTGGCAAACCTGTTGACAGAGAGAAGGTCTGAGACAGAAGGCCCTGTGAGATGTGTTAGCAGATCAGTAACGGCTACATGACTGATTGGAGCTGGTGATCACCGGAAGCGTGTCACTGGTCCCAAGGTTCATTGGTCCCAAGGTCCGTTGGTCCCAAGGTGCGTTGGTCCCATGGTTCGTTGGTCCCAAGGTTCATTGGTCCCAAGGTTCGTTAGTCCCAAGGTTCATTGGTCCCAAGGTCCGTTGGTCGCAAGATTCATTGGTCCCAAGGTCTGTTGGTCCCAAGGTCCTACTGTATATTACACAGATTTTTTGACCTTGGGACCAATGGACCTTGGGACCAACGGACCTTGGGACCAATGGCATGACCCCTGATCACCTGAGTCAGGCAAGTGCCAAATGCTGCAATCACCCCACCGGATAAGTGACTACTCATATCAGGCAAGAGCTGAATAATATGATCAGCCACCGGCAAGTGATCATTTTTGTCAGGCAAGTGTTGAATGCTGCGATAAACCCATGAGGCAAGTGATTACCTGAGTCAGGCAAGTGCTGAATGTTGTGACCAGTGCCGGGTAAATGAGCACTTGTATCGGGCAATAAACCCACTGGTCAAATGCAATTTTTTTTTTCAAACACCAGCTGCGTAAAAATGAAAGTTCACCTTCGTTTTGCCAATATCTAGATCTAATCCTGAGTCGTCAGTATAGCCTGAGACACTGTTCATGACAGTGTATATAAGTACATAAAGTATATATCTTAGACATGCAACAGTTATTCGTTTATTTCTGTGATTGAAGTTCTACAAAGAAAGGGCATTAAGACTGGTTTAAAAAAAACTCAATAACTGTTTTCACACGTGCTGTTGTTGTCATTGTTGGTTTTGGCTTTGGGTTTTTTGTGTGTTGTTTTTGTTGTTTTGCAAATGTTCATAAACATGTGAGAAGAATTACAAACGTACCTGCTTCATTCACAGAAATACTTTTGAATAACTGAACATTCTTGGACGCAGTACTAATCCATTAAATGGGGGTGGGGGGTGGGGGGGTGGGGGGGGGGGGGGGGGGCAGATGTAATGATATGTAGCAGACGACAGTACTGCTTCCGTATATTTCACGGGGAACTGATAGGTCACGGAGCATGCGCGTAGACTTGCCAACGATGTAAACAACTGACTGATCAAACGTCGTCGATCAAAAAGACTGCTGAACTACAATCAAATACAAACTCAGATCACGTTAGAATTTCAAATCACTTGATCGCCTTAGATCTGTTTCAAATGACTTGATGACCTTAGACCTATTTCACATCACTTAATCGCCTTAGACCTATTTCAAATCGCTTAATCGCCTAAGATCTATTTCAAATCGCTTAATCGCCTTGGATCTATTTCAAATCGCTTAATCGCCTTAGATCTATTTCAAATCGCTTAATCGCCTTAGATCTATTTTAAATCGCTTAATCGCTGAGATCTATTTTAAATCGCTTAATCGACTTAGATTTATTTCAAATCACTTAATCGCCTTCAATCAATTTAAAATCAATTGATCACCTTAGATCTATTTCAAATCATTTGATCATCTCAGATTTATTTCAGATTTACAGCATTTCAAATCTACAGTTTTAAATCCCTCTCGAGGGGATGCCAAAAGACTGTGATGTCATCTGTCGGTCAAAAGCAAACGATACTGCTTGACTTTTTTTCTTTCTTAAAGCAATACGAAAGCGTTGCATAGATCTCTTAAAACTGATGCTGGGGCTCTTGCTTCTTTGTCTGATTGTTTGTTTGCTTTTCCTCTCTCTCTCTCTCTCTCTCTCTCTCTCTCTCTCCTCTCTCTCTCTCTCGTGTGTGTGTGTGCGTGTGTGTGTGCGCGCGCGCGCGCGTGTGTGTGTGTGTGTGCGTGTGTGCGCGCGTGCGAGCGCGCGTGCGTGTGTCTATGTGCGTGTGTATGTGTTTGACAGAGAGAGAGAGAGAGAGAGAGAGAGAGAGAGAGAGAAAGAGAGAGAGAGAGAGAGAGAGAGAGAAGAGAGAGAGAGAGAGAGAGAGAGAGAGAGAGAGAGAATTAGTAAAATGGATCTTTGATAAGAATGTAACAAAATAATCTTGTGGAATTATGTTATGTGCCCATAATCTTTACTTTTGATTCTGTAATCATCATATGCACACACGCGCTGAGGGAGGGTGGGAGACAGACAGACAGACAGACCTTTTTTTCTGAAAGTTTGCTTTGCAATTGCAGTCTGCCAGTTGTATACAACGTTTTACCAGAATGAATGTTGTACCCAATTCGCACCTCTTTCAAGTTACTGATCCACCTAAACTGACAGCTAAGTACTGATGCGAGTCCAACTAACTTTTTCTTAGCGTAACTGTTGCTCTGTGCTAGTGAATCTGTGCAGAAGAAAATCTAAAGATGTGTGTATTGAGGCAGAAACGTTGCGATGTGAGTATGTACAAAGGCAGTGTGGATTGTGTTTCCTCATTAAAAAAAAAAAAAAAAAAATTATTTAGCAGTACATGCAATTAAAAATTATTGCAGATTGACGGGCATGTGGTTTTGCCTCATGGACTGGTAAGAACTTTGTCAACCTACTTACCCACCCATCCTCCCTCAGGGCAGGGCAGATTTGAAAAAAAAAAAAAAAAAGAAAAAAAAAAAGAAAGAAAAAGCAAGAATGTCCTAAACTGAATGCCCAGAACTGGACAGAAGGCTCTGACACAGGATACAAAGCTTTGACACAGGATACAAAGCTCTGACACAGGATTGAGGTTCTGACACTGGGTAGAGGCTCTGACACAGGATGCAATGCTCTGACACAGGATTGAGGCACTGACAGGTTCTGACACAGGATAGAGGCTCTGACACAGAATGAAAGGCTCTGACAAAGGAAAGAGGCTCTGACACAGGCTCTGGCACAGGACAGAGGCTTTGATACAGAATAGAGGCTGTGACACATGACAACAGGCTCTGACACAGGGCAGAGGCTCTGACACAGGACAGAGGCTCTGACACAGGCTCTGGTACAGGACAGAGTCTCTGACACAGGATAAAAGGCTCTGACACAGGATAAAAGGCTCTGACACAGGATAAAAGGCTCTGACACAGGATAGTCTCTGACACAGGATAAAAGGCTCTGACACAGAATAAAAGGCTCTGGCACAGGATAGGGGCTCTGACACACAATAAAAGGCTCTGACACTGTGTAGAGGCTCTGACACACAATAAAAGGCTCTGGCACAGGATAGAGTCTCTGACACAGGATAAAAGGCTCTGACAAAGGATAAAAGGCTCCGGCACCGTTTAGAGGCTCTGACACACAATGAAAGGCTCTGACACCGTGTAGAGGCTCTGACACACAATAAAAGGCTCTGGCACAGGACAAAAGGCTGTGACACAGGATAAAAGGCTCTGGCACCGCGTAGAAGCTCTGACAGAGGACAGAGGCTATAACACAGGCTCTGGCACATGATAGAAGCTCTGACACAGGATAAAGGCTCTGACAAAGGCTTTGACGGAGAGGAAGGCCAAGAATAGGAAGGGCCACAGAACCCGGACTTTTTTTTTGTAATGAGGGGGAGTGAGGAAGAGATGAAGATGATGCCATCAAGTTCCATTCCAGTCTACAGCCCTTCAACCACTTGTAGCATTGGTCCACAAAGTGGAGCGACATTGAGAGGATGAAACCTGACCGTATGCTTCCAGTCACCTACCCATTTGAGCCCACAAAGCACTCAGCTATGGGCTGAAGCCAGCTTTGTGACTTTGTTGGTGGAACAGGGGGAGTTTTGGAGGGACAAGGAGGGGTGTGAGAGGGAAGGGAGTGATAAGAAGCAATTGGTAGGGGGAAGGTGCAAGGGGGGGGGGGGGTCGGGGAGAAGATGGGGTTATCAGTAAACTTTATCCACTGCTAGTCTTTCCATGGTATTACAGTATCCATGACACATTTCAGGTTCTCTTACAACTGCATTTCTCACCACATTTATCACCACCTCTATCATCATTTCAATCACCATATCTATCACCATGTCTGTCATCATGTTCGTGTCTATGTCTGTCACTATGTTTATTATCATGTCCATCACCATGTCTAGCACAATGTCTATCATTTTGTGATGTCCATCACTGTGTCTATCACCATCTCTATCATATATCACCATGTCTATCATTATATCTATGTCTATCATCATATCATCATTACATTATATCTCATGTCTATCATCATATCAATCATGTCTGTACCATGTCTGTCATCATATTACTATGTCTATCATCATGATACAATATGTCTATCACTATGTCTATCATAATTACTATGTCATCATCATGATGTATCAACATGCTACACTATGCTATCATTAATTACTATGTCAGACATGATTATCACATGTCTATCACATGTCTATTTAATTACTATGTTATCATCATGATTATCAACATGTCTATCACTATGTTATCATATATTACTATTCTATCATCATATCAACATGCACATATGATGGGAGGACAGACAATGATGTGAGACAGACATATAATATGAGCACAGACACATGATGTGAGACAGACATATAATTGAGCGACAGACACATGATGTGAGAACAGACATATAATATGAGCACAGACACATGATGTGAGGAGAGTAGGACGACATGAGGAACAATGATGTGAGGAAGCAGGAAAATATGTGAGGACAGAAGTGTGAGGAAGACAGATTAGGCAGACAATGAGTGAGGAACTTGGCACTGATTAGGACAGACAAGATGTGGAGACTGTGTGGACAGCAATGATAGGATGAGGAGGCATGTGTGAGGACGATGTGTGAGGACAGAAGATTAGGAAGACAATATGTACGACTGAACACATGATGTAGGACAAGAAAAGATGTGTGAGGACAACATGATGTGAGGACAAATAGGTGAGGAAGCATGTGGACATAGATGTGAGGACAATAAGTAGAAGAATTACGAATGGGACCTGATTGAGCAGCAATGATGTGAACAGACAGATGTAGACAGCATGATGTGAGACAGAAGATTGAGGAACACATAGTGAGGCAGAAGTGGCAACAGTGTGGGACAATGATGTGAACAGAAAGGTGACAAATGAGTGAGGACAAAATGAGGAGGACAGACATATTGAATAGGAGTGAGGAAGAAAGATGAGCACAAGTTAGGACAGCACATGTGCAGGCAGCAATGTGAGGACAGAAGATGAACAGACCTATGTACAGCACAGTTGAGAAGCATGTGTGAGCCAGCATTGATTGGCGACAGGATTTGAGACAGATTGTGAGAAGAAGAGTGAACAGACATGATGTGGGGAAAAGAGTGAGGAAGAAAGATGTAGGACAACAGATTAGACAGACACAGATGTGAGGACAGACATAGATGTAGGAAGAACATATTGAGGACGACATTGTGTAGAGACTGAGTAGACAGACATGGATGTGAGAGACGGGGGAACACATGATGTGAGGACGACATAGATGTGAGGACAGACATGATGTGGGACAGACATAGATGTGAGGACAGACAAGATGTGAGGACAGACATAGATGTGAGGACAGACATAGATGTGAGGACAGACATAGGATGTGAGGACAGACAAGATGTGGGACAGACACATGATGTGAGGACAGACAAGATGTGAGGACAGACATAGGATGTAGGACAGACATGATGTGAGGACAGACAAGATGTGAGGACCATATAACGACATGATGTGAGGACAGACAAGATGTGAGGACAGACAATGATTGAGGACAGACATATGTGAGGACAGACAATGATGTGGACAGACATAGGATGTGACAGACACATATGAGCTGATGTGAGACAGACAAGGATGTGAGGACAAGAATGAGGATGTGAGGACAGACAATGGAGGACAATTTGTAGGACAGACAAGATGTGAGGAAGACAATATGGAGACAGACAATGATGTGAGGACAGACATGATGTGAGGACAGACACATGATGTGAGGACAGACATATGATGTGAGGACAGACATGATGTGAGGACAGACACATGATGGAGGACAGGATAGACACATGATGTGAGGACAGACACATGATGTGAGGACAGACACATGATGTGAGGACAGACATATTGAGCAGACGATGAGGACAGACATGATGTGAGGACAGACATGATGACAGACGGAGAGCATGATTGAGGACAACATAGTGAGGACAGACACATGTGAGACGACAGAGACAGAAGAGGACAAAATGATAGACAGACACATGATGTAGGACAGACAATAATGTAGGACAGACATGATGTGAGGACAGACACATATGTGAGGACAGACATAGGATGTGAGGACAGACATAGATGTGAGGACAGACATAGGATGTGAGGACAGACACATGATGTGAGGACAGACATAGATGTGAGGACAGACACATGATGTGAGGACAGACATATGATGTGAGGACAGACATAGGATGTGAGGACGAACATGATGTAGGACAGCATGATGTCGAGGACAGACATAGTGATGTGAGGACAGACATAGGATGTGTAGGACAGACAAGGACATGGCAGCATAGGTGTGAGGACAGCATGATGTGAATATGGATGAGGACAGAATGTTGTGAGGACAGAACATGATGTGAGGACAGACATAGGATGTGAGGACAGAAAGATGTGAGGACAGACAATGATGTGAGGACAGACATCATGATGTGAGGACAGACATAGGATGTGAGGACAGACATAGGATGTGAGGACAGACACATGATGTGAGGCAGACATAGGATGTGAGGACAGACACATGATGTGAGGACAGACAATGATGTGAGGACAGACATAGGATGTGAGGACAGACACATGATGTGAGGACAGACATAGGATGTGAGGACAGACATAGGATGTGAGGACAGACACATGATGTGAGGACAGACATAGGATGTGAGGACAGAAATGATGTGAGGACAGACATGATGTGAGGACAGACACATGATGTGAGGACAGACACATGATGTGAGGACAGACATAGATGTGAGGACAGACATAGATGTGAGGACAGACATGATGTGAGGACAGACATGATGTGAGGACAGAAAGATGATGTGAGGACAGACATAGGATGTGAGGACAGACAAGATGTGAGGACAGACATAGATGTGAGGACAGACACAGATGTGAGGACAGACAATATGTGGACAGACATGAGTGGACAGACGTGGACACATGATGTGAGGACAGACATAGATGTGAGGACAGACAATGTGAGGAGACAGGAAACATGATGTGAGGACAGACAATGATGTGAGGACAGACAATGATGTGAGGACAGACATATGATGTGAGGACAGACAATGATGTGAGGACAGACATGATGTGAGGACAGACACATGATGTGAGGACAGACAATGATGTGAGGACAGACATATGATGTGAGGACAGAAATAGCGATGTGAGGACAGACACATGATGTGAGGACAGACATAGGATGTGGAGACGGGGCAGACATAGATGTGAGGACAGACACATGATGTGAGGACAGACAATAGGATGTTGAGGACAGACACATGATGTGAGGACAGACATATGATGTGAGGACAGACATAGATGTGAGGACAGACATGATGTGAGGACAGACACATGATGTGAGGACAGACATAGATGTGAGGACAGACACATTGTAAGGAAATGATGTGAGGACAGACACATGATGTGAGGACAGACATAGATGTGAGGACAGACATGGATGTGAGGACAGACATAGATGTGAGGACAGACATATGATGTGAGGACAGACACTGATGTGAGGACAGACATAGGATGTGAGGACAGACTAGATGTGAGGACAGACAATGATGTGAGGACAGACATAGGATGTGAGGACAGACATAGATGTGAGGACAGACACATGATGTGAGACAGTGTGGACAGACATAGGATGTGAGGACAGACACATGATGTGAGGACAGACATAGATGTGAGGACAGACATATGATGTGAGGACAGACACATGATGTGAGGACAGACATAGGATGTGAGGACAGACATAGGATGTGAGGACAGACACATGATGTGAGGACAGGAGAAGACGACATGATGTGAGGACAGACAATGATGTGAGGACAGACATAGATGTGAGGACAGACACATGATGTGAGGACAGACATAGGATGTGAGGACAGACATAGTTTAGGACAGACAGATGTGAGGACAGACATAGGATGTGAGGACAGACATATGATGTGAGGACAAGACCATAGATGTGAGGACAGAGACAGACATGATGTGAGGACAGACATGATGTGAGGACAGACATATGTGAGGACAGACATATGATGTGAGGACAGACACATGATGTGAGGACAGGACATATGATGTGAGGACAGACACATGATGTGAGGACAGACAATAGATGTGGGACAGACAATGATGTGAGGACAGACATGGATGTGAGGACAGACACATGATGTGAGGACAGACAATGATGTGAGGACAGACATAGATGTGAGGACAGACATAGGATGTGAGGACAGACAAGGATGTGAGGACAGACATATGATGTGAGACAGACAAGATGTAGAAGCATGTGTGAGGACAGACACATGATGTGAGGACAGACATAGGATGTGAGGACAGACACATGATGTGAGGACAGACATAGGATGTGAGGACAGACACATGATGTAGGACAGACATAGATGTGAGGACAGACATAGATGTGAGGACAGACATAGGATGTGAGGACAGACATATGATGTGAGGACAGACATATGATGTCAGGACAGAACAACATGATGTGAGGACAGACATAGGATGTGAGGACAGACATAGGATGTGAGGACAGACACATGATGTGAGGACAGACATAGGATGTGAGGACAGACAATGATGTGAGGACAGACATAGGATGTGAGGACAGACACAGATGTGAGGACAGACAAGGATGTCAGGACAGACATAGGATGTGAGGACAGACATAGGATGTGAGGACAGACATATGTGAGGACAGACATATGATGTGAGGACAGACATATGATGTGAGGACAGACATATGTGAGGACAGATAATGTGGACAGACATGTGATGTGATCACCACAATGTGGATAGATATGTGATGAGATCACCACAGTATGAACAGGCATGTGATGTGGTCACGGTAATGTGGACAGACACATATGACACCACAATGTGGGACATTTCCTGTGGTCTCTACAACATAAACACACATATCATGTGATCACAATCGTGTGGAATAGTGTGCGATGTGGTCATCATAATGTGCACAGGCAGAGGTGTGATCACCACAATATGGGCTGGAATTGGATGCAGTCATTAATGTGTACAAGCAAGTGATGTAGTAACCACAGACATGTGGACATGGATATGGAATGTGGCTACCACAATGTGATCAGGAACGTGGTGTTGTCACCAAAATGTGGACACAGATTATGCAGTCACCACAAGGTGGACACACAGATGATGAGGTCACCACAAGGTGGACACACAGACGATGAGGTCACCACAAGGTGGACAGATAAATGATGAGGTCACCACAAGGTGGGCACACAGACGATGAGGTCACCACAAGGTGGACAGACAGATGATGAGGTCACCACAAGGTGGACAGACAGATGATGAGGTCACCACAAGGTGGACACACAGGTGATGAGGTCACCACAAGGTGGACACACAGATGATGAGGTCACCACAAGGTGGACAGACAGATGATGAGGTCACCACAAGGTGGACACACAGATGATGAGGTCACCACAAGGTGGACACACAGATGATGAGGTCACCACAACACGGACACACAGATGATGAGGTCACCACAAGGTGGACACACAGATGCTAAGGTCACCACAAGGTGGACACACAGATGATGAAGTCACCACAACATGGACAGACAGATGATGAGGTCACCACAAGGTGGACACACAGATGATGAAGTCACCACAACATGGACATACAGATGATAGGTCACCACAAGTGGACACACAGATGGTAAGGTCACCACAAGGTGGACTGACAGAGGATGAGGTCACCACAAGGTGGACAGACAGAGGATGAGGTCAGCACAACATGGACAGACAGAGGATGAGGTCAGCACAACATGGACAGACAGATGATGAGGTCAGCACAACATGGACAGACAGATGATGAGGTCACCACAATGTGGACAGACAGATGATGAGGTCACCACAACGTGGACAGACAGATGATGAGGTCACCACAAGGTGGACACACAGATGATGAGGTCACCACAATGTGGACAGACAGATGATGAGGTCACACAATGTGGACAGACAGAGGATGAGGTCACCACCAAGTGGACACACAGAGGAGGTCACCACAAGGTGGACAGACAGATGATGAGGTCACCACAAGGTGGACAGACAGATGATGAGATCACACAACATGGACACACAGATGATGAGGTCAGCACAACATGGACACACAGAGATGAGGTCAGCACACACAGACAGACAGATGATGAGGTCACCACAATGTGGACAGACAGAGGATGAGGTCACCACAAGGTGGACACACAGAGGATGAGGTCACCACAAGGTGGACAGACAGAGGATGAGGTCACCACAAGGTGGACAGACAGAGGATGAGGTCAGCACAACATGGACAGACAGATGATGAGGTCAGCACAACATGGACACACAGATGATGAGGTCAGCACAACACATGGACACACAGATGATGATGACACCACAACATGGACACACAGATGATGAGGTCAGCACAACATGGACAGACAGATGATGAGACACCACAACATGGACACACAGATGATGATGTCAGCACAACATGGACAGACAGATGATGATACACCACAACATGGACACACAGATGATGAGGTCAGCACAACATGGACAGACAGATGAGGAGGTCACACAACATGGACACACAGATGATGAGGTCAGCACAACATGGACAGACAGATGAGGAGGTCAGCACAACATGGACACACAGATGATGAGGTCACCACAACATGGACAGACAGATGATGAGGTCAGCACAACATGGACAGACAGATGATGAGGTCACCACAACATGGACAGACAGATGATGAGGTCAGCACAACATGGACAGACAGATAATGAGGTCACTGACCCTTCTGACAGCAGCCAGGCAGTCAAAGAGGCGACATTCCTTCAGTCCGTCCAGTAAACTGTTAGCCATCATCAGCATCCTCTCTGTCAACCGCTCTGAAACACACACTGACTGACTGACTGACTGAAACCAATTCATTGTCAGATTAACTCATAGTGGTGCTGGCATTGAAGAAAATGTTACAAAAATAATGTCATGATTTTAGATGAAAGAAAAAGAGCATAATTCACACGCCACACACACACACACACACACACACACACACACACACACACACACACATCCATACGAACACACCCACACTGACACACTCACATACACACAAACACATACATATGCGCGCATGCGCACACACACACACACACATGCTCTATGCTCTGGATAACACAGACATCCTCTCTGTCAGCCAATATGGAACACACACACACACACACACACACACACACACACACACACTTCCACCACCCCCTTTTTTTTTTTTAATGGTAACACTTGAAGATGGCCATGGCATCAACTGACCAATTCAAGAAGAAGGCACGAGTTTTTAAAAGTGGACTGGAATGCATGGATTGGACTGTCAGTTTTGCTTTTTTGGTTGTTTTGTGTGTGTGCGTGTGTGTGTGGCTTCTTTCCCCCCTTTTTGTCTCATTATTTCCAAAGAGGAAAAAAAAAAAGATGTTTTTCCCATCAATTTCAATTTTCATCTCAATATAAAAGAAAATCACCCCTACAGCCAGCCAACCAATCAACCAGCCACCAACCAACCAATCAGCCAACCAACCAACCACCAACCCACCCACCAGCCAACCTACCGGCCAGCCACCAACACATCAACCAGCTGCTCAATCAACTAGCCAGCCACCAACCCACCAACCCATCAACCAGCTGCCCAATCAACCAGCCAGGCACCAACCCAAAACCAGCTGCCCAATAAATCAGGCAGCCACCAACCAGCCAGCCAATCAACTGGGCAGCCACCAACCCACCAGCCAATCAACCAGGCAGCCACCAACCCACCAACCAGCCGCCCAATCAAAGGGCAGCCACCAACCCACCAACCAGCCAGCCAATCAACCAGCCAGCAGCCAACCCACCAACCAGCCAGCCCACCAGCCAGCCCTCAACCCTGCCCACAACTCCGCCCATACTGACCACTGGAGATAGGCTGAGCCATGCCTTTGCGCTGCTCCTTCGGGAGACCCTCCACAATGCTGCACTGGATGTCCGGCAGTTTGACCACCACTGCCTCCTCCTCCTCCTCCCCATCCTCCTTAGGGGAACCCTCCCCCTTCATCACCTCCTGGTCCGTGGCATCCATGGAATGACCGCCTGTGGTGTCGTCCACACTGGTGTCCATGAGGTGACTGCCAGTAGTCTGATCCACACTGGTCTCCATGGAACCACCGCCACTGGTGTCATCAGCGCTGGTGTCCAGACCATCCTTGGAGTGATCGTCCCCACTCTCCTTCCGGATGCTGTTTCTCTCCTGGGTGCCTGTGGCTGAGGGCAGGCCAAGAGCGGAGTGGTTCAGGGCCGTCTGCGTTGGCCCAGGATCACCGAGCGTCTGCTCCTTCATGGCTTCCAGTCCGCTGGAGGTTGGCTCCTGGCTTTGGTCTGCACTCGTTTCAGCCACCTCCATCTCTTCCCTCTGCTCTGTCCCCATGGGGTCTCTTCCCTGCTGGGGGGTCTGCACGCCTGAGGGCACTACTTCGACAGCCCTTTCAGCAGTTCTCTCTCCTGAGCTGGATGTTGGGGTTGCCTCAACATCGGGGATGTCCGCTGGAGGGGTGCCAGAATCTGCAAACAGCATGGAGCTCATCATCAGGATCATTGTCATCAAGCATCATAAGAAGAAAGAGAAAAGTGAAGATGAAGAAAAAATCCTTTACAGTAGCACAATACTACACAACACAAAACATGATAAAATCCTTAAACACACATGCTAACCTATCATCACATTTAAACATTAGTCACACACGCATGCACACACCCACACACGCAGGCACGCAGCGCACACACGTACGCGCATGTACACATGCACATGCACACGCTGACACAAGCATATGTGCACATGCACATGCACGCATTCATGTGCACATGAGCACACAGATATACACACACGCACATACACACACACACACACACACACACACACACACACACACACACACACACACACACACACAGGGCTTACCAGTCTTAAGTTCTGTTGACTTTTGTTGGAATTCTGTCAGCGCTTTCCCAAAAGACTTTGAGCTGGCTTCCACAAAAGGCTTGGCAACATACCTGGAGGGAACAACAAAATCAGCATGATTCAATGAAGACAGATACTGCTCTGAAGACACCAACAATAATGGTCCAATTCACTAAAGACAGATTGTCATCCTAACGGGCACAAATAATAATGTTCATTTAAACACAGATGACAGCACTCTATGGCTACAGTGAAATAAGATGGTACCCCAGTGACTACAGGGAAACAAGCTACCACCCTACAGACTACAGGGAAACAAGCTACCACCCTACAGACTACAGGGAAACAAGCTACCACCCTACTGATTACAGGAAAAGAAGCTACCACCCTAATGACTACAGGGAAACAAGCTACCACCCTAATGACTACAGAGAAACAAGCTACCACCCTACTGACTACAGGGAAACAAGCTACCACCCCAATGACTATATGGAAACAAGCTACCACCCTGAGATAAACAAGCTACCACCCTAATGACTACAGGGAAACAAGCTACCACCCTAATGACTACAGGGAAACAAGCTACCACCCTAATGACTACAGAGAAACAAGCTACCACCCTAATGACTACAGGGAAACAAGCTACCACCCTAATGACTACAGGGAGACAAGCTACCACCCTAATGACTACAGGGAAACAAGCTACCACCCTAATGACTACAGGGAAACAAGTACCACCCTAATGACTACAGGGAAACAAGCTACCACCCTAATGACTACAGGGAAACAAGCTATCACTCTAATGACTACAGGGAAACAAGTACCACCCTAATGACTACAGGGAGACAAGCTACCACCCTAATGACTACAGGGAAACAAGCTACCACCCTAATGACTACAGGGAAACAAGCTACCACCCTAATGACTACAGGGAGACAAGCTACCACCCTAATGACTACAGGGAAACAAGCTACCACCCTAATGACTACAGGGAAACAAGCTACCACCCCTAATGACTACAGGGAACAAGCTACCACCCTAATGACTACAGGGAAACAAGCTACCACTCTAATGACTACAGGGAAACAAGTACCACCCTAATGACTACAGGGAAACAAGCTACCACGGCTACAGGGAAACAAGCTACCACCCTAATGACTACAGAGAAATACGAGTGTGCCAATGACTAGCTACCACCCTAATGACTACAGGGAAACAAGCTACCACCCTAATGACTACAGGGAAACAAGCTACCACCCTAATGACTGCAGAGAAATACGAGTGTGCCAATGATTACAGAGAAATATGAGTGTGCCAATGACTTCAGAGAAATACGAGTGTGCCAATGACTACAGAAAAATACGAGTGTGCCAATGACTACAGAGAAATACGAGTGTGCCAATGACTTCAGAGAAATACGAGTGTGCCAATGACTACAGAGAAATACGAGTGTGCCAATGACTACACAGAAATGAGACAATACTCCGGTGACAACAGAGAAACAAACACCCCAGTGACAAAAGGGAAATAAGATAGCATACCAATGACTACAAAGAAATCAACTAGCACACCAATGACAACAGAGAACTAAGACAACACCCCGATGTCCACAAAGAAATCAGACAGCATCATAGTGACTACAGGGAAACAAAAGAACACCCCGATGTCCACAAAGAAATCAGACAGCATCATAGTGACTACAGGGAAACAAAAGAACACCCCGATGTCCACAAAGAAATAAGACAGCATCCTAATGGCTATGGAGAAATGATAGCATCCTAATGACTACAAATGAGATAACACCTCTAATGAGTATAGACAAATAAGATGGCTCCCCAATGACTACAGAAAAATAAGATACCACACCATTGACTACAGACAACATAGCACCCAAATGACTACTGAAGCATCACACAGACGCGAAGGCAATGTTTTAAATATTTAAGAACAAAACTAAAACATTCTCTGATCAACTTCTTTGACACAGTTGTTGAACAACATGGTCATAGCAACGCTTCCGGTTTCCAACTACAATTGACTAAAAACCCAAATTGCATGCGACGTTATGTCTTTAGATAAGTGCTACACTACAAAGAAATAAAACAACATGCCAATAACTACAGAGAAATAAGATAGCACCCCCATGACAACACTTTCAGTTTCATCAAGAAGGTGTCACTGCGTGGAGACTAGTCCACATACACTATACCATATCTGCTAAGTTTTAAGACCACACTATGCATGATTTAAAGCTGATGGATAAATGAATTAATGATTAAGATAAGAAAATTTAAGAAGAGGGTCTCATGGCTACAACTTTGCTGATGTCTGACCTACGCATTAGCCCAACGCACAAGTCAGACCTAACATCATCTGTGCCATTATTATCATTGTATGTGTGTGTGGTGGTTGTATACATGTGTGTGTGTGTGTGTGTGTGTGTGTGTGTGTGTGTGTGTGTGTGTGTGTGTGTGTGTGTGCCTGCATGAGCATGGGTACAGGCACATAATGTGTGTGTGCCAGTGTATGTGATGCATGTGCCATGTGAAGACACAAGTCACTCATAGACATACTCCTGCCATTCACACATAGCCCCCTACCATGTAAATACTGAAGTCATTCCCACATAGCTCCCTACCATGTAAATACTGAAGTCATTCACACATAGCCCCCTGCCATGTAAATACTGAAGTCATTCCCACATTGCCCCCTGCCATGTAAATACTGAAGTCATTCCCACACAGACCCCTGCCATGTAAATACTGAAGTCATTCCCACACAGACCCTGCCACTTCCAAACAAACCCCTGCCATGTGAAGACAGAAGTCACTCACACACAGACCCCTGCCATGTAAATACTGAAGTCATTCCCACACAGACCCTGCCACTTCCAAACAAACCCCTGCCATGTGAAGACAGAAGTCACTCACACACAGACCCCTGCCATGTGAAGATAGAAGTCACTCACACACAGACCCCTGCCATGTGAAGATAGAAGTCACTCACACACAGATCCCTGCCATGTGAAGATAGAAGTCACTCACACACAGATCCCTGCCATGTGAAGATAGAAGTCACTCACACACAGACCCCTGCCATGTGAAGACAGAAGTCACTCACACACAGACCCCTGCCATGTGAAGACAGAAGTCACTCACACACAGACCCCTGCCATGTGAAGATAGAAGTCACTCACACACAGACCTTTGCCATGTGAAGATAGAAGTCCCTAACACACAGACCTTTACCATGTAAAGACAGAAGTCACCCACACTCAGACCCCTGCCATGTGAAGACAGAAGTCACTCACACACAGACCTTTGCCATGTGAAGACAGAAGTCACTCACACACACAGACCTTTGCCATGTGAAGACAGAAGTCACTCACACACAGACCCCTGCCATGTAAAGACAGAAGTCACTCACACACAGACCTTTGCCATGTGAAGACAGAAGTCACTCACACACAGACCCCTGCCATGTGAAGACAGAAGTCACTCACACATACAGACCTTTGTCATGTGAAGACAGAAGTCACTCACACACACAGACCTTTGCCATGTGAAGACAGAAGTCACTCACACATAGGCCTCTGCCATGTGAAGACAGAAGTCACTCACACACAGACCTCTGCCATGTGAAGACAGAAGTCACTCACACAGACCTTTGCCATGTGAAGATAGAAGTCACTCACACACAGACCTTTGCCATTTAAAGACAGAAGTCACCAACACACAGACCTTTGCCATGTAAAGACAGAAGTCACTCACACACAGACCTTTGCCTTGTGAAGACAGAAGTCACTCACACACACAGACCTTTGCCATGAAAAGATAGAAGTCACTCACACACAGACCTTTGCCATGTGAAGACAGAAGTCACTCACACACAGACCTTTGCCATGTAAAGACAAAAGTCACTCACACACAGACCTTTGCCATGTGAAGACAGAAATCACCAACACACAGACCTTTGCCATGAAAAGACAGAAGTCACTCACACCCAGACCTTTGCCATGAAAAGATAGAAGTCACTCACACACAGACCTTTGCCATGTGAAGACAGAAGTCACTCACACACAGACCTTTGCCATGTAAAGACAGAAGTCACTCACACACAGACCTTTGCCATGTAAAGACAGAAGTCACTCACACACAGACCTTTGCCATGTGAAGACAGAAGTCACTCACACACACAGACCTTTGCCATGAAAAGACAGAAGTCACTCACACACAGACCTTTGCCATGTGAAGACAGAAGTCACTCACACACACAGACCTTTGCCATGAAAAGACAGAAGTCACTCACACACAGACCTTTGCCATGTGAAGACAGAAGTCACTTACACACAGACCTTTACCATGTAAAGACAGAAGTCACTCACACACAGACCTTTGCCATGTAAAGACAGAAGTCACTCACACACAGACCTTTGCCATGTAAAGACAGAAGTCACTCACACACAGACCTTTGCCATGTAAAGACAGAAGTCACCAACACACAGACCTTTGCCATGTAAAGACAGAAGTCACTCACACACAGACCTTTACCATGTGAAGATAGAAGTCACTCACACCCAGACCCCTGGCATGGTGAAGAGAAAATCACTCACACAGAGAAGCGCTGCGCGCCCTGGGAGGTGAGGATGGTCTCCACTTTGCCCTGCCGCTGCAGACAGTGGAGGGCGTTCCGCACCATGCGGTACAGCAGGCGGGTCTCGACCATGATGTGGCTGATCTTCATGCCCTTCACTCCCTGACTGTGGATGAGACGGTACAGGTGGTCCAGCAGGGCTTCCGTGCCCGGCCACTGGTCTGCACACACACACACACACCACCTACATGCCTTCCTCATAGACATCACAATAGCAGAGAGCACACCAAGAGAAAGAACACTGAGGTACACAGATACACTGACAGAAAAGCAGACACAACGGAATAGAAACACTGACAGAAGAACGGACACAACTGAAGACTTGCATACTGAGAGAGGAACAAGCACAATGGAACACAAGCACATTCACAAAAAGAGCAGACACAACGGAATCCAGACATGCAGATGGGAGAAAAGATATATAAAACCATGGACATGTTTAGAGAAGAACAGACATAACAGAACACAGACACATTGAGAGATGAACAGATACGACAAAACACAGACATGCTTAGAGAAGAACAGACGCAACAGAACACAGATATAGTATGAGAACAGAGAGGACACAGTTGTTAAGAGAAGAACATAACAGAACACAGATATAGTATGAGAACAGAGAGGACACAGTTATCAAGAGAAGAACATAACAGAACACAGACACATTGAGAGATGAACAGATACGACAAAACACAGACATGTTTAGAGAAGAACAGACACAACAGAACACAGATATAGTATGAGAACAGAGAGAACACAGTTATCAAGAGAAGAACGTAACAGAACACAGATATAGTATGAGAACAGAGAGGACACAGTTGTTAAGAGAAGAACATAACAGAACACAGATACACTGAGAGAAGAACAGATGCAATGAAACAGACAATACTGAGAGAAGAACAGAAACAATGGCTGCAGATGGTTTGAGAGAACAGACACGACAAGACACAGACATACTGCACATCAGCAGACAGAAACAGAGGAGCACAGCCAGATTGGGAGGAAAACAGATGACAGACCAACAGCAGACCACAGACACAGAGAATCGCACATGGACTGAGAGAAACACAGACCCTGCGAGAGGAGAGCAGACAGAAAACAGGTAAGAACTGACCGTCTGACCACACAGGGCCGATCGCCTGCCCGCACAACTCTTCACTGTCCCCTTCCTCCTCCTCCTCTGCCACCTCCTCCTCCCTCTCCTCCTCCTCCACATAGTCTTTGGTCAGCTTGATGACACTCACAGCTTTGTGTCCCCCTGCCTTCTCCCTGTGCCACATAACACATCGCACATGACACACTGTCCCCCTGCCTTCTCCCTGTGCCACATAACACATGACACGTGACACACTGTCCCCCTGCCTTCTCCCTGTGCCACATAACACATGGAACGTGACACACTGTCCCCCTGCCTTCTCCCTGTGCCACATAACACATGGCACGTGACACACTGTCCCCCTGCCTTCTCCCTGTGCCACATAACACATGACACGTGACACACTGTCCCCCTGCCTTCTCCCTGTGCCACATAACACATGGCACGTGACACACTGTCCCCCTGCCTTCTCCCTGTGCCACATAACACATGGCACGTGACACACTGTCCCCCTGCCTTCTCCCTGTGCCACATAACACATGACACGTGACACACTGTCCCCCTGCCTTCTCCCTGTGCCACATAACACATTGCAGATGACACACTGTCCCCCTGCCTTCTCCCTGTGCCACATAACACATGGAACGTGACACACTGTCCCCCTGCCTTCTCCCTGTGCCACATAACACATGGCACGTGACACACTGTCCCCCTGCCTTCTCCCTGTGCCACATAACACATGACACGTGACACACTGTCCCCCTGCCTTCTCCCTGTGCCACATAACACATGGAACGTGACACACTGTCCCCCTGCCTTCTCCCTGTGCCACATAACACATGGCACGTGACACACTGTCCCCCTGCCTTCTCCCTGTGCCACATAACACATGACACGTGACACACTGTCCCCCTGCCTTCTCCCTGTGCCACATAACACATTGCAGATGACACACTGTCCTCCTGCCTTCTTCCTGTGCCACATCGCAGATGACACACTGTCCCCTGCCCTCTCCCTGTGCCACATAACACATCACACACTGTACCCCTGCCTTCTCCCTGTGTCACAAAACACATGACACATGACACACTGTCTTCCTGCCTTCTCCCTGTGCTACAAAACACATCACACATGAGACACTGTACCCCTGCCTTCTCCCTTTGCCACATAACACATCACACATCATCCTCCTGTCTTGTTCCTGTGCCACATAACACATCACACATCCTCCTCCTGTTTTGTCCCTGTACCACATTAACACATTACACATCAAACAATGTCCTTGTGCCTTGTCCCTGTACCACATAACATCACATACTATTGTCCTGTCCTTGTACCACATAACACACCACACAATGTCTTCCGTCCCTAGGCCACAAAACACATTACACACTGTCCTGCGGTCTCTGCAGCACATAACACATCGCAGACTATCCTGTCAGCTAGGCTATAAGCAACATGAATTGAATCCTGTCCTCGGGGGCCAGAATATCTCAGTTGGTAGAGCGCCGGACTCGTGATCCTAGGGTTGCGGGTTTGAATCTCGGTACAGGGGGATTTTTCCCTGGGAGTTAACATTGCTTCTGACTCCATTCCCCAAACAGTCCTTCGAATGAGACTATAAACCGAAGTTCTGTGTGTGAACGCACGCACAACATCTTGCACACACGTAAAATCCCATCACCAACTTTCGGAAGAGAAGGCCAGTTTGGCCGTTGGTATGGATGACATGTTACACATAGCATGCACCTTCCCCAAAGATGGAGTATGGCTGCCTTAATGGTGGGACAAAAAACGGTCATACACACAAACTCCACTGCCTGTCTATACAGGGAGTGTCTGCAGGAGTATCAGCCTGCGTACACAGAAAGAAAGAAAGAATCCTGTCTCTGTGCCACACCACATTTAACACTGTCCTCCTTTTTCTGTACTTCATAACACACTATACAGTCCTGTCCCTGTACCACGTAACACATCACACACTGCACTGTTCATGTATCAGATTAAACATCACATGACATCACATAAATTAGAACATCTTTGCTTGCATGCATACACACATCCACATGCACAGAGGCGTGCACACACACACACACACACACACTCACACACACACACACACACACACTCACACACACACACACACACACACACACACACACACACACACACACAGCAAACACACACACACACACACACACACACACACACACACACACACACACACTTACTTGGACTTGCCGTCAGTGGAGGGATACAGGACGTGATATGGCACAGTGGTTAAACACAGATGATCTTTGCCATGGGCCAAGACTTTCTTGTAAATGGCCTTCCGCTGAAGATGCTGAAATCAACAAACAATGCATCGGCTTGAGCCCATCTGAAATGTTGATGTTTGGCTTTGTTTCACTACGTGCGTGTGTGTGTGTGTGTGTGTGTGTGTGTGAGTGTGTGCATGCGTACGTGCGTGCATGCGTGCGTGTGTACATTTGTGTGTGTGTGTGTGTGTGCATTTGTACGTTTGTGTACACATGCATGGACATGGGTATCTGCGTATGTGTGAGAATGTGTTTGTGTGTAAGCGTTTCTGCAAGTCTGGGGGGTGACATTGTAGCCTGTTCCCATTCCTGTGTGGGTTTGTTGCTGTTGTTACCGTGTTGTCTCCTGTTGTATTGTTATCATCGTCATGACACTGACAGTGATGTTGTTACTGCTATGGAGCTGATAGGACTTGGACACTAAAAACAAAGGGAGTTAAAAACGCAGAGAAAGATGAAGAGTGGTGGCTCCTTACAAACTTGTCTCTGATGACGGACACCTGCTGTAGGTGGGGCTCCTGCTGCTGGAGATAGCGACACAGCTGGACCGTCAGCTCCTTCACCCTGTCTGGCTGGGGGCGGTAGAATCGCCACAGGTGAATCAGGTTCATCGTCACTGTCTTCTCCTTGTACCGTGTGCACAGAATCTGTTGGACAGGTGAGTCATGTTCATCATCACCCTTTTCTCCTTGTATCACACGCACACAATCTGTTGGACAGTCTCCTTGGTCATGACACATTCCCACAGACACATCATCTGTACTATCCTCACTGACACATCATCTGTACTATCCTCACTGACACGTCATCTGTAGTATCCTCACTGACACATCATCTGTACTATACTCACTGACATCGCACACCCACATCATCTGCTCTATAATCAATGACACAACTCACCAATATCATCTGCACTATTGTCACTGACAGTGACACAGCACATCCATATCTGTACTATAGATTTAGCACACCTACATCACCTGTACTATAGATTTAGCACACCTACATCACCTGTACTATAGATTCAGCACACCTACATCACCTGTACTATAGATTCAGCACACCTACATCACCTGTACTATTGACACAGCACACCTACATCACCTGTACTAGAGATTCAGCACACCTACATCACCTGTACTAGAGATTCAGCACACCTACATCACCTGTACTAGAGATTCAGCACCCCTACATCACCTGTACTATAGATTCAGCACACCTACATCACCTGTACTATAGATTTAGCACACCTACATCACCTGTACTATAGATTTAGCACACCTACATCACCTGTACTAGAGATTCAGCACACCTACATCCTCTGTGCTAGAGATTCAGCACACCTACATCACCTGTGCTATAGATTCAGCACACCTACATCACCTGTGCTATAGATTCAGCACACCTACATCACCTGTGCTATAGATTCAGCACACCTACATCACCTGTGCTATAGATTCAGCACACCTACATCACCTGTACTATTGACACAGCACACCTACATCACCTGTACTATAGATTTAGCACACCTACATCACCTGTACTATAGATTCAGCACACCTACATCACCTGTACTATTGACACAGCACACCTACATCACCTGTACTATAGATTCAGCACACCTACATCACCTGTACTATAGATTTAGCACACCTACATCACCTGTACTATAGATTTAGCACACCTACATCACCTGTACTAGAGATTCAGCACACCTACATCCTCTGTGCTATAGATTCAGCACACCTACATCACCTGTACTATTGACACAGCACACCTACATCACCTGTACTATTGACACAGCACACCTACATCACCTGTACTATTGACACAGCACACCTACATCACCTGTACTATAGATTTAGCACACCTACATCACCTGTACTATAGATTCAGCACACCTACATCACCTGTACTATTGACACAGCACACCTACATCACCTGTACTATTGACACAGCACACCTACATCACCTGTACTATTGACACAGCACACCTACATCACCTGTACTATTGACACAGCACACCTACATCACCTGTACTATAGATTTAGCACACCTACATCACCTGTACTATAGATTCAGCACACCTACATCACCTGTACTATTGACACAGCACACCTACATCACCTGTACTATTGACACAGCACACCTACATCACCTGTACTATAGATTCAGCACACCTACATCACCTGTACTATAGATTCAGCACACCTACATCACCTGTACTATAGATTTAGCACACCTACATCACCTGTACTAGAGATTCAGCACACCTACATCCTCTGTGCTATAGATTCAGCACACCTACATCCTCTGTGCTATAGATTCAGCACACCTACATCATCTGTGCTATAGATTCAGCACACCTACATCACCTGTACTAGAGATTCAGCACACCTACATCACCTGTACTAGAGATTCAGCACACCTACATCACCTGTACTATGGTCAAAGTACACTCACATTGTCTGAACTGTTGTCACTGACATGACATGCCCACATCATCTGTACTATTTACACAGCACACCTCTTTACTTTGGTCATACCTCACCAACATCATCTGTACTACTGACACAGCACATCCACATCGTCTGTACTTTTGTTAGTGTGACACACATGCCCACATCACCTACACAATTGTCACAGCAAACCCACATAGTTACCCTATCCCTTACAGATCATTCCCACACATAACCACACACTTTACCCTGGCCCTCTAAGATCAGTCTACAACACATAACTACACATCCCCCTCAAATCAATCTACAACACATAGCTACACATATAAACCTATCCCCCCTCACATCAATCGACAACACATAGCTGCATATATCATCCTACTCCTCCAACATTATTCCCATCCATCGACAACACAATAACTACATGTATTATCCTACTCCTGCAACATTATTCTACAACACATAACCACACACATTACTCAGCCCCTCTCATATTATTCAACAACATATGGCTGCACACATCATCCTGCACCTTGCTCACACACACACACACACACACACACACACACACACACACATTCACACTTACACACACATTCACACTTACACACACACACACACACACACACACACACACACACACACACACACACACACATACACACACACACACAACCACACACACACACACACACACACACACATTCACACTTACACACACACACACACACACACACACACACACACACACACACACACACACTCACACACACACACACATACACACTCACACACACACAGACACACACTCACACACACACAGACACACACACACAAACACACACACACACACACATGAACACACACACAAACCACACACACACACACACACACACACACACACACACACACAAACACACACACACATGAACACACACACACACACACACACACACACACACACACAACACACACACACACACGAACACACACACAAATACGCGAACACACACACACACACACACACACACACAACACACAACACACACACACACACACACACACACACACACACACACACAACACACACACAACATACACCCCACACATACACACACAAACACACACACACACACAACACAAACAACACATGAACACACAACCACACACAACACACACACACACACACAAACACACACACACACACACACACACCAGCAGGCCGTCCAGCCTATGATGTCATGCAGTGACCTCTGACCTGTTTGCGGGCCAGTTTCTGCTGGCAGAAGATCTTCATGGTGTAGTACAGCAGTTTAGAGCTGATGTCCAGGGGCACACAGCTGAAGTAAGGCAGATTGGAACCTGTGGTCAGGCCGTTCCATCGCGCCCTGCACGTGTCACACACACACACACACACACACACACACACACACACACACACACACACGCACACACACGCACACACACACACACGCACACACACACACACACACACAACGCACACACACGCACACACACACACACACACACACACACACACACGCACACACACACACACACGCCACACACGCACACACACACACACACACACACACACACACACACATGTATGCACTTGTCTAATATCACGAATAGTGGATAGACGTTAAATAAAAGACACACACACACACGTATGCACGCACACACACACACACACACACAAATTGAACCTTCTCTTCATGATGGCCACGTGAGGGGTTCTTTGTCTGTTGATGTGTTATTAGTGAGTTAGTAAACCAAATTCATCTCAGTCTGGCAAGCAGACTTCCATTATTAATTAAGTTCATCTCGGTGTGGCAAATGGAGTTACATAATAAACTCAACAGATCTCAAAGTGGCCAGCAGATTTCCATAGTAGACCAGCAGATCTCAGTAATGACAGCAGCACTCCATACTACAGCCCCTACAGTGGACCAGAGCTTGGCCTGGTCTGACATGACCACAGGCCTACACTGGCTGGAAGTTCTCGGCCTGTCTGGGCATGTAGCCCCCACAGGGATTGCCCCTGTTCTCTGATCACTACTTGGCAGCCAATCAGAAAGCTTCCAGCCAGGCTACCACCTACCTTCCCAGTAGTGACAGCCAATCAGAAAGCCTCTAGCTAGACTACCACCTACCTTCCCAGCAGTGACAGCCAATCAGAAAGCCTCTAGCTAGACTACCACCTACCTTCCCAGCAGTGACAGCCAATCAGAAAGCCTCTAGCTAGACTACCACCTACCTTCCCAGCAGTGACAGCCAATCAGAAAGCCTCTAGCCAGACTGCCACCTACCTTCCCAGCAGCTCCAGCAGGTAGTAGCGTTGCACATTATCCCCATGAAAATCCTGCACACTGCTGGTGCCTGTGAGAGCCACGTTGCGCTGTGATTGGCTGGCCACAACCACCAGACTCCGCCCCCATCTGTCAACACATACAGACACTTTTTATTCACATGCATCACATAGTCAGACAACATGTTAGTTACCTGTGTCACAGACATACTGACATACTATCTACGCTATTTACAAGACATCACAATGTCACTCACTTATACCATGGATGATGCGATGATAAATGATATTCCCATGAACCTTGGATGTTACAATTCACATGTTTCAGAAACACAATGACACTTTACATGCTTCACAGACATAATACTACACGGCTTTTTTTCACATATTATTAACAAAATGATACATATTCACAGTTACCATACTGTACACTGTACAGTGTCAGAGCCATTATGCATGTTTTTCACAGAAAACACCAACAAAATGATGATACGTTATTCACAAGTATCATGAACATTTTGACACTGTACATGTGTCACAAAGATCATAAATAGATTGTTATCTCTGTCACATGTGTACAGTGTCATTCTGTGTATGATAATATTATGCATGTAATTTTGTGTCTGTCACACATGTACAGTGTCATTATGTGCTCGTAACATCATATATGGATCATATGTCACATGTGCACAGTGCCACTACTGTGCTTGATAACATCATACATGTATTATCATGTCTGTCACGTATCTCCAGCATCACTGTGCATGACACCAGCTTCTTTCTTTCCTTCTTTCTGCGTACACAGGTTGATACTCCTGCGGACACTGCCTGTATAGACAGGCAGTGGAGTTTTGTGTGTATGACCGTTTTTTATTCTGCCATTAAGGCAACCATACTCCATCTTCAGGGAAGGTGCATGCTATGTGTAACGTGTCATCCATACCAACGGCCAAACTGGCCTTCTCTTCCGAAAGTTGGTGATGGGATTTTATGTGTGTGCAAGATGTTGTGCGCGCGTTCACACACGGAACCTCGGTTTATAGTCTCATTCGAAGGACTGTATAGGGAATGGGGTCAGAACCAATGTTAACTCCGAGTGGAAAAATCCCCCTGTACCGAAATTTGAACCTGAAACCCCAGGATCACGAGTCTGGTGCTCTACCAACTGAGCTATTCCGGCCCCCATGACACCAGTGAATCACAGACAAAATGATGATACGTTAAAATACGTTATTCATCATGAACATTATGACACTGTACATGTGTTACGCTTCACAGACATCATACATGTATCATTATGTCTGTCACACATATACAGCACCACTATGTTAAAATACGTTATTCATCATGAACATTATGACACTGTACAGACATCATACATGTATCATTATGTCTGTCACACATATACAGCACCACTATGTGCATGATGCCAGTGCATCAACTACAGAATGATGCAGTATTAACATGTTTCACTGACTGTTTGTGTGTACATCAAAGTAACATAATATGTTATTCACATGCTTCAATGACATGGCAACACAACAATGTTATTCACATACATATATTACAAATGATGAACCTGTGTTATTGAAATTCATCATGGACAAAATGACAATATTACTATCCAGATGTATACACATAGATATAATGATGCAACATTGTAACTGACATGTATCACAAACACAACGACATAACATTTTTATCCAGCAACTCACATGTATGACTGACATAATGATATAATTTTTTTTTTATTCAGTAATTCACATGTATTACAGGCCTAATGACATGACACAATTGTTTAGTAATTCACATGTATTACATATACTATAACATAAAATTATCATGTTGTAGTTCACATGTATGACAGACAAAATGACAAAATGTTGTCATTCAGTAATAGATGTGTCACAGATGATGTGACGTTACATTATCATTCAGTAATTCACATGTATCACAGACATGACACAGCACTGCTATTCACAAGTATCACAGATATAAGTCGACATGTTATTCATATGCACAACACATCCATCAGACCCACTGCAAACTGATGAGCTCTCGAACACACACGCACACATGCATGCGTCTCTCTCTCTCTCTCTCTCTCTCTCTCTCTCTCACACACACACACACACACACACACACACACACACACACACACACACACACACACACACATAAACACACACTGACCTGATGAAGCAAATCACACACAAGAAAAAAGTCTAACAACACAGGAAAATCCCATTTGTCCACGTCCTCATCACAGGACCACCAACAGTAACATTCACCACAAATCTCATTACAGTCACAAAGAATCAGTCCATGTCCTCTGTATGGGAACACACACACACAACGATGACACTCATCATTACAAACATCACCACAGCCACAAACCAGTCTTTGTCCTCCACACAGAAAACTCAAACAATAACAATCATCACCACATCACTCAAACAATAACAATCATCACCACATCTATCATAACAGTTGACATATCACCACATCTATCGTAACAGAAGACAGAAACCCACCTGTCTATGGCCTCAGCAAGGGAACACAAACAATTGCATTCATCATCTCGAATATCGGCGGTGACATCTTTTCGTGTTCTAAAGGTGGGGCAGCTCCCCATGATCTCGCCTTCCAGTACACCTTCAAACTCATAGATGTCCAACACCTGGTTTTCCTGGAATCAGTACAACACATCAGCCATAATCACCACGGCAATGGCCCAGGCCTGTCATCTTCGACAAGATGGATCAGAACATCCTTGTTTGCATGCACTCACACACATGCACACACGCACGCACAACCCCACATGGACACATGCATGCATAAACACACACACACACACACACACACACACACACACACACACACACACACACACACACACACAAGGGATGCATGCTATGTGTGTGTATATGTCATCCATATCAACAAACAAACTGGCTTTCTCTGTCAAAAGCTGATTATGGGATTTTACGTGTGTGTAGGATATGCATGCATTCAAACACAGAAGCACGGTTTACAATTACAGTCCCATTCAAATGACTTTTAGGGAAATGCAGTCAGTACAAATGTTAACCCTGAGGGGAAAATCCCCCTGTACCAAACAGAAATTCAACCCCGCAACCCCTGGATCACCAGGATCTTGAATCTAGAGCTCCACCAACTTAGCTGTTCTGGCTTCTAAGTTGTATGGGTAGGGTTAGGACAATGACTGTTTCGGTATTTTGTGACTGCCACTGCACATGAAAAGGATGATTGTATGTGAGCAAGTCCTAATGTTATTATATACAGCGCCATCATTTTTTTAGGTGTCTGGAACATGCGCAAAACAAATATTCAATATCATTCCTATTCAGTCTGCAACTCTAATCCATTTTCAGGATACCGGTCAATCTACTCTTCACGTGCCAATTCATTTTCATGCATGCTGTCTGCATACACCTCTGACCACTACTCAGTCCACTCACCGGATGGGCGTAAACCCTGGAATCTGGCAGGAAGTTGGCGTAGCGGTCAAACTTGGTGATGTCGGGGCGTGGGTGTGGTAGCTGGTAGAAGCGGAGGTCACCACGGCTGGCCAGCCACATCCACATGAGGTTCTGCCCCCTGTCCTGACCACTGAGACCTGGCATCCCCCGTGCCTCCAGCCGCAGCCACAGAGAGGGCAGTGTGATACCTGACATATACAGAGAGGGCAGTGTGATACCTGACATGTACAGAGAGGGCAGTGTGATACCTGACATACACAGAGAGGGCAGTGTGATACCTGACACACACAGAGAGGGCAGTGTGATACCTGACACGTAGTCGTACAGAGAGGGCAGTGTGATACCTGACATATACAGAGAGGGCAGTGTGATACCTGACATGTACAGAGAGGGTAGTGTGATACCTGACATATACAGAGAGGGCAGTGTGATACCTGACATGTACAGAGAGAACAGTGTGATACATGACACATACAGAGAAGGCAGTGTGATACCTGACATGTACAGAGAGGGCACTGTGATACCTGACATATACAGAGAGGGCAGTGTGATACCTGACATATACAGAGAGGGCAGTGTGATACCTGACATATACAGACAGGGCAGCGTGATACCTGACATATACAGAGAGGGCAGCGTGATACCTGACATGTACAGACAGGGCAGCGTGATACCTGACATATACAGAGAGGGCAGCGTGATACCTGACATATACAGACAGGGCAGTGTGATACCTGACATATACAGAGAGGGCAGTGTGATACCTGACATACCATACACAGAGAGGGCAGTGTGATACCTGACATACCATACACAGAGAGGGCAGTGTGATACCTGACATACCATACACAGAGAGGGCAGTGTGATACATGACATACTATACACAGAGAGGGCAGTGTGATACATGACATACTATACACAGAGAGGGCAGTGTGATACATGACATACCATACACAGAGAGGGCAGTGTGATACCTGACATACCATACACAGAGAGGGCAGTGTGATACATGACATACCATACACAGAGAGGGCAGTGTGATACATGACATACTATACACAGAGAGGGCAGCATGATACATGACATACCATACACAGAGAGGGCAGTGTGATACACACACACACACACACATACACATACACTACAAGTGATCACACACACACACACACACACACACACACACACACACACACACACACACACACACACACACACATGCAATGCACGCACACACTCAAGCACACACACGCGCCACACACACATGTGTGCGCACACACACACACGTCCGTGCATGTGCACACACACACACACACACACACACACACACACACACATGCATGTACACACACACACACACACACACACACACACACACACACACACACACACACACACACAGAGTACAGCTCCTTTCCACTCACCATCCAGACCCTCCAAAGCCACCTCCTCCACCAGTACGTCCACAAAGTTGACTGACTCCATCTCCTGTTTCAGGGCAGGTAGCACTGCTCACACAACCAATCTCCTGTTTCAATGAACACTTCTGCAACACTCTGCACAAACACAACCAGCCTTCTCTTTTAATGTACACTTCTGCAACACTACACACATGACCAATCATCTGTTTCACTGTAAACTTCTCAAACACTGCATACACAACCGATCTCCTGTTTCATTGAACTCTTCCGCACAACTGTCAAATCACTGCACAAGCGCCTCCGATGTCCAGTCTCAATATTAGTTTTTGTGTAGGCTTCTGTACAACTCTCACACTCACCACACACAACCAGTTTCCTATTTTACAAATTAGCGTAAACTTCTGTACGACTCTCACACTCACCACATAGAACCAGTTTCCTATTTTACAAATTAACGTAAACTTCTGTACGACTCATATTCATCACACAGAACTGATTTCCTTTATAAGTGTAAACTGCTGTATGATTCTCATACCCACCACACAGAACCAATTTCCTATATATATTACTAATTAGTGTGAACTTCTGTACGATTCTCATTTTCACCACACACAACCAATGTCCTATATTAATAATTAGTGTAAACTTCTGTATGATTGTCATAGCCCCCACACAGAACCAATTAGTGTAAACTTCTGTACGACTCTCACACCCACCACACAGAAGCAATTTCCTACATCGCTAATTAGTGTAAACTTCTGTATGACTCTTACACTCACCACACAGAAACAATTTCCTATATTACTAATTAGTGTAAACTTCCGTACAATTCTCACACCAACCACACAGAACCAGTTTTCCGGTATTACTAATTAGTGTACTGACTGCCGTAAGGTGAATATTGTTTTGCATGTTTGTCTAACATCTGAACAGACATACTTGTCAAAAATTTACATGTCAACTTCTTTCACTGAAGCTGTAAAGGCCTGGACAAAAGCCCTAACTTATCTGACCTTCCCCCTCCCCCAGCCATATCCATCCTCCACCCTGCTTGACCTCAACACCCATCCCTCCCCCCCCCCCTCCCCCCTCCAACTGGAATGTAAGGTTGTTGCAGGTGGGGACAGTGCAGGTCACTGGTCAGTATATTCCCAGGGACTGCTACAGCAGACAAACAGGCCCAGCTGGAGTTGTTCTGGGGGTTCCAGTAGTTTTTAGTTTCATGCAGCAACAAAACAGAAAAGGTGGAAACTTTTCTGTCAAGGCAGATTTTCACCCTCACCAGTCTGAAGCTTGTCACAGAAGGTCCTACCATGATTGTGAAAATGAAGCAGCCATGTGATTTTGGTGGATCATGAAATGTTTCTACTTTTCCTTCGCTACGAAATTGTGAACTGACTCATGATGTGTCACAGGAACCTTACTGATTCAGTGGAATACAGCATAAGCCTTTTTTATATCTAGTTGCAAAGTGAGACGACTGCAGGCGGAAATCTAAACAAATCTTAAATAAATGTTAGCGAACTGCCAGCCAAGAGAAACGTGGACAAACGAGTCACAAGACAAAACATGACGCGTTTCGACCTCTTAGGTCTTCTTCAGGCAAGACACAAACAAATAACATAACGAAAATGAACGAATTTGGTAGCTTCAAAGCTGAGTACCAAATTCGTTCATTTTCGTGATGTTATTTGTTTGTGTCTTGCCTGAAGAAGACCTAAGAGGTCGAAACGCATCGTATTTTGTCTTGTGACTCATTTGTCCACGTTTCTCTTGGCGGTTCGCTAACATTTATTTAAGACTTCTTTATATCATTTACATTTCCTGAGATATTAATCGCTATCAGGTGCCTTTCTACATGTAGCCGTCATTGACTCTGAGTTCCTGACTTTGGCACATCATTGCTGGTTTTGTACCTGACCCTGCAACCCCTCCTCTCACCCTCTCTCTCTCTCTCTGAGTATAAAACATTTATCATCAAAACTGGCAACCACTGATAATATAACTTAGCAAAAGGAAAAACAGAATTACCAAGCTTCCAAACAAAGCAACAAACAAATTAACAAAGCATTTTGATCTATTGAGTCTTCTATAGGCAGGACAAATAACATTCTAAACAATGAAGACGAAGGATGAACAAACAGTCACTTATCTCTTAAATTCAGGAGCAAATCTGCGCCCAAATGTTGCACCCAGATTGAAGAGATAAGTGACTTTGTTCTTTGTTTCCGTCATTTTGAATGTTATTATTTTGTCCTGGCTGAAGAAGGCTCGATAGGCCCAAATGCACTGTGTTTGTTTTGTAATTAATTTGTTCCATTGTTTGGTGGTCCAGTGATACTCTTTTTTTCTGGTTTCAATTTCTGCCTGTAGTCACACCATTTTTAAGCATAATCAAAAAAAAAAAAAAGGAAAAAAAAAGCACTTGACAAACATTTGAAAGATTTTTTTCCCCAAAAATTTCAATATCTGAAAGAGAAAGCAAATGCCTATGGAGTCTACACTGCAACATCTCATGTGTTATGTTTTTTTAATGTTTCTGACTGATTGTCAAAAATGCGAGTAATCATGGCAAGATTTAATTAAAACGAACTTGAACATTGCTAGGCCTAGCCTACATGTCAAAAGTATCACAAGCGAATCATGTATTTTGTTCATTCACACACACAAATCCTGCAAACCTAATATTTTTGTTGAAGACGATTACTATCATCCCAATACACGACATAAAACAAGAAAATCAAACTAAATCATCGAGTAATGAGGAAAATGTGGTTTGGCAAGCGGTTCATTTGTGATTCGAACCACCACCATGGCGGACACGGTGTTTTGCGAAGAAACTACTTAGACCACTGCACCAAAGGTCTTCATTGGCTTAATGGTATTTTACGTGATCGTGAAATCATAATGTTTGGGAAACCAGACTACTTGGAACACTACTTTGTGGAGACTGACAACAAATCACTTTGTAATTTTTAAATCTTACCAGCAAATTCGCTGAGGAACGTGACAGGACGGCAGGAACGACTAGGATGTCTTTTAACTCAAGACGGACGAAATCACTCAAAGCTGGTAAGAAGACAACTTCCGTCGAATACACTGTGACACATGGTTATCGGGACATGCCGCTTCGGTGGACACGTGTGACAAATCAAGATCATGTAAATTATACACGACGATCGTAATAATCCTGTTACTATAAAACTGATAGCCTGAGTTTTAACTTGTGGGAAAAAGTTGAGAGGCTATGGCTGATGAAGACTATAGTTGACACTTGCCATTGACCGCGCATTCCTAATGCTGGCAATTCACACAAACACACACACACACACACAACACACACCCGGCCCCCACCCCACCCCACCCCACCCCATTTGTTTTTTGTTTTGTTTTTTGTTTTCTTTTACCGGTTGGCGTTTAGTTCTTGTTACTGTTGCATTCACCCTGTATAGATTGGAGTATACACTTTGTCCACCGTTTTATTCCAGTTGTTACAGATTTTAACCTTTTTCACCATTTAAGATTTTATGAATGGCATGTTTTCACCTGGAATACAACTTTTGAAATGCATTCATTTATTGACGTATTTAACCCCCTCCCCCACCTTTTTTTTTTTTAACTGCGGTTTCACTTGTGTTTAATTTTATTTCCTTTTTTTTTTTTGTTTGTTTTTTTTTGTTTGTTTATGACCAATGTATTCGTTAAAGTCACCATTTTTACAGGTTAGAAATTAGTTTCATAGTGAGGTGACTGCAGGCGGAAATTAATTCAAACTTAAAAGAAAAATTACTGAATTGCCGAACAAAAGAGACGAACAAATTGCAAGACAAAACACGACGCGTTTCGACGTCTTTGGTCTTCTTCAGGCAAGACAAACAACATCAATGACAATGAAAACGACGAACGGACTATCACTTATTTCCTCAAGTCTTCAAAACTAGATAATGATAAATGAGAGATATGGTTACTATCGGTTTTATTAATGATTGAAATTATAGTATGATGAATGACTGTTGTGGTCGCTGGTTTTATTGGTGCATTGTCACTAATTGATTGATGTCTTAATACTTTGATTTCTTCGAGCACTGTAACTGCAAGGTGATAAATGTGTGTCCGGATTACTGTTGATCATATTGATGTATTGCTCTTTATTCAAATTTATAGCAATGTTTAGCATGTGATATTTTGGATAGAAAAATGGAATTATTCTCTCTCTCTCTCTCTCTCTCTCTCTCTCTCTCTCTCTCTCTCTCTCTCTCTCTCTCTCTCTCTCTCTCCCCGTTAATTACGGCTGCGTTTCGATGGATTGTCGCTTAACTAATAATTATAGTTTTGGGTAGTGTATGAATGGTCGAAAAGAAAAAAAAAAAGATGGAAGGGGAAGGTAAATGATAATGGCATCTCTCTCTCTCTCTCTCTCTCTCTCTCTCTCTCTCTCTCACACACACACACACACACACACACACACACACACACACACACACACACACATCACACGCACACGCACGCACACATCATGAAAAATAAGTGTTATGATTATTGATGCTAGGAATATTGCTGCTTACTGATAACTGATTGTTCGTTCTCGTTTTGCCTTATAACCACATCATGTAAATGTAAAAGAAAGTACAAATGTTGATATTATTGATGCATTGTAATTGTCTAATTATCATCCTTAGCAGTTTGTTGTATGTTAATTTTTTACAAAAGGAATGTAACTCTCCTCTCTCTCTCTCTCTCTCTCTCTCTCTCTCTCTCTCTCTCTCTCTCTCTCTCTCTCTCTCCCCTCTTCGATAGGAGGATCGCTTATTCCATATCTGTGTGTGCCGAATCTTTTCTTCTTTGTAATACATTTCTTTATTCTTGTTTGTTGTTTAAATAGTTTCTTTTTTCCTTTTAAAGTCATCTACGCCTTAATGGATGAACTTTTTAATGTTGTGAAGATATGTGTGTTTGTTAAAAGTTTTGTAAGTCTTAGTCGCTAGTCATACTTAGTCTCTTAACGGGGCAAGGGCCGGATGAAAAAAAGCATGTGTTTGCTTATCTGTTACCCTTGGAAATAAAGATTATCATCATCATCATCATCATCAAGTCGGGCGCAAAATGAATGTGGAATGAAAACGAGGCTGCTGTTCCCAGACAATGCGAGAATGAAAACGAGGCTGCTGTTCCCAGACAATGCGAGAATGAAATTGGAAATGAAATGAGGCAGGGAACAGTAAACAATAAACAGTAAACAAGTGGGGTAACTTTTGCTTCCATGAGAAAACCTAACACATAGTAACTTTTATTCAAGACTGGCACAGCCTTTTAAACTTGAATAAAGTCAGACAAATATATAGACGAACAATCTAACAGTGGGGGGAAAAATAGTGGGGAGAATGAAAACGAGGCTGCTGTTCCCAGACAATGCAAGAATGAAAACGAGGCTGCCGTTCCCAGACAATGCGAGTAGAACAATGGAAAATGAAAAGTAGCAAACAAAGATCACAAGTGCACGCCTGAAAACGATAACGTAAAGTGAAACACAAGCAATGAAGGGGAGCAGTCAGTATGATTCAAAGTTAGTTGCAAAGCGAGGTGACTGCTGACAGAAATTGAAACAAACGTAAAAAAAAAAAAAAAAAAAAAAAAATTACTGTACCGCCGGACGAAAGAGAGAAACAAATCACAAGACAAAACACGACGCGTTTCGACGTCTTTGGTCTTCTTCAGGCAAGGCAAACAACTTTAAAGACAATGAAAAGGAAGAACGTTCAATCACTTAAATAAGAATGTAGGTTTCTGGATTCTGGATTCAACATTAGAAAAATGGTTACAGGACTCAGAATAAAACTTACTTGGAGAATATTTCGACAGGATCGCCCTGTCTTCATCAGCTCACTATTGCTATTGTGAAGCGAGGCTGGTGGGGCGACTGCTCACTCCACACAACAGTCGTCCCACAAGGCCTCGCTGTCACAACAGCTACAGTGAGCTGATGAAGACAGGGCGATCCTGCCGAAATATTCTCCAAGTAAGTTTTGATTCTGGTCCTATGACCATTTTCCTAATGTTCAATCACTTATCTCCTCAAATCGGGCGCAAAATAGATGTGATGGTCAGTTGATTAATCACAGATATGTGTATTGTAATTAATGCACTGAGTATGGAATCCATCGCAAAAAAACAAACAAAAAAAAACAGGGATCTATAAAAAGAAAACACGATTTCTGTGATGAAACACAATAATGCTTGATATAACCATGAGAACCAGGTCAGCGCCTCTGTCCACACTATATCTGGTCACTATGAGAGAGAGAGAGAGAGAGAGAGAGAGAGAGAGAGAGAGAGAGAGAGAGAGAGAGAGAGATGATGATGATGATGATGATGATGATGATGATGACTCTACCAATAATGCAGGCTGTTGCAGGTGTTAGAGAAAAAAAAGCCCTGGCTCCAGCTGTGCTTTGAAGGGGCAAGGCTGCACTCAGGTCATGACTCTTAGACGCCCTTCCGATACCGTCTTCTTGATGTTGTTGTCGTTTTTGTTGTTGCTGTTTTTGTTGTTGTTGTTGTTTTCCCGCTACCTGGATTCGAACTTGAATCTCCAGGAAAATCAGGTGTCCCAAGACTTGATCACCTTGTGACGGTTGGTCCTGGCCCTATCTTTATCAGAAATCGAAAGATGTTTCGTCAGATTAAAGGCAAATGTGCCTTCAAACTCCTCCGCTCCAACTTCAATGGGGTAGCTTTAAAATAAAATTCGTCACCCTTGGCTGTTTTCTGTATAATGAGCGGTGATTAGGGGGAATTATCTACCTTTTTCTGGGTTTAATGTCTTTACGTCTTCACTTGTTATTTGGTCTTCGCACTGTACATAGTGACATTGTGCCGAAGTAAAATGAGAATGAGTGTTCATGATGTTAGGCACAATACTGATATCTGACACCAGTGAAGGGGGCGTGGGAGATGGGGGAGGGGTGGGGGGGGGGGTGGTGGTGGTGGTGAGCAAGGAGTTATCATGTCGTGTCTCAGTGACTTTTATACTCATACCATGGAGGATTTCTACATCATGTGTTGTTGACACTTGGGGGCTGTTTTGCCAGGAGTTCCTTTAGTGCACCCCAAACCTAAAGAAGTGCTCACTATTACAGGCCTATAGATACGGTCGGGGTCCCTGCTCTGTGGTTGATAGGATAATCTTATTCACCCCTTAGAGAGTATTGTAACATAAGACGAGAGTCTTCTGTGTTCCAATCAATACCCATAGTGCTGGATTGGTTAGCTAATGAGGATTCGAGGGGGGGGGGGGGGGGGGGGGGGGGAGGGGGGGTATTTGAGGTTTTTTTTCAGTAGGTAACTCATAAAACAGGGCCATGGGGAGTATAAATGTATGTGTGTAGAATGGGTGTATGGTGGGTGTAAACACTTTACAGTTTCAAGGAGCTGTATGTCTCTCGCCGCCATGTTGAGGATTGGAACTGGTAGAGGCGGCAGAGCGTTCTCATCCTGCATCGCTGTTCCCTTGATGCCTTGGCTTTACCTGCAGCAAGGAACTGGCGGACCTGTAACCCACCCTCCTGCCCCCTTTTCCTTGTACACCCTCGATTTCACCCTCCTGCCCCTCTCCCTACCTCATTTTTCCTCCAACTCAACTACCGCCATGGGCCACTCTCTTGCGGTGACCCCGCTGCTTTATTATGTCTTGGGTCTGGCTTTTGTACGTGTAAGTTTTATGTGAAGTTTGGTTACCGAACGATGCACGCAGAAACTACATAATGACTGCGAAGGTCTCTTCGAAGTATTAGAATATGGCAGAAAGTGCCAGAACTTTCCACAAACCGTTTCTTAAACGTTCTGAGCACTTTGACTTAACATAATATGTTATGACATTCAATTCTTGTAGAAAGTTCCATGCATTTTAATTGGCTGTGCTACGTCATAAATCTCGAACATTCTGGAAAATACTTATTGGCTTTTGTTTCGTCGTCTCATCCGTGATTCTTGAATTTTTATCTCATGATGTATCAATAATTGCGGGAATGAGCGAGCGATGATGATGATGATGATGATGATGATGATGATGATGTATGTGCGTGTGTGCGTGTTGGTGCGTGCGTGCGTGTGTGTGTGTGTGTGTGTGTGTGTGTGTGTGTGTGTGTGTGTGTGTGTGTGTGTGTGTGTGTGTGTGTGTGAGAGAGAGAGAGAGAGAGTTTGGGAAGACTTTTTTGGTTGTTCTGGAATCGTTGCGATGGTCATTGCGTATTGGTTTGTGAATCACCTATTGTCATTAAAGACTTGTATCTGAGTCGACCTTTTCTCTGTTCGGAACGATTCAAGGAGAGACTAGAACCAAAACTCTTGTCCACCCCCACCCCTCCCGTCTTTACGCAGTGTCCAGTTCACTGAAGTGCAGGTTTAGTCGTAACAACTGCCCCAGCAGTAGGTTCTGCCTCAGTTCATCCGCGGACTCGAGGAGCTGAGTTTCACACGATCTCTTCTTCTGGAATTTGCCTGAATAGTCTCTTGTTATCGTTCCAGATGTTTCATCATAGCACTGGTCAAGATGACCTCCAGTACCTTGCAACTTAGGCTACGCAGGTGAGCAACAATGATCGGTAAGTGGAGGGGTCGAAATGTTTGTTTGTTTTTTAACACGGGTGTTACATGTGAATCTTTCCACTCTGTTCTAGCCAGTGTCCATTGATGACAGAAGGGTGAGCGTCAAGATGGGTGCTACCTCCTCTGCCAGCTTTTTTTCATAACACGAGGGCTAATGTTGTCTGGTCAAACTGCTTTACCTGAGACGAGTTGTTTTTTCATTATTTTCAAAACGATTCTTTAAGCGGTTTCTTGAACCTAAAACGCCGATGGTGACCATGTCAGTTGTGAGGAAGCTGTTGGAGGACATGACACATGTTTTCATGGAACTCTTTTAGGGTGTATGTCTTCCTTTCAATAAACACTGGGACTGCCTCTTGAGCGTTTCTGTCTTTTGTCTGTTTGTTTGATTTTTTGCTTGTTTGTTTTTGTTTGTTTGTTTGTTTTTCGCTCTGAAATAAGCCGTCCTTCTTCCTTCAATGGAGTGACTCCTGTATTTATTGACTTTCGGCGTTCGATGTAAGCTCAAACTGATTCGATTTGCTCTTGATGGCGTTCTCAGGGAAGACAACTTCAAAGGCAGGGCTCAGGTCGGCCCAGTAGCTTCTCTGTAGTTGGCGCTGACCTTTTCTCCGGAGTCATTCTGCAGGGCCTTCGGGCCCTCTGTACCTTTTCTCGCAAATGAGCAAAGAGCGGGCGTGACTGAGGGCTCACCGTTCTTGTCCTGCTTGTGAAGAAGTGAAATCATTGATAGCTGCCCAAAGATATTGTCTGATCAGGATTCACATTTCTTTAGTGGTGGCAGGGCCCTTTAATTTTTCCATTCTGTCGGCCGTTAAGTCACAGCTGTTTGTAATCCGTTCCAGTCCACCATCATGAAAAGTGACATAAGCCTTGGCATCTGTTTTCACCTGTGCAGGTGGATGATCACCTCACAGTACACGACGTCATGGTCAGAAAGTTCCGGAAAGACCTCCACCCATGCGATGAGCTACGGGCTGTTCATAATGATCAGATACCCAAGGTGTTGTCAAGGTGTGTGGGTTCTCCGACAGGCTGTTCCAGACCATTGTTCAGCATGCTGATGAACTCATGACGAAATTTTGGGCACGAAAAGGAGCATCGTCAAGCACTCTCTGGGTCTCTCACCAGTTTCCCCAGACATCCAAAGGAGGACACACTGCAGACGCTGTACTAGCCAACCCTGGCTCATGGGGAAAAAGATCAAGGTTGACTGCCGTCCACAAGTTTCATCATGGACTGACATTCATCAGCCCAAAGCATCCCCCCTCTTTCAGATGCCAGAGACGCTGCACCCGTTGGTCTCATCCTTTGACATACCATCCTCAAGCACCACGTATAGGCAAAGAAGCTTTTCCACCAGAACAATTTCAGAGTGGAACATCCTGCCTGTAGACACAGCGACCGTGCCATACCTGGCAGCTGTCCTGTCTTCCAGTCAAAGGTGGTCCTCCTTTAGTAAACATTTGCATTAGGGAATGGGGGTGGAGGTGGGCTGATTTGTGCTTTTTTCTTCTTTTTTTTTTTCCTTTTTTCTTTTTTGTTTTGTTTTTGTTTCTTTCGTTTCTTTCTTTCCTTTTTAAATATGGTTAGTTCAAGTGCTGGGGTACTTCGGTAAGCTGTGCCTGGGCATGTACTGGGCCCCCGGTCCAGTGTTGGGACTGAAAACTATTGCGCCGGTCAGCAGCCACACATACGGCACACTTTCCACTCAAGACAGCATTTTTTTAATATTTATTTATTAAAAAAAAAAATTGAAGTCGCCCCGAAGTTAGCGCAGCAGATTCGTAAGTATGTTGACGTTGCCTGCCAAACTAAAGGACACGCACAGTAATTGTATCGTTATGATTCCGGTCAAACGATATTCCAAAACTGGACAAACACTTTGAAGATTTAGAATTTTGGGGAATAATTGACGTCAGTGTGATTTGTCATCCCAAACATGGCGACCTCCATGGCAAACAGTAAACTGCAGTTTATGAGAGAGCAACTGTCTGCTGCAGTCGGCAACAGCAGTGTCGTGGTGAAGGCCATTGCATGCGCAGTGACTGTTGGCTATCTGTTATCATTTGCAACGCCAGCTATCCCCTTCATGACCATCACTCCCGGCTTTGTTATGCCTCCCAATGCCCGTGTGCACAGTTTTTTCATGTTTTGTTTTGTCGAGCTGCACTTCTGGCATGTGATCGCCGACATTTCGGTGGTCGTGCTGTGTGGGAAACTCTTAGAACCATTGTGGGGAGCGCCAGACTTGGTGCTGTTCTTCGTCATTGTCAATCTGGGAGTTGGTTTCATGACAGCCGTAGTATATATTGTGGCTTATTTGCTCACTTTAAATGCGGATCTGTTGTTCGACGTGCACATTCATGGCCTGGCGGGCTACATCGCCGGATTCTGTGTTGCCGTGAAGCAGGTGATGCCTGACTACTGCCTGGCCAACATGCCCTTTGGCAAGCTACGCAACACGCACATCCCCCTGTCACTGCTGGTGATTATCATCATCCTTCGTCTGCTGGGAGCGCTGCCCCCACCCTACCCCTACATGTTTGGTTGGGGCATTGTCATCAGCTGGATCTACCTGCGTTTCTACCAGAAACACACAAATGGCAATCGTGGTGATATGGGAGACAACTTTAGTTTTGCAAGGTACTTAGATTTGAACAGGAGATTATATTGTCTGTAACTTGTGTTACAAGCATTCCCCATATTTGCCCACACTTGATGTAAATCTCCCGACCCCGTAGCCTCCCAGTCTTTTCTGCCATGTCAGGTTTCATGCTGCTGTTATTAAAATTAAATGTTTTTATTTTAAGAATCATCTGATTTTTTACTCTGTCAGTTTAGATGGTACCATACGTCACTCTTAAGTTTCCTCCCACTCCCCCCCCCCCTCCCCCACAAGCCCCCTCCCCTCTCAGTCAGTAGTGCAGTGCAATCTATTTCCTTTACTGTAAAGTTGAAATTATGAAGTGTATTATATGGTATATTATAATGTCATATTCAGAAGATGCACTATTTTAAACTGTATTACCAGTGCAGGCTACTTCATCACTTGGCTAAGGGCTTATGGTGTCAAAGATTGTAATTTTATATATATATATATATATATATAATATATAATCAATGCAGAACACAATGTGGACACAAGTCTGTAGGACACCATAGCATTATTTATGTAAGCTGGGATCGGCATATCTTGAGACAGGTGTTCTCTTAATTTTTGTCAAAAATAGTTCAGATCTGAAGAAGCTGTCCAGAAAATGTCTGACCACACTACATACATGCTGAACATTTTCTGTTTTAGAGCACAGCACAGTTGCAATGTCTGCGAAGTTCATGCATGTGCTCAATATTTTGTTCTTTTTTACTAACGTGTGTGTGTGTGTGTGTGTGTGTGTGTGTGTGTGTGTGTGTGTGTTGTTGTGAGTGTGTGTGTGTGTGTGTGTGTGTGTGTATTTGTGTGTGTGTGTGTGTGTGTACTGTGTGTGCATGCGTGCACATATGTGTGCAGTTTTTTCCCCAACCATCTACAGCCAATGATCACCATCATGTCCAACACAGTGTTCAATTTGCTGGTGAGGGTCAAGATATGCCGGAAACCTCAGCGTCATTATGATGTCAGCTCTCCTACCACCATCACCGTCACCCTGCCTGGCACCCAGCTGCATGATGCTGAGAGGAGAAAGTCAGTGCTACCTCTTGTAGACATCATGAATGGAAGGAATTTGTAGATGATCAAAATCATTGTTCTGTTTCATTTCAGTGAGCTGCAACTTCATTAGGCTGGAGAACTCTCCTCAGATCCAAGGATTTTTGAGAAAACCACCTGATTTTAAAAGACAGGAAAAGTGAACATCCGAGGAAAAAAAATGTAAAAATCAAACAAACCGCTAAGCACTTTAGTACTCCAAGTCTTGTACCTTAACAGTAAATTCCAAATCCAATTCAGGTTTCCATGATTCTACTTTCAGCACTTCGCCACCCACGGTCATTATCATATATCGTGGTGCTTAAGCTTGCATAATTAATCAGAGCATTTCAGTAGGGACAAATGAAGGTGAACATAATGTGTTCAGCCATTTTTCTGGGTTGTGGGTTGTGTGAAGCTTCTTTTGAAGAAAAAATACAATGTATTGTAGTCACGAATCGTAGATGAAGGAAAGACGTTTGAGGAAGGTACAGTAGTCAACTGTTGCAAAATTTATTGGACTGAAAAGACTACAACAATGAGTAATTTTAATCAGCGCTCTTTGTACAGGTGCTCTGTAAGAAGTAGTTTATATGCTTCAAGAGCACTGGAATGCAATCAGAGCGGACTGGTCTTGATCAGATTAATGTTTTAGCCCCTCCCTCACCCGCTTTTTTACCCTAAAATAAATGAACATACAGGGCTTTGATATATTGACAGTGTGACAGCCCAGAGAAGTGATTAATATGTCATATTCATATGTACCCCTGTGATGGGCTTGGTTATGAACAGCAGAAAGTGAGATGCTCAAAGTGACAATAGTTGTTTCTACAATAAGGGATATTGCTCTTTCATTGCCTGGTTATATTCATGACTGCTGAGACAAACATCAATTTGATTTCTTCTTTTTTCCACCTGGAAATGTTTTAAAATTAAGTGTGTATGTGTGTGTGTGTGTGTGTGTATGTATGTATGTGTGTGTGTGTATGATGGAACCAAATGGGATTATTTTTGGAGCTATAAAAGAAGAGTACGTTAAGAGGAAAAATCTGTCTCTTTTGATGTTTTTTATATTTAAAGAGAACTGGAGAATTCCTCTTTCACATTTGGTTGTCTGTATCAGTGACATAGTACTGACATGTCATTATCAGTGATGCCAGTGACATGTCTTTGTCATTGACAGACTGCTGGTATGTCATATTAGCAGTGATAGATTGCAAATGGCATCAGTGTCAGACTACTAACATGTCCTGTGATCACTGACAGACTAGTGATATGTTCTGAAATCAGTGACAGACAACTGACGTGCCATATGATCAGTGACAGATTGCTGACATGTCCTGTGATCAGTGACAAACTGCTGACATGCCATATGATCCGTGACAGACTACTGACATGTTATATGATCAGTGACAGACTGCTGATAATGATGATCACTGACAGACTCCTGACATGTTATATGATCAGTGACAGACTGCTGATAATGATAAATGATCACTGACAGACTACTGACATGTTATATGATCAGTGACAGACTGCTGATAATGACATATGATCATTGACACACTGCTGACATAACCTGTGATCACTGACAGACTGCTGATAATGATATATGATCAGTGACAGTCTACTGACATGTCCTACAATGATCACAGACAGACTGCTGACATGTCATATGATCACTGACAGACTGCTGATAATGATATATGATCAGTGACAGTCTACTGACATGTCCTACAATGATCACAGACAGACTACTGACATGTCATATATGATCACTGACAGACTACTAACATGTCATATGATCACTGACAGACTGCTGATAATGATATATGATCAGTGACAGTCTACTGACATGTCCTACAACGATCACAGACAGACTGCTGACATGACATGTGACCAGTGACAGACTGCTGACATGTCATATGATCACTGACAGACTGCTGATAATGATATATGATCAGTGACAGTCTACTGACATGTCCTACAATGATCACTGACAGACTGCTGACATGACATGTGACCAGTAACATGCCACAGATGTTTCTTATGATCAGTGACAGAGATGAAAGGTGTTGCTTGTTGCAGACAGCTGGCTCTCAAAGCGCTCAACGACCGCCTGTACAAAACTGACCCTGATCTGGACCCAGCCTGGCCCACACCACCTGACACAGCCCCCATCACTCCCCCCTCTCCACAGACTCCCTCCTCCACCCCTACCCTCCCCCTGTCCCCTGCAGTCACTGCCCCTAAGCCACCGTCCCCGCAGGCCCCTCCCCAGTTGCAGGAAGAAGAGGCCGGCCACACCCAAACGTCCCAGGCGACATAGACCCTGAGCTGCTGAATGATGAGGCTGAGGAGTACCTGGGCACATGGAGCTTCAGCTGTTCCCTGTGGGCCTCCCTGGATGATGGAGGTGGGGAGTCCGCAACTCGGGCCCTTCTGCTATGTTCTGTGACCTGGTGACTGGCCACTAGAGGTGCTTCAGTTTCTTGTTCAGCTGGGTGTGTTTTTCCTTCATTTTAAAACCTGAAAGGACCAAATCTGGTACTGGTAGGCATGCTTTGTAGTTGACAGTATGCATATGATCTACGATTGCTTCTACGCTTCTGACGGATTTCTGCACTGCATTCTGCGCAACGTCAATGACAAACAATGTGATATGAAGAACAGGAGGGGTCAATTTTGTTGCAAGAGTTGATGCATAATATTTATGACAACTTTCTGTGTGTGGGAGTTTATTCAAGGTTTGTACAGAATGATGGTGATGTATTGAAATGTTATGAGGAGTGTACACATAAAACTAGATCTGCTGGGAATTTACATAATGCTCTCGCATTCCACTGTGCAGCACTTAACGCTGTTGTGTCCTTGGAGGGGTGTGGGTATGCTTTCCAGTGTGTGTTTTGTTTGTGTGAATGTGTGTGTGTGTGTGTGTGTGTGTGTGTGTGTGTGATTGTGTGTGTGTGTGTGTGTGTGTGTGTGTGTGTTGAGAGTACTTACATAGTGCCTATCCTCGGTTAGAGACCAAGTGACTCACAATCGGTGGTCTCGTTTACACAATGAACAGACTACCTGGATAGAGCCAATTGAAGAGCAGTCTGTTTGCGCTATATTCAGTTGTCTCCTGTGTCACTCGGTCGAATATCTGTCACTCCCATTTTTCACTCATTTTTTTTTTTAATTTTTCACAGAGGATGCATGTTACGCATATGTGTTATTCTTATCAACAGCCATACTAGCCTTCTCTTCCAAAAGTTGGTGATGGGATTTTACATATGTGCAAGATGTTTTGCGTGTGTTCACACATAGAATCTTGATTATTAGTATCATTGAAAGAACTTTTTTTAAAACAGAGTCGGAACCAGGTGAAACTCTGAGGAAAAAATAACCTTGTAGTAAAATGGCATGGTAGAGATTCAAACCCACAAACTCCGGATCATATCAGTCTGGTGAGGATAGGGATAACGAGAAGTTAATGATGATAACTGGTTGTTAAGGTTGAGATGGTGATGATAGCAGTGCTGGTGATGTCGTAAGGTTATTAATAATGTTGGAGATGTACTTTGATGTTATTAATGATGTTGATGATGAAACCTTGAGGTTATTGTTAATGTTGGAAAGGATACCTTGAAATTACTGATGATGTTGATGATGATACTTTAGGTTATTCATACCTTAAGGTTATTATTGATGTTGGTGATGATTCCTAGAAGTTCTTGTTGATGTTGGTGATGATACCTAAAGGTTCTTATTGATGTTGGTGATGATACCTAAAGGTTCTTATTGATGTTGGTGATGATACCTAAAGGTTCTTATTGATGTTGGTGATGATACCTAAAGGTTCTTATTATTTGATGTTAAGGGTTGTATGATACCTAAAGGTTCTTATTGATGTTGGTGATGCTGCCTAAAGGTTCTTATTGATGTTGGTGATGATACCTAAAGGTTCTTATTGATGTTGGTGATGATACCTAAAGGTTCTTATTGATGGTGATGATACCTAAAGGTTCTTATTGATGTTGGTGATGATACCTAAAGGTTCTTATTGATGTTGGTGATGATACCTAAAGGTTCTTATTGATGTTGGTGATGATACCTAAAGGTTCTTATTGATGTTGGTGATGATACCTAAAGGTTCTTATTGATGTTGGTGATGATACCTAAAGGTTCTTATTGATGTTGGTGATGATACCTAAGATTCTTATTGATGTTGGTGATGATACCTAAAGGTTCTTATTGATGTTGGTGATCACTGTTAAGCTGGAGGTTGTTTATGATGGTTATTTTGATGATGATAATAATAATAATTAACATTGACGATGGTGCTGATAAACAGTGTTTTATGTTGTCATGTCCTGTAGACATTCACTCTGGGAAACTATCATGTCAGGGCTCATGTGTATGGCATTTCCAGGGTGCTTTGGACACGCCTGATTCAGGGGTTCTGAGCATGACTATATATCCTCTCTTTATGCGTGGCCTGTAGTTGGAGAATGATTGGATACTTCATGTTATGGCTTTAGGATGGGGTTTAGATTATGGGGCCCTCTTTGGGCTGTTAGTCATACTGTGCCTGTGCTACTTCAGGATTTGGTGTAGGGTTCACTTTGAGCCATTAGAGGCATACTGTGCCTGTGTTATTTCGGGATTTGGTATAGGGCCCACTCTGTGACGTCTGAGTCCTATCATGCCTGTACTGTTTCAGGATTTGGTACAGGGTTCACTTTGGGCGGTTAGAGGCATACCATGCCTGTACTACTACTTCAGGATTTGGTATAGAGCTCACTTTTGGTAGTTAGAGTCATACCATGCCTGTGCTATTTCAAGATTTGGTATAGGGCTCATTGGGATGTTAGGGTCATAAGTATGACTGCATAATTACAGGGTCACACTGTGCATAAATGCATGCCCGCACTCAGCCCAGCATTCACTCCGTGCACACGCAATCTCTCCAAACAACCAAAAGGCGCACTACAATAATTCTTCTTCTCCCCCTCCTCTCCGGGGAATAATTTACTAAACAATAATCAACTTTTCAAATCTTTCAACTGGTTTGTTTCTAGGAATTATTTTTCATTCCTCCTCTCCAGTGGAGGTACAGACATTCCACAGATCCACTAGCTGGGACCAAACTTCATCTCATTATACATAATAATTCACGAATACATCTTTTCATCTTATTATACATAATTCAAGAATACATCTTTTCATGTCATTATACATAATTCAGAAATACATCTTTTAATGGTTTCTCCTCCTCACTGAAGAAACAATTCATACATTTTCTAATGAAGAGTCAAAGGTGGCTAGTATTTGAAATCCGACCCAGGGGAACAATCACCAATCCTTGTGGGTCAACATGATAAATTCTTTAAATCTTCTCTCACGACTGTCACAGTCTTCTTCACAATTAGGTGCTGCCGCAGCACTGGAGATCAACTACTTCTGCGACTGCCTCAGTCGCCTAGTCCGTTACTGGTGCTGCCACAGCACCGGGAAGGGCTGAAACACGAATGAAGTCTGTGTAAGTAATCTATTTCAAAATCTGAATAATGATAAATTCTTTTCCCTTTTTCCCTTTTCTTAACTCTCTCTTTTTTTCTCTCCCCATCTGTCTATACCTCACCTGGTAATGGTGAATTGCAGGTGGACTCGTTCTTCAGACAACCTGTCCGGTCAGTGTCCCCAAGCCATCTCCTTCCTATTCCTTATGTTTCCCTCCTGCGCTCTTTTTGAGTACACGTTCAGTGAGTACTCATCTAACTCTACGCATTACCAGCCCTTGTTTGCTGACCAATGGACAACGTCCGTCCATTCACTGAACTGTTTTCATAGCCACCAGCGACACCGATCACACTGGTCAGGCCACTGAAATAATCCTTTCTTTTATCTTTTCTCTTCCCTACCTAGGGAAATGCTTTATAACAAATAAGGGCGTATGCGACGGAACGTCACATGTCGCCATGTGAGGCTACATCACATGACATTATGCATAAAGCCCACTTTGGGGTATTTGGATCATACTATCACTGCATAATTCCAGGGTTTATGCATAAAGCCCACTTTGGGGGTATTTGGATCATACTATCACTGCATGATTCATGAGTTTATTCATAAGGCCCACTTTGGGGGTATTTCGATCATACTATCACTGCATAATTCCAGGGTTTATGCATAAAGCCCACTTTGGGGTATTTGGATCATACTATCACTGCATGATTCATGAGTTTATTCATAAGGCCCACTTTGGGGGTATTTCGATCATACTATCACTGCATAATTCCAGGGTTTATGCATAAAGCCCACTTTGGGGTATTTGGATCATACTATCACTGCATGATTCATGAGTTTATTCATAAGGCCCACTTTGGGGGTATTTCGATCATACTATCACTGCATAATTCCGGGGTTTATTCATAAAGCCCACTTAGGGGGTATTTGGATCATACTATCACTGCATGATTCATGAGTTTATTCATAAGGCCCACTTTGGGGGTATTTGGATCATACTATCACTGCATAATTCCAGGGTTTATGCATAAAGCCCACTTTGGGGTATTTGTATCATACTATCACTGCATGATTCATGAGTTTATTCATAAGGCCCACTTTGGGGGTATTTCGATCATACTATCACTGCATAATTCCAGGGTTTATTCATAAAGCCCGCTTCGGGGGTATTTAGATCATACTATCACTGCATGATTCATGAGTTTATTCATAAGACCCACTTTGGGGGTATTTGGATCATACTATCACTGCATGATTCATGAGTTTATTCATAAAGCCCACTTAGGGGGTATTTGGATCATACTATCACTGCATAATTTCAGGGTTTCTGTATCAGTATAAGGCCCACTCTGTGGTGTTTGGGTCATACTAACAATGTATCATTCCAGGATTTTTGTGTTGAGTATAATGCCCACTCTAGGGTGTCCGGGTCATGTAAGCATTGTATAATTTAAGGATTTCTGAATCAGTATAGAGCGCATGTTAGGGGGAGGGGAAGGGGGGTTCAGTCTTACAATTACTGCATAAATCCAGAGTTTATGTGTCAGTATAGAAAAGAAAACGATACACCCGAAGGTGTGGGTGGGACCCAGAGAAGTAATGTCCTCAACTGCTGAACAAACCAGCTAGGAGCAACCTCAGTTTGGGGTTTCAAGTCATACTATCCAGGGTGTCTGTACAGGAACCACTTAGAGATGGTGAGGTCATACTGTGGCTGAATGATTCCAGGCTTTATGTTAATGGAGCGCACTTTATGGTGTTTGGTGGTGTGCCATTCACTAAGTCATCATTCCAGGCTTTATGTTATGGAGCACACTTTATGGTGTTCGGTGTGCCATTCACCAGGTGAGGGTTTATGTAATGGGGCACACTTTATGGTGTTTGGTGTGCCATTCACCAGGTCATCATCATTCCAGGGTTTATGGTATGGAGCATACTTTATGGCGTGTGGTGTATGATTCACCAATTGTCATTCCAGGGTTTATGTTACGGAGCACACTTTATGGTGTGTGGTGTGCCATTCACAGGACATCATTCCAGGGTTTATGTTGTGGGGCACACTTTATGGTGTTTGGTGTACCATTCATTAGGTCATCAATCCAGGGTTTGTGTTATGGAGCAAAACTTTACGGTGTTTGGTGTGCCATTCACCTAGCCATCATTTCGGGGTTTATGTTACAGGGCGCACTTTATGGTGTTTGGTACACTGTTCACTGGGTCATCATCATTCCAGGGTTTATTTCATTTGTTTCATTGTTGAGTGAACGTAAGGAAAAGCTGGCTGTTTGTCCTAGGAAGATTCAACAGCAGTGTTTGTCCAAGGAAGATTCAACTGCAGCGTTTGTCCAAGGAAGATTCAACTGCAGTGTTTGTCCGAGGAAGATTCAACTGCAGCGTTTGTCCAAGGAATGTTCAGCAGCGGTTTTTGCCAAGAAAAAATCAGCAGTATTTGTCCAAGGAAGACTCAACAGCAGTGTTTGTCCAGAGAAGATTCAACACCAGTGTTTGTCCTAGGAAGATTCAACAGCAATGTTTGTCCAAGGTAGATTCAACATCAGTGTTTGTCCAAGGAAGACTCACCAGCGGTGTTTGTCTGAGTAAGATTCACCAGCAGTGTTTGTCCGAGGAAGATTCAACAGCAGTATTTGTCAAAGGAAAATTCAGCAGCAATATTTGTCCAAGGAAGATTCAACAGCAATGTTTGTCCAACAAAGATTCAACAGTAGTATTTGTCCAAGGAAGATTCAACAGCAATATTTGTCCAAGGAGCTCTATGTTTGCTCAAGGAAGAGTTGACAGCAGTGTTTATCCTAGGAAGACTGAACAGCCTCAGGAAAGGCTCTGAGGATGGCCCATTGTTTACCCTGAGAACCATTTTGTGGACTGCTGTCTGAATCGTGATGTTTGTATTAGCAAACTGTTTTGCTCTCACTTTGGATGCTCTGGGATGCATATAATGTATAACTCGCTTTCTGTATTTGGCCAAAGACATGTTATGTGGGATGGTCTGGGAGATGCACAGTATGAAGCTGGCTGGTTCTTTTGTTGTAGACATCGTGACTTGTGTCAGTGGTCACAGAGTGGAAGTGGATGTAGTCAGGGCTCAGGAAAGGGCACCACTTTATGGGCTCGGAGTCCTAAATCCAGAATAAGAAAAGGCTGAGAATGGTCTGATTTCATCTTCAGTATTCTCTTGCTGATGGATTGCTAAACTCTTTTCTGTTTATTTTGATAAAACTTATGACTTAGCTTGGTGCTTGTCACTGACATTCAATGCCTGCAAGATTTTAAACAGGAAATTTAAAGCACCGCTAAAATATGATCCTAATGTTGGCTGCGAGTTGCATGTGATATGGAAAGAACAATTTTGTTCTCATACATGTCAACCCGATTTTAGTCCCAGCAGTGCATCTGTTGAGGGTGAGTCAGCTCGTTCACAACCAAGGGGAAAAAAAAGTGCCCTGAATTCTGCTGGGAAATGCGGGGTGTAAACTGCCTGTTTTTGGCCTGCATGGGAATAGGGGCTGTGTTTTCCCAGTAATCATCAGAAAATTTCTGGGTTCAATTATTTTCCATTGTTGTTTTGTTCATGTGAGCCTGTATTTGAGGTGTATAGGGTGTGTGCAGTTTGAGTGAACACATTGTGGGCATGCAGTTGGGGTCCATAGGTGTGCATGTGCAGTTTGAGTGAAGCTGTTGGGCATATAGTTGGGGTCCACATGTGTGTGAGCAGTTTGAGTGAAAACATTGGGCATATAGTTGGGGTCCACATGTGTGTGAGCAGTTTGAGTTAAAACATTGGGCATATAGTTGGGGTCCATGGGGCTCAGTGTAGTGTGAGTGACAACATTGTGGGCATGTGGTTTGGGCCCTTGAGGTGTGTGCAGTTTGAGTGAAGACATTGTGGGCATATGGTTGGGGTCAGTGGGGCTGAGTGCAGTTTGAGTGAAGACCTGAGTTCAGTTTGAGTGAAGACCTGAGTGCACTTTGAGGAAAGACATTGTGGGCATGTAGTTGGGGTCAATGGGGCTGGGTGCAGTTTGAGTGAAAACCGAGTGTAGTTTGAGTGAAGACATTGTGGGCATGTGGTCATGTAGTTGGGGTCAGTGAAGCTGAGTGCAGTTTGAGTGAAGACCAGAGTGCAGTTTGAGTGAAGATATTGTGGGCATGTAGTTGGGGTCAATGGGGCGGAATGCAGTTTGAGTGAAGACCTTAGTTCAGTTTGAGTGAAGACATTGTGGGCATGTAGTTGGGGTCAGTGAGGCTGAGTGCAGTTTGAGTGAAGACATTGTGGGCGTGTAGTTGGGGTCAGTGAGGCTGAGTGCAGTTTGAGTGAAGACATTGTGGGCATGTAGTTGGGGTCAGTGAGGCTGAGTGCAGTTTGAGTGAAGACATTGTGGGCATGTAGTTGGGGTCAGTGAGGCTGAGTGCAGTTTGAGTGAAGACCTCAGTTCAGTTTGAGGGAAGACATTGTGGGCATGTAGTTGGGGTCAGTGAGGCTGAGTGCAGTTTGAGTGAAGACCTGAGTTCAGTTTGAGGGAAGACATTGTGGGCATGTAGTTGGGGTCCATGGGGCGGAGTGCAGTTTGAGTGACTGGGTCAAATGGGGGCTGGGTGCATTTTGAGTGAAGACCTGAGTGCAGTGTGAGTGAAGACGTGGGCATGTAGTTGGGGTCAACGGGGCGGAGTGCAGTTTGAGTGACTGGGTCAAATGGGGGCTGGGTGCATTTTGAGTTAAGACCTGAGTGCAGTGTGAGTGAAGACACTGTGGGCATGTATTTGGGGTCCATGGGGCTGGGTGCAGTTTAAGGCCATTGCTGAACCACTTCTCAGTGCAGGTGCACTGTTCTGGTGCCATAGTGGATGTTTCTGTACAAGCCCTTTTTTCTCCTTTCCATGGTGTGTTTATAGTGGTGTCCTCCACAGGACCAGCATGTGGTGTTGAAATCCATTGAAGCTGTTGCTTTGCTGCAAAATGTTTTGAGAAATGATGTTTTGAATGGAAAATGCTAAAGGAATATGTCTATGCAAAGCCTGGCGCAGAAAATGGGCACAGGGCTGGGTTTTTACGCTGAAGTCATGGAGATTCAGAACATTGTGGTCTCCATTTTTCGATTGCTGTATTGAATATCAAAAATAAAATCACACCATAGAATGTTAGACACACACACATGCTTGCACACATACATGAACTCCTACACTTGCTCTTGTACTCTCGTACACACACAAATCATTCGTGCATATATGCAAATGAACACTTACACATGTATACTTTCATAAACACGCACAAACGCACGCACGCACGCACGCACGCACACACGCGCACACACACACACACACACTCACTCACTCACTCACCCACACATATGCACATTCATGGTTGGGTGCTATGCTGAAGTCAATGTAAAATCCATGTAGTTTATGTCCCCATTTTTCAAATGTTGAATGATTCGAAAAACAGCAGTTTCACCACCACAGATACACTCTCGCATGTACAACACTCGCCACTCGTAGACACAGACACAACACACACATGCACTCACAGATGCACATGCTTGCATCACCCATATGCACACAGGAACACAAATGGTGTACTCATGGCAGGAAGGGTAGATGGGTAAAAGTGAGGACCATGTTTGGTATGTTAAAAGCAGAAGTTTGTTGCGTCACATTCACTGATCTGTCTTAGCTCATACAATTCATTCAAACTCTGTACTTGTGTGTATGTGTGCATGTGCGTATGCATATGCACATAAATCTATTAAAGTCTGTAGGTCATAATGGGGGAGATGCTGTATTGAAGTTTTGTTACACTGTGTGGGTCATAATATGGGACACTGTAAAAGAGTGTGTTTCACTGTGCGAGTCATAATGTGGGCCATGCTGTAACATGTGTGTGTTACTGTGTGGGTCTTTATATGGATCATGCTATAATATGGTTGTGTTATATTATGTCATCATGATGTGGGATGCACTGTATGCAACATGGATGTGTTACACTGTATGGGTCATAATGTGGGACACACTGTAACATGGTTGTGTTACACTATGTGGGTCATAATGTGGGACACACTGTAACATGGTTGTGTTACACTAAGTGGGTCATAATGCAGGACACACAGAACATTGTTGTGTTACATTATGTAAGTCATGATATGTAACACAGTGTAACATGGTTGTGTTACATTATGTGGGTCAAACTGTTATACATGTAGGTGTGTTGCTCTCGCTATGGGCCTTGATGTGATGCACACTGTAATGTGGTGCGCTTCACTTTCTGGCTTATAATGTGGGACACACTGTAACATTAATGTGTTACACCATGTATGTAACATGAATGTGTTATATTATGTAAATCATAAAGTGAGACACATTATAACGTAGGTGTGTTATACTATATAACTAATAATGTTGAACACACTGTAATATAGATACATTATACTTTGTAACAGAATGTGGGACACACCGTAATGCGGGTGTAATATATATACTACGTAACTCATAGTGTTAGACAACCTGCATAGGCGTATTACACTATGTGGGTAATAATACAGGACACACTGTAACATTATGTGGAATGCACTGTTTGGTGGATGTATTACACTATGTGCGTAACTGCCAACCCTTTTGAATTTTTCAGGAATTTCCTTATTTTAAGAATCATTCCAGAAATCCTGCAATTGGTGAAAAAACCAAATTTGAACATTTTGTTTTGAAAAAAAAAAAGTGGGGTTTGTTTATTTGTTTTAATTAAAGGTTTTTATGAAATATTGCAGAATAAAGAAAAAGTTGCATTCTCTAAGTGTTAAGAGTGTTTTGAAAGATTGTAGAATACAGAACAATTTACATTCTCTGATTTCAGAATAAAGAACAATTTACAGTCTTTAAGTGCCAAGAGCTACAAGTAGTTGACAAAAATGTCGTTTTGAAACCTTATACCCATCAGTTGAAACAGCAGGGGGTTAAAAAATGTGTTGAGTTCAAGGCCAGACTGCCCTCTTCATCACCTGGTTCTCCCACTGTGCCAGCTGGTGCATGTGGGTCATGATGTGGGACACACTATAACATGGATGTGTTACACTATGTGGGTCATGATGTGGGACACACTATAACATGGATGTGTTACACTATGTGGGTCATGATGTGGGACACACTATAACATGGATGTGTTTACACTATGTGGGTCATGATGTGGGACACACTATAACATGGTTGTTACACTATGTGGGTCAATGATGTGGGACACACTATAACATGGATGTGTTACACTATGTGGGTCATGATGTGGGACACACTATAACATGGATGAATCGATGATGCAGGTCCTACCGTAGGTGTCGCCATGATATGGTTGTGTATCAGATTCATGATGTGGGACACACTGTAATGTGGGCATGATACACTATGCGAACTGTAATGGTGGGTACATGGATGGAGTTCACCATGTGGGTCATACTTAATGTTGGTATGTTATACTTTGGGGTCATTATGGTTCAGTGTACTATAGTTACACTGTGGGGATATTCAACTTATTGCGAAGGACAGTGCTCTGCGAGTATGTTGTTATACATTTTGGGGTCATTATTGGGAATAAGTGTACTGGGGGCATGGTGTATGTTTGGATCATCATGGGAAAGATGACGTAGACCTGTTCCATTTCGCCCTTTTCCATTTTGCCCTCTGCATTGTTCTTGCTTTGGATCCCCTTATCAATAAGTTACCAGCTGCGTTGTTCTCATCTTGCTTTGGATCCCCTCAATTAGCAAGTGACAGCTGTGTTGTTCTCATCTTGCTTTGGATCCCCTCATTTAGCAAGTTACAGCTGCGTTGTTCTCATCTTGCTTTGGATCCCCTCATTTAGCAAGTTACAGCTGCGTTGTTCTCATCTTGCTTTGGATCCCCTCATTTAGCAAGTTACAGCTGCGTTCTTCTCATCTTGCTTTGGATCCCCTCATTTAGCAAGTTACAGCTGCGTTGTTCACATCTTGCTTTGGATCCCCTCATTTAGCAAGTTACAGCTGCGTTGTTCTCATCTTGTTTTGGATCCCCTCATTTAGCAAGTTACAGCTGCGTTCTTCTCATTTTGCTTTGGATCCCCTCATTTAGCAAGTTACAGCTGCGTTGTTCTCATCTTGCTTTGGATCCCCTCATTTAGCAAGTTACAGCTGCGTTGTTCTCATCTTGCTTTGGATCCCCTTATTTACGAATTTTACAAGTTACAGTTATGTTGTCTTCTCCCCTGCAGCAGTGTCAGTTCACCTGTCTTTCATCTCTGATTTTCTTTTGAACCTTCAGAGGGGTTTCAACATGAATGAGGTGTTTCATTGGATGGCATATACATTTTTTTTTTTTCACTTCGAGGCGAGTCATGAAGTCGTTTGATCTTCAGACATAAAACTTCACCATCAGTTTTTCAAGAGGCCTTGTTGTTGAGACATGTATTTTGGTGCAATTTTTTATAAATTGAAGTGGAATGGTTAAATGGCTACCACTGTTATAACCATCAAGCTCCTGGAGTGAAGAGGACTGTGGAAATGTGTTGTGGAAGGCAGCCAATCTTGCTGCCACTCAGATCTGGACATCAGCCCACTAACAAAGGTAAATTAATGTTGTATGACATGGTGAACTGAATAAAAACGATGAAAAGAAATTCCCTATAAGCGCTTATTTTGAATGAGGATTGAAAAATTACGATCACGTTGGGAATAAAAGATGTAAAATGTATGCAGTTATGGAGCTCTTTGTATACTGCTGGTACTGCTGGGAAAGTAATGTTACTTGTGATGTAGCAACTTGTCCAGTCCATTGTGACAAGTGCGTCTGTGTGCATACATGTATCTTAACCATCCTAATCATTGAATTGTTTTAAAACTATGATGCAAATACTATTAAAACAAGTGTCCTTGATCCTGTCAAGAGAAAGAGAGAGGATGGTTGGGAGATGGGGGAAAGAGATGGCGATATGAGTCTGCTTTATCCTGAGGGTGAATAGGAAAGGAGAAATGGGAAAGGGCGAAACTTTGCTGCCCCTGGACAGTGGACTATCGTTATGTCACACTTGGGGATCATTATGAGGTCCTATGCACTACAGTATACTTTAGGGTCATTATTAAGGACAGTGTACTATTGTTACATTATACTTTGGAATCATTGTAAGAGACAACGTACTGTAGTGATGTTAGACTTCGGGGACATTTTTGGAGACTGGGTATTATAGCTATGTTACACTTTGGGATTATTATTTGGGGGATGTACTATAGTTATACTTTGGAACTATGATTAGAGACAGTGCACTATGGCTATGTAGACTTTGGGGTCATTATGGTTGTGTTGTACGCTGGGGTCATTATTAAGAGAATGTATTATATTTGTACTTTGGAACCATGATTAGGGGCAGGGTACTATGGCTGTGTAGACTTTGGGCCATCATTGGGAACAGAGCATGATGGCGGCGTTACACTTGGGGGTCACTAGAGAGCACAGTATACAATTGCTGCATTAGACTTGCGGGTCTTTTTTTTAAATGGTGTAAAGTTGGCATTTATTGGAAATAGTATACAATGTGTGCGTTTGTGTGTGTGTGGTCATTTTGAGACGGTGTACTAGAGTTATGTAATATTTTTGGGTCATTGGTAGGGACAGTGTACGACGCGTGGGGGTGGGGGGGTTACACTTTTGGGTCATCATTGGAAGTAGTGTATTATAGGTATCTTTACTTCGGGTTCACTTCTAAAGACTAGTTAGAGGGACAGTGTACTGCAGCCATGTTATACTTTGGGATCATTGTTGGGGATAGCGTACAATGGGCATGATATTCTTTTGGTTCACTGTGAGAGGTCATGGACTCTGGGTATTTTATACTTTTGGGTCATCATGAGAGACACTCTTACTGAGGCGCCCTGTGAATGATACTAGTTCTTCACTACTAGTTCTTCTTCACTCAAGAGGACGACTTGTATGTCATCCTCTTTTCCTTATTCTGTCACATGGAACGCTCAAGATTTGTTGGTGATGGATGGTGCACTGCAGACACGAGCACAGAGTAGAATACAGTGAGCAGAACACAGTGAGTAGTACACAGTGAGCAGGAATACCATGAGTAGAAGATATGGTGAATAGAATATAGTAAGTATAGTACAGTGAATAGAATACTGTGAGCAGAATACAGTGAGTAGTACACAATGAGCAGGCATACCATGAGTAGAAGACATGGTCAATAGAATATAGTAAGTATAGTACAGTGAAGAGTACTGTGAGCAGAGTGCAATGAATAGAATAGAGTAGAATACAATGACTAGAATACAGTGAGCAGGAATACAGTGAATAGAATACAGTGAGCAGGATACGGTGAATAGAACAGAGTAGAACACAGTGAATTTAATGCAGTACAGTGACACATGTGTCAGAGCCACTGGGCATGCCCCTCCGTTCTCCAGGCCCAGTCTCTGGTGCAGGACAAAAAGCTTTGCTCTCTGTTGAAGTCTAGATGAGAGTTGAAAAGTACAGTTGGGAGGTGTGTTTCAGACTGGAATTGAAGTGTAGGCAAGCACTACAGGGGTGAAGTTGGCAGATGTAGCACAGATGGGTATTTGTAGTGGTGAGGTGGGAGTTAAAAGTAACAGCAGTTGTAGCACAGATGGGTATTTGTAGTGGTGAGGTGGGAGTTAAAAGTAACAGCAGTTGTGGCACAGATGGGTATTTGTAGTGGTGAGGTGGGAGTTAAAAGTAACAGCAGTTGTAGCACAGATGGGTATTTGTAGTGGTGAGGTGGGAGTTAAAAGTAACAGCAGTTGTGACACAGATGGGTATTATAGTTGTGAGATGGGAGTTTAAAGTAACAGCAGTTGTGGCATAGATGGGGTGTTGTGGTACTGTCAGTGAGGTGGGAGACAAAAGTAAGAGAAGTTGTGGCATATATGGGTGTTGAGGTACTATCAGTGAGACAGGAGTTTAAAGTAAGAGTGGTTGTGGTATAGATGGGGTTTTGTGGTACTATCAGTGAGGTGGGAGTTTAAAGTAAGAGCGGTTGTGGTATAGATGGGGTTTTGTGGTACTATCAGTGAGGTGGGAGTTTAAAGTAAGAGCGGTTGTGGCATAGATGGGTATTGCGCTACTAGCAATGAGATGGGAGTTTAAAGTAAGAGCGGTTGTGGCATAGATGGGTATTGTGGTACTAGCGATCAGACGGAAATTTAAAGTAACAGGAGTCGTGGCATAGATGGTTGTTGTGGTACTAGCAGTGAGATGGGAGTTGAAAGTAATGGCAGTTGTAAGTAAAAGTGTAGACAGAAATTGTAGAAGTATAAGATGCAGTTGTAGCGGTGTAGATGGATATTGTAGGTGTGCAGATGGGAGTTGTGGTATTGAAATTCGAATAAGTCATAGTAGATGGGAGTTGTGGAGGTGTAAATGGGAGGTGTAGAAACATCTATGGATGGGGGCTGTTAAAGGAGCTGAAATGATTCTCACCAAGGTTAGGTTTTCTTGGCAGAATTGCTGACTGTTCATTTATGATTCATTTCATATTGGTGTACCAATGCACTGACGTGACCTATTTGGATGACAATGTCATGTCAAGTAAATGGGACATCATACAGTGGAACAATAAATTATTTAGAATAAAACTGTTGACTGGTTTCTCAACTTATCGATACCAAATAAACAAAAGAAAGCACACCAAAAAAAAACCTCCGAGAACATCACTTGGCACCCAGTTACAGGCTCCAAGTATAATTACCCCAGAAACAGAACTCTATAACAAATCATCCCAGTAACAGGTACCATGAAGAAATCACCTCAGTTGTCCGTGTAACAGGTACCAATAAACAGATCACCTTGTTACCCTGCCACAGGTACCAAGCACGTTTCACCCCAGTTATCCAAGTTACATTTACCAAGAACAAATCACCCTGCTATGGGTACCAAGAACACATCACACCAATCACAGGACTAAAGAGCTTGTCACCCCAGTTACAGGACTGATGAACAAATCACCCCAGTAATGAGTACCATGAAGGAATCACCCCAAAATTAAAAGGTTCTGAGTACAAATAATCTGGGTCACAGGTACCAAGAAGAACAAATCACCCTGTTATCCCTGCTATGGGTACCAAGAACACATCACCCCAGTTACAGGACTGATGAACAAATCACCCCAGTAACGAGTACCATGAAGGAATCACCCCAAAATTAAAAAGCTCTGAGTACAAATAATCTAGGTCACAGCTACCAAGAAGAACAAATCACCCCAGTTACTGAGCTGAAGAACAAATCACCCCAGTTACAGGAACAAGGGCAAAATATGACCTCTGTTACAGGTACCATGAAGAAATCACCCCAGTTATCCTGTCGGAGGTACCAACAGCAGATCACCCTGTTATCTCTGCAACAGGTACCAAGAATATATCACACCTGTTATGGGACTGAAGAAGTAATCACCCCAGTAACAAATACCATGTAGGAAACATCCCAGTTAAAGGCCCTGAGTACAAATCATATTGGTCACAGGTGTCAAGAAAAGATCATCCCCGTTCCCTGTTAAGACATCCAGAACAAACCACCCAAGTTACAGAAACAAGGACTCATTACCCCTGGGACAGGTACCAAGAAGAAAAGCACACCAGCTACATGATTTTAAAAAGAACTGCCCCAGTTACAGGCACCAAGAAGAAATTGCCCCCATTATAGGTACCAACTCAAAGTATCCCTATTAAAGGCACCAAGAACAAATTATCCCTGTTGCTGGCACCAATTACAAATTACCCCAGTTAAAGGCACTAAGAACAAACCACTCCTATTATAAGCACCAAGAACAATCATCCCACTTAAAGGCACTAAGAACAAACCACTCCTATTATAAGCACTAGGAACAATCACCCCACTTGAAAGCACTGAAGGAAAGTAAAATCTGACATTGACGCAGTTTCTACATGACCTTCTTCATCATTTTCATGACTACTATCTCTTTCTTGAGGTAAAAAAAATCATCAGAATCCCTGTCCGCAGGCTCAACAAAATCTAAGAGACAAAGAATTTCTCCTCTCAACATCAGACTTTTTCGATCCATTTTTATTTCAAAATCGCAAAAAAAACAACAAAACAAACAAACAAACAAAAAAAAAACCCAAATAAATAAATAAAAACAGAAAAGAAAAACAAAGAAAAAAAATTGTGTTTTCAAACTTCACATTCCCAAACAGTACTAACCATAACAAGGCATGCAACTCAATTGCTACCAAAAGTGCCTATGGTTAAAGCAAATACAAGTTTTGTCCCATAAATGACTGCTACGAGTATACTCATGACATAGTACGTCCATGTGCGTTGCTGGCTGGCTATGACTATACACATAGTCAGTCTAGGATGTGCCACAGGTTACTCCCTTTCTCTCCCTGTCCCACACACATACAGACATAATCCCCATCTGTCCAGTTTCCTAGATTTTCCTCCCTCTAATCATCACTGTACTCCTTGGCAGTGTTGTGAACGAAGATAGAGAGAGAGAAAAGAGGCAGGAGGTGTAGGGCAATGGGGGAGGGGGGGGGGGGGAGGGACAGAGGGGTGCAATAATGGGGTGGGGGTATGGATTCGGTGAAAATGCCAGTGTCAAATATTGGATGCTTTTTTAAGCTTCTGAGTCAGAGTTCTGACCTACAAGAACAGTTGGTTTTGATTGTACTAGATTGTGTTTGATTCAGTCAGTGTTGCAAGCTCCACTTCTAAGCTGAAAATTGTTTGAAAAACAAGAAAAGCCAGTCCAAGGCTTTAAATACACTGTGCAGAGAGAGATATGTTGCATTGCACTCAATGTTCTTGTATGCTGACCAAAGAGAAAGATGGAATACTTGTAGCATATTCTCTTTTGACTCGCTCTCCGTCTCACATCTTGATGACATCATTACCAGCAGATGTCGGTTTATTCTTGCGCCATACATAGGACAACACTTGAAAAGTCCAATCTCTTTTTTGCAATTTTTAACAGAAAATGACAAAGTGATCAGTGGCTATTAATTGCTATTACGATCACACAACCCTATGTACATGCATTACATATCAATTTGACACTCCTCACTCCTTCCAATGATTTCTTCTATGATAAGCACATCTGTACCTCTGTCATCTCTCGTCTTCACATGATAATGGAATGGCAACGAGCGTCATTGTCTTGATCACTTCTTTTCTAGAACTGTAGGACCCAAAACACACACACACACACACACACACACACACACACATATATCTATCCATTTCCACCTTGCTGTCCTAACACATCGTCTGTTGTGCACTCATTTTCACGCATGCATTTGATTAGGATCCTCACCATAATCGCTGAAATAACTAAAGGGTCAAATTAATCCTTTGACCCCGCCAGACCACATAGACTAAAATGTCAGTACAGTCAACTTTGTCATTTTCAAAAGGGAAAGAAAAACATCAAAGGCATAACTCCTGAAATGATATTATAAAGAAAATGAAAGAAAAAAAAAAGTGTGGAATGGACGCAAACACACACTAACGTTAGATCTAAGTAGACTTTCAAAGCCATTCTCATTCTGATTTCACATTTAAATGAATATGACATGCATCCTCAAACAGCCTTGAAGAATACTACAATAATGTGTGGAATGGATGCCAACACACACACTCACGCTATATCTATTGACTCTCAAAGCCAATTTCTTCTCACATAAATGAATATGACATGCATCCTCCATCAGCCTAGAAGAATACTACAGAGATATGAAGGCTGAATAAACTACTGAGCATGAATTTGGGGCTCACCTGAGGGTCATGCATTCAAATACTGGGAGAACCTGGAGGTGAAGGGAAACACAGGCGGGTAAAGGAAGAGCCAGGAGGGTGACAACGGAGGCAGAGGGGGTGAAGGGGGAAGCTAGAGGGTGAATGGGGAGAAGCAAGAAGGGTGAAAGGCATGGAGTCCAGAGGGTGAAAGGGGGAGGAGCTAGGACTATGAGTGTGAAGGGGGGCTAGAAGGGTGAAGAAGGAGAAGCCAAGAGGGTGAAGGAGAAGAAGCCAGGAGGCTAAAGGAGAAGCCAGGAGGGTGAAGAAGGAGAAGCAAGGAGGGTGAAGAAGAAGCAAGGAGGGTGAAGGAGAAGCCAGGAGGGTGAAGAAGGAGAAGGAAGGAGGGTGAAGAAGGAGAAGCCAGGAGGGTGAAGGAGGAGAAGCCAGGAGGGTGAAGGAGGAGAAGCCAGGAGGGTGAAGGAGAAGCCAGGAGGGTGAAGGAGGAGAAGCCAGGAGGGTGAAGAAGAAGAAGCCAGGAGGGTGAAGAAGAAGCCAGGAGGGTGAAGGAGGAGAAGCCAGGAGGGTGAAGAAGAAGCCAGGAGGGTGAAGAAGAAGAAAGGAGGGTGAAGGAGGAGAAGCCAGGAGGGTGAAGGAGGAGAAGCCAGGAGGGTGAAGAAGGAGAAGCCAGGAGGGTGAAGGAGGAGAAGCCAGGAGGGTGAAGAAGAAGCCAGGAGGGCGAAGAAGAAGCCAGGAGGTGTGAAGGGGGAGAAGCCAGGAGGGTGAAGAAGAAGAAGCCAGGAGGGTGAAGAAGAAGAAGCCAGGAGGGTGAAGAAGAAGCCAGGAGGGTGAAGAAGAAGAAGCCAGGAGGGTGAACAAGAAGAAGCCAGGAGGGTGAAGAAGGAGAAGCCAGGAGGGTGAAGAAGAAGCCAGGAGGGTGAAGGAGGAGAAGCCAGGAGGGTGAAGGAGGAGAAGCCAGGAGGGTGAAGAAGGAGCCAGGAGGGTGAAGAAGAAGCCAGGAGGGTGAAGGAGAAGCCAGGAGAGTCAAAGGGGAAGAGGCAGAAGGTGAAGGGAAGGTAGGAACAAGGAGAAGGAGCTGCAATGGGATGGAGTGAGAACAGCCACGATGGTAAAGAGGATGAGCCAAGAGGTTGAAACCAGAGTTGGAAGAGGGGGTGGGGGGGTGGGGGGGGGAGGTAGGATGATGGTGGAGGAGCCAGGAAATTGAAGAGGGGGGGAGGGGACCACAGGGTTAAGGGAAGCCAGCAGAATGAAGGGGAGTGGAAGGGAGGGAGGACGAGGAGCCTTAAGAGTGAAAGAGAAGCCAGGATGGTGAAGGGCAGAGGACAAAGCAGGAGAAGCAGGTGGGCAAAAGAAGAGCCAAAGTCGTAAAGGGGGGGGGGGGGGGGGGGGTGGGGGGGGAGCCAGGTGAATGAAGGAGAAGTAGAAGGATGAATGGAAGAAGCAAGCAGGTTGAATGAAGGAGGAGTAGAAGGATGAATGGAAGGAGCAAGCAGGTTGAATGAAGGAGGAATCAGGAGCATGGAGGAGCCAGGAGGATGAAAGGTTGGGGCAAAAATGGTGGAGAAAGAGGAGGCAGGAGGCTGAAGAAGCCAGGAGGATGAAAGGTTGGAGCAAAAATGGTGGAGAAAGAGGAGGCAGGGGGTTGAAGAAGCCAGGAGGATGAAAGGTTGGAGCAAAAATGGTGGAGAAAGAGGAGGCAGGGGGCTTGAAGAAGCCAGGAGGATGAAAGGTTGGAGCAAAAAATGGTGGAGAAAGAGGAGGCAGGGGGCTGAAGAAGCCAGGAGGATGAAAGGTTGGAGCAAAAATGGTGGAGAAAGAGGAGGCAGGGGGCTGAAGAAGCCAGGAGGATGAAAGGTTGGGGCAAAAATGGTGGAGAAAGAGGAGGCAGGGGGCTGAAGAAGCCAGGAGGATGAAAGGTTGGGGCAAAAATGGTGGAGAAAGAGAGGCAGGGGGTTGAAGAAGCCAGGAGGGTGAAAGGTTGGGGCAAAAATGGTGGAGAAAGAGGAGGCAGGGGGTTGAAGAAGCCAGGAGGGTGAAAGGTTGGGGCAAAAATGGTGGAGAAAGAGGAGGCAGGGGGCTGAAGAAGCCAGGAGGGTGAAAGGTTGGAGCAAAAATGGTGGAGAAAGAGGGAGGCAGGGGGCTGAAGAAGCCAGGAGGATGAAAGGTTGGAGCAAAAATGGTGGAGAAAGAGGAGGCAGGGGGCTGAAGAAGCCAGGAGGGTGAAGCGGGAGAAGTCAGAAGGTTGAAGGTGGAAGACCCAGGAGGGTGAATGGGAAGCCAGTAGGGTCAAAAATGGAATGTGCCCTCCCAGTAAAATGCAACAGACTGTGTTTGACACAAGTTTTCCTCTGTGTGTGTCATTGGTGTTGAATGAAATTGTTTCAAGGGAATTCACTCTTATACATACACACACACACACACACATACACACGATGATGAAGCAAGCATTTTCATTTCCATGAAACATGCTCTGTCATCTGACAATGATGCATCACTAACACACCATCTTTGCAACATCAAAAACAAAACAAAAAACAAAAGTTTAGGAGGAATCGCTCAAAACATCTGGGCTGAAGAAATTGTTCAGCCATAAAAACAGGATGAAAGGAGGAAGAGTCAGGTGACGTTGGGAGGAAGAGTCAGGTGACGTAGGGAGGAAGAGTCAGGTGACGCAGGGGACGTAGGGAGGAAGAGTCAGGTGACGTAGGGAGGAAGAGTCAGGAGGATGCCGGGGAGGGGGAGGAGGGGAGGGGGGGGGGGCAGGGACAGCCAAGAGGGTGAAAGAGGGGGAGCAAGCACAGTGAACAGGGAAGAGAGGTTAGGGGCAGCTGGGTGATCTCATATATGTTTCTTGTGTAGAACCTAGCTCCACACAAGACATCATATCCCTGGTGTATGTCTAACATACCCTTTGACACTGATCACTAGATGTGTCACATACACTTCCCTGGTATACAACCTGGCATTACAGCAGACAACACATATCCCTATGTACAACCTAGTATCAGACCTGACAACAGACATTCCTGGCATACAATGTGGCATACCAGCAGACATTCCTGGAGTACAAAATGGCATATCAGCAGCCATTCCTGGAGTACAAAATGGCATATTGGCAGACATTCCTGGTGTACATGGCCTAATAGCAAGACAATCCTGGTGTACAATGTGGCATAACAGCAGATATCCCTGGTGTACAGCCTGGTGCTACAACCAACACCACACACTTGCACCGGGCGTGGTGAAGCCAGCATCCCATGTTCCAACATCATGCGTCCCTTGTGCAGACCCTGGCATAGAACTTGGCCATGCTCTGAATGTAGCGCTGCATACTGTGGGCTCTGGCTGCATGCCTCAGGGACTGGCTCTCTGCACTAGCAGCCACACAGGGACTGCCGGCTGGCATGCTGGCACAGGCCTGAGACTTCTGCCAGGCACAGTGGACCGCAGGCTGGTGGCTTCTTCCTGCATGGCAGTACTGCTGATCGCAGCCACTGTGCATCCTTTGTGACGGACAACAATGACACACAGCTCTGTGGCGTGAATCATGGCAAGGACAGTCATGGTAGTGTGTGGAGGGAGGGTGAGCAAATGGTGAGGTCGCCTGGAAAGAAGGGAAAGCATATCCACCTGACAACTGTGAGGAGTGATAATGGCTTCCCTGGTTACGTTGTGGTTGGGAAAATGGGAGAAAATTAGGAGCTGTCTGTTCCTGCAGGTCATATCCTAGGTAGGAATAATAGCCATTTGTCTTTTCCTGCACACTCTTTCCACCATGGTACAAACTGTACAGGGACGAGGGAGAGTAATAGGACAGCCAGGAACTGGATGGATAAGGTGAGAAAGGAGGACAAGCATTGGACTGGTTGGAAGACGACTGTACATTGTGAGGCCAGTATGCAGCACTTTGTACAGTTGTTTGTTCTGGGTATCCATAGAGCTCATTGAATGGAGCCGAGTGGTTTGTTTCTGCTCCTTTCCCTTTGCTGACTGTAGACAACATTTTCTGATGTGCATGTTTCTTCTCTGGCCTTTTCTCCTGAGAGGACAGTGGTGTCTGGTGTCTGGGCTGCTCCTCTTGTCCTTTCTTCACGCCAGCCCTGGTGCCCCGTTTCTTCCGATGTCTCTGGGCACAGCTCTCCACTGCATACTGGTTCTGAAAGCACATCCATCCCTCTGCCTCACCCTCAGGCATTTTCAGGTCCTCTCCTGTGGAGGAGGTGGAGGAGGAGGAGGAAGAGTCACAGCTGGAGTCTGCACTGCTGTCCCAGACTGCCTGTGCTCTGGTGCTGTGGTGTTTAGGAATGGCACCTTTCCCCATAGAACACGCACCTGCAAGTTTGGCATGGGTCTGCCTGGGTATGGCACCTCTCTCCACAGGTGACACACTGGGAAGTATGGCACTGGTCTGTGCTAGACTCACAGCCTGATGTCTGACAGTGTCCTCCTGACATACAGCACCGAGCCCCGCTGAAGTCTGCGTTTTTGGTACAGGCCGGTCATGTTCACTGGGAGTGTTGAACACAGTGTGACCATTGACATCGACTTCACTCTGCAGTCTGGGTACAGGCCTGCCATGTTCGCTGGAAGTGTTGGAGGAAGTAGACCTGTTGGCGGTATTCTGACCACTGGACTCTGTCCGGCAGAGCTCTGCAACACCAGCGGTCACTTCAGAAGCTGCCACCCCTTGGGGTAAGGTACCAACATCACTGGTCATCTGACAAGGTACCATAGCTGCTGCTGCTGCTTCTGAACTGCTAGCAACACTGCTGTGCAGGTCAGTAGGTGAGCCTGCTGCAGTCTTCTGTGAACTGCTGGCACCCTCCTGAAACAGGTGAGCAGTGGCCGGCCCACACACTGCCATGGGGCGGTATCTTGGGGCTCTCACATTTCTCCCAACAGTCTTTTCTCTTCCAGCTCCCGTGGTGACAGAGAACAGTGATTTGTTTCCACTGCCACTGGAAGTGATAGTTACTGTGCTGGACTTTGGCGTGAAGCTGTTTTCCTCTTTGACGATCACAGACTTATTGTCAGCAATAAAGGTTGGCACTATACTCTTCTCCTCTGTTGTGTTCCCAGTCATGGTGTCACCAGCACCTTCTGGCACTGATGCGGCCTTCACAGACAGAGCGTTGGCATTCCCTGGAACCTCCAGTGCCCTTTGCTTGGCATCGCCACCAGCCTCTGTTTCCACACCCAGCCCCTGAGTGCTGCACACACCACCCTTAGCCCCTGGCTGGGTCCGGAAATGGGTCAGAAAATGCAGAAGCTGCTGGTGCTGCTCCTGGTCCTGTGTGCTGGACGCTGTGAAGGTCTGCTGCACCAGTGTGTCCGCCGTCTTCACTGCAGGCAAGCTGCTCTCTTCAAGACACTGCAGATAGTGATGCAGAGCAGAGCCATAGGTCAGGGGAACAGCCTTCCTCTCTGCCTGTCTTTGAAAGAACATTGAAATCTTGGGTGGAGGCACATAACTCCTCTCCACTAGATTATCTTTCGGGAAGATCCCTGTGGAGTCAGACTGTTCTAACCGATATGCTGTGGGATTATCAGATACCCTGGCCTTCCCAATAGCTTGGCTGTTCTGGATTGTGGATTTGACCTCATGCCTTTCAGTGGTTGTCATGGGAGAAGGTTCAGGTCCAAGTCCCTTTACACAGGGTGCTGTCCTTGTCTGTTGATCTTCTGGTGACATGGCCGGTGTCAACGAGTGCTTAGGTGCATTTCTCGTTACATGTTCTTCATCTGGTCCACACAAAGACCTAACTGCTGTCTGTCCATCTTCAGCTCTCTCCCGTTCTGATTCTTGTGATCCCCTGTACAAGCTGACTTGGGCAAACGGCGCTTGGCTTGGCTCACAGGTCTGTGGACCCTGGACCTCATCTCTGTCCGGGATTCTTCATCCTCATTTTCTTCATCATCACCCTTATCCTTGCTGGCTGGGAAGCTGCCCATTTTGGATCGGACCGCCACATACATGGCCAGCTCTGTCTCCCACGATACATCCTTCCTTCCAGGGTGTGCTGTGTCCTTCAGCCTTGGGGAGTCCTGGAGATCTGCACTGGTCTCTAGGAGTGACGTGTTGTGTTGTGGTGACCTCGGCACGTAGTCCTGGTCATCCTTCAGCATGCTGGCCCACAGGTCACCCACAGCCCGTGTCTTTTTGTTCTTCATTCCATTCCTGGCTGTGCTCTCACTGACCTCCACCATCTTTGTGCTCTTCTTCATGGAATTCTGTCCCCATGCAGAACCTGCAGGGCAGTCACTACACTCTGCTCCTTCCCCTCTCTGTCTGGCACTGGCACCGGGACTGGCACTCCCATCTAATGCTGATGAGCTGACAGGTGTCGAGCCAGAGGGGTCCACATGTTTAGTACGAAGTGAGATATGATTCTGCCCTAAGCTTTGACAAATTTTGTCATTCTCTAAAATGTGTTTGTCTTCATTGCTCCCAGCTGTACTATTGTCACCGTTATATGTATCGTGACGTAGGTCTTCAGGAGCAGAACCCAGGGCTTCATGGGGTTGTTGGTCTGAAAGAGCAGCCTGGGATATGACACAGGACTTGTGTACCACACCCTCCTTCTGCTGTATTGACTGCACATGTGTTGTGTGGGCTGAGGAAGAGCCTGTGTCTGCAGGGTCAGCTGCTGTCTGTTTAGCGTCAGCCAAACCACAGCACTCTGTGGCCAGGGAAGGGGGCAGAACGCTGGGCCCATCACCGCTGTCCAGTCTCGCTGATTCCACGCATGCACCAACCAGAATCCCCTTCATTCCCCCAGAAGGGCTATTGTTGACCAAGCATGGGTATGTCCCATCTGTGGAGACCTGTCCGTTAGCTTCATGTGCTCCTGCGCCCAGTTCACCATTCACACAACAGTTTTCTAATGGCCTTCTGGAAGTCTCTTTATCCTCAACATCTACAGACACGGGTGCAGAGGCGGTTTCTAGACCTCTACTATCTACAGACAGATCATTATCTTTTGTCTTCTGCCCTGGGCTGATCATGATCCTGGAGCTATCTGGGCAACACTCAGTGGCTTCTGCTTCCCGTCCCACAGCTGGTGCACTCCCCACCTCTCCCCCACACCACCGACTTCTGGCTCCATTTCCACACTGCCTTTCAACATCTCCCCCAGTCCTGGCTCCATCCTGGCTTGCTCTGCTTGCACAGGCTGTGTACAGTGGTGAAGGCTTGGAACCCTGCCCATCCTTATCAGGTTCTGAAAGCACAGTGGAGTCGCCATCTTCGGTAACATTCACTCTGTCTGTGCCCTGACTTGGCTGGTGGACAGATCCAGTACCTGCTGACAGAGGTACCATCTGCTGTCTGCACTCTGCTGACACAGCAACTTGCACTGTGTCCTCCTGGCTGTCGTCACTGAGAAGACTGTGGTGATCTGACCGTTTGACCATCTGTGCCGCCTTATTGACCTCTTTGGACCGAGCTGTGTGCTCTGGTCTGGGGATGTCCGATCCAGGTTGGGTGAAGATCTGTTCTGTGCTGACCACATCTTCCAACCTGACCAGCAACTGGCGGTTCACCAGGTCATTGGGGACTGGGTCTGAAACAACACACACTAACACAGTCATCACTTCACTTGTCACTGGGTCTGAAACAACACACATTGACACAGTCGTTATATCACCTGTCACTGGGTCTGAAACAACACACACTGACAGTCGTCACATCACCTGTCACTGGGTCTGAAACAACACACATTGACAGTCGTTACATCACCTGTCACTGGGTCTGAAACAACACACACTGACAGTCGTTACATCACCTGTCACTGGGTCTGCAACAACACACACTGACAGTCGTTACATCACCTGTCACTGGGTCTGAAACAACACACACTGACAGTCGTTACATCACCTGTCACTGGGTCTGAAACAACACACACTGACAGTCGTTACATCACTTGTCACTGGGTCTGAAACAACACACATTGACACAGTCGTTACATCACCTGTCACTGGGTCTGAAACAACACACACTGACAGTCGTTACATCACCTGTCACTGGGTCTGAAACAACACACACTGACAGTTGTTACATCACCTGTCACTGGGTCTGAAACAACACACACTGACAGTTGTTACATCACCTGTCACTGGGTCTGAAACAACACACACTGACAGTCGTTACATCACCTGTCACTGGGTCTGAAACAACACACACTGACAGTCGTCACATCACCTGTCACTGGGTCTGAAACAACACACACTGACAGTCGTTACATCACCTGTCACTGGGTCTGAAACAACACACACTGACAGTCGTTACATCACCTGTCACTGGGTCTGAAACAACACACACTGACAGTCGTTACATCACCTGTCACTGGGTCTGAAACAACACACACTGACACAGTCGTTACATCACCATGAGGACTGGGTCTGATACATGCATCTGAGGATACAGCTGTCACTAAATGCTTGGATATAAAACATACACAGCTGCCACTGACACACATATGTACCCCAATCGCAGATCCTTAACATGCAGAATCACAATCCATAACCCAGCATGCTGCCTCTGTCACATTGCTAGAGAATTCAGGCAGCAGATATTATGCTAGCTAGCTTATAAGGATTAAAATGAGAAATCTGTAAGAGTATGTACCATAAAACAAGATGAAAACAGCAGTTGAAAAACTAGAAGAGTATGATGACAATCTGTCACCTAATACATTTTACCTGATGTCAGGCATATATTGAAACAGTTTTGATTTTGAATCGGAATAAGATTATTCAAATTACTCAATAGATCAGTTGAAAAACAAGAACAGTATGATGACAATCTGTCACCTAATACACTTTACCTGATGTCAGGCACATATCGAAACAGTTTTGATTTTGAATCGGAATAAAATTACTCAACAATGCATTCCCATAAACATATAATACAAACACTACTGAACAAGTGGCTCATAATACAAACCCTATGGAAAAAAGCTGGGAGTGTTCATATTCATGTCAGATATATTTTTCTACATCTCAAAAATAGTTGATTTAAAGACCTAGCAAAGCATGGACAGTATTTGGTCATTCTGTGCTTGCAGCTGACTTGGGCAGGCCTATCACGAGATTGTACTCTTCATCCGATTAACATTACAGTCATGTTTGAAGTTATTAAAAAGATACAACTGGTAAGATAACAATAAGGTCAATGACACCTGATAGATAAGGGAACAGAAAGGTCAACAACATTCTGACAACTAAGATGACAGACAGGTAGATGACATAACTAACAGGTAAGCCAACTATGAGTTAGATGACATACTTGGCTGATAAGAAGACAGAAAGGTGGATGACAGACCTGACAGGTAAGACAACAGAAAGGTGGATAACAAGAACCTGACAGTGGTAAGATGACAGAAAGATGGATGACATACTGATAGTGGTAAGATGACAGAAAGGTGGGTGACATACCTGACAGTGGTAAGATGACAGAAAGGTGGATGACATACCTGATAGTGGTAAGATGACAGAAAGGTGGATGACATACCTGATAGTGGTAAGATGACAGAAAGGTGGATGACATACCTGATAGTGGTAAGATGACAGAAAGGTGGATGACATACCTGACAGTGGTAAGATGACAGAAAGGTGGATGACATACCTGATAGTGGTAAGATGACAGAAAGGTGGATGACATACCTGATAGTGGTAAGATGACAGAAAGGTGGATGACATACCTGATAGTGGTAAGATGACAGAAAGGTGGATGACATACCTGACAGTGGTAAGATGACAGAAAGGTGGATGACATACCTGATAGTGGTAAGATGACAGAAAGGTGGATGACATACGTGGTAAGATGACAGAAAGGTGGATGACATACCTGACAGTGGTAAGATGACAGAAAGGTGGATGACATACCTAGTAGTAGTAAGATGACAGAAAGGTGGAAGACATACACGGTAAGATGACAGAAAGATGGACGACATACCTGACAGAAAGGTAGAAGACATACGTCATAGCGGTAAGATAACAGAAATATGGATGACATCCCTGGTAGTAGTAAGATGACAGAAAGGCGGATGACATACCTAAAATGGTAAGATGACAGAAAGGCGGATGACATACCTAAAATGGTAAAATGACAGAGAGGTGGATGACATACTCCATAGGTAAGATGGATGACATACCTGACAGGTAAGATGACAGAAAGGTAGATGACATATCTGACAGGTAAGATGACAGAAAGGTAGATGACATACCTGACAGGTAACATGACAGAAAGGTAGATGACATACCTGACAGGTAACATGACAGAAAGGTAGATGACATACCTGACAGGTAAGATGACAGAAAGGTAGATGACATATCTGACAGGTAACATGACAGAAAGGTAGATGACATACCTGACAGGTAAGATGACAGAAAGGTAGATGACATACCTGACAGGTAACATGACAGAAAGGTAGATGACATACCTGACAGGTAAGATGACAGAAAGGTAGATGACATACCTGACAGGTAAGATGACAGAAAGGTAGATGACATACCTGACAGGTAAGATGACAGAAAGGTAGATGACATACCTGACAGGTAGCATGACAGAAAGGTAGATGACATACCTGACAGGTAAGATGACAGAAAGGTAGATGACATATCTGACAGGTAAGATGACAGAAAGGTAGATGACATACCTGACAGGTAAGATGACAGAAAGGTAGATGACATACCTGACAGGTAAGATGACAGAAAGGTAGATGACATACCTGACAGGTAAGATGACAGAAAGGTAGATGACATACCTGACAGGTAAGATGACAGAAAGGTAGATGACATACCTGACAGGTAACATGACAGAAAGGTAGATGACATACCTGACAGGTAAGATGACAGAAAGGTAGATGACATACCTGACAGGTAAGATGACAGAAAGGTAGATGACATACCTGACAGGTAAGATGACAGAAAGGTAGATGACATACCTGACAGGTAAGATGACAGAAAGGTAGATGACATACCTGACAGGTAAGATGACAGAAAGGTAGATGACATACCTGACAGGTAAGATGACAGAAAGGTAGATGACATACCTGACAGGTAGCATGACAGAAAGGTAGATGACATACCTGACAGGTAAGATGACAGAAAGGTAGATGACATATCTGACAGGTAAGATGACAGAAAGGTAGATGACATACCTGACAGGTAAGATGACAGAAAGGTAGATGACATACCTGACAGGTAAGATGACAGAAAGGTAGATGACATACCTGACAGGTAGCATGACAGAAAGGTAGATGACATACCTGACAGGTAAGATGACAGAAAGGTAGATGACATACCTGACAGGTAACATGACAGAAAGGCAGATGACATACCTGACAGGTAAGATGACAGAAAGGTAGATGACATACCTGACAGGTAACATGACAGAAAGGCAGATGACATACCTGACAGGTAAGATGACGGAAAGGAAGATGACATACCTGACAGGTTAGATGACAGAATGGTGGATGACATGCTGAGATATAAGATGACAGAAAGGTGTTTGACAATACCTGGCAGAGGCAAGATGTGAGTGCCAATGCTGTGCTCTATTTTGTGCAGATCTATCAACTCTTGACCTTCACTGACGATGGTCACTCCTGCTCCATAGCTCCCTGTCAAACACACATACACACTGATTAGTCTTCCTCCACTGCTCCTTCACACACACACACACACACACACACACACACACACACACACACACACACACACAACACATACACACACACACACACACACATACACAGGCTGGAGAACAACATGCACACACTAACTGGTCCTCCTCTACTGCTCCTCATCTCTCTCTCTCTCTCTCTCTCACACACACACACACACACACAACACACACACACACACAATTACAGGCTGGAGAATAGCTGACTTGAAAAATCTCTGGAAAATGCTGTGGTTTAGGGGCCGCTTAGGCCCCGTGGGGTCCTCGGGCAACGCCCTGATGGGGGGCATGGGAGGGGCAAAGCCCCCTAGCCAAAATGGAATCTATGCAGTTTTTAAGACCCTTTTGTGGTATCTTGTGACAGACCATTCACTATGCAGGAAGCAAAAAACAACAACAAAAGAAAAAACAAACGAACAAATGAAAACAAACAAACCTAAGTGCACAGGAATACACATTGATCAATAGTACACTCAAACAGAGACAGAGAGAGAGAAAGGGGGGAAAGAGGCACACACACTTCAAATTTAATTAATTTCTATTGAAAAACTGGTTTGTTTCAAGTCAAGCAACCATATAACCTGGCAATGAAAAAACAATATCTTTCATGGTAGACACAATCACTGTGACTTCGCGCATCTCATAGCTTGCTGTTTATAAACAAGCCCCCCACAGGGATACATAGTAACATATGATGTATTTCTTATGAAGACTGTCACATTGTCAAAATAAAATTAATGATGTTCGTTTAAAAGAAAAAGAGGGGAGTAGGGGGGGGTTGTGGTAAAACATACGGCTGGCGCAGTTCACCTCTCTATGTAACGAAGCAAAAAAACAACCACCTGTCATTCCCGGTTTGTTCACTTTTCGATAACAAGTAAAATTTGCTCACTTTTGTGGTCTTTATAGCGCACTCAAATCTCCAACAGCTGACAACTGTGCCTTCCTCTAACTCTCCTGATTTATGATTTGTGACATACAAGACTTCATATTTCCCCCACAAGCTGAAGTCTATGCTTGATGCACAACCAGAAAAAAATGGTGGCTAAATAGCATTCACCTACATATGTGCCTGCCACTTAACTTGTGTGATTAATGCATGCACAAGCGCCATGATACACCATAACAAGCACGGGCAGCCTTGTGTTGAACACAGAATCATGGAAACCTGGACTGGAATAACAATACAAGACTTGGGCTGATCTGGTGTTTTGTCATTTTTTTCAGCAGACTTTTTCTTCTCTGATGTTCACTTTTCTTGCCTTTAAAAATCAAACAATTTTCTTGGATATCCTCAGATCCAGATCCAGCATACATCTACAAAGAGCGATCTGGCCTTAGGTATCATCACCAGAGTCATTAGTGACTTGTCTGACACCATTTTCAACTCTGACAACACTTCCAATGATGAAAGAACAGCAGCAAAAGCCACAGTTCAACGGACACCAACTTCTGTCACTGGTTTTCTCTTCTCTCATTTCCATTCTCATATCCCCGCTTTAAAAAAAATCTATCAAAAGTCGTTTTTATCCTTTATATGTACATGATTTGTATCTGTAGGATTGGTTACACACGTGCACACACACACGTGCGCACACGTGCCTGCACGCACACACACATACACACATACACGCACGCACACACACACACACACACACACACACACACACACACACACACACACACACACATGGGCCCATGCCCACACATCATACGCACACGTGTACATCCACCACACACATACACACACACAAAATGGTAGGTACGCACTCAAGGTCTGACCAGCACGTTGGGCTAATGCGTAGGTCAGACATCCGCTGAGTTGTAGCCACAAGACCCTCTTCTTCAACTGTCTCATCTTTGTTGTTAATTCATTTATCCATCAGCTTCAAATCATGCGTAGTGTGGTCTCAAAACTTAGTGGATGTGGTGTAGCGTTTATGGACTAGTCCGCACCCAGTGACGCCTTTTTGATTAAACTGAAACTGTAGGATTGGTTCCAAGAATCTGTGCTCCAAAGGGAGAAGAGGACTGTAGTCACTCCCACACCACTGTTCACACACCAAGATGTTCTGCATTGTTCAGTGTCCATCACCTGAACGTGATCAACCCTACAGGGATGTAAGGTCAACATGGCAGCAATGATACCAACCACACTACGTTTTGCATATTCTTTGTGTCCATGACTATAACAGAATAAATGCAATACAGGCAGTAAGATCAATATGACAGCAGTGACATCAACCATCCGATGTTGTACATGTCCTTTGTGTCCATCACCTCAAGAGAATATATCCACAATGGGCAACAAAATCAACACAGCAGCAATAGTAACAACCACACCAAGGCAGACAAGTAGAGTGATAGAGAACAGAGCCAACACTGGTGACTGACCAAAGCGTCCAGCTCGACCAATCCTGTGCAGGTAGGTCTCCTGATCCCCAGGGACGTCCAGGTTGATCACCAGGTTGACCCGGTCAGCGTCAATTCCTCGGGACGTCTGAAAACAACACCAAGCTATGTACACCACCACCACTACAGCTGCCACACTTCCTTTACAGCATGTGGCTTCACACACTGTCCGACCTGAAAGCACACTGACAGACATGTATGACAAGACATGTACACAACCAGTTTACATACATCAGGGAGCCGGAATAGCTCAGTTGGTAGAGCGCCGGACTTGTGATTCTGGGGTTGCGGGTTCGAATCTCTGCCGGGCTGTTTCAGTACAGGGGGATTTTTCCCTCGGAGTTAACATTGTCTCTGACTCCATTTCCCATACAATCCTTCGAATGAGACTATAAACCGAGGTTCCGTGTGTGAACATAGGCATAACATCTTGCACACACGTAAAATCCCATCATCAACTTTCAGAAGAGTAGGCAAGTTTGGCCGTTGGTATGGATGACACGTTACACATAGCATGCACCCTGCGTGAGAAATAGAAAGAATGAAGGAAGTAAGGAAACTGAATGAACGATATTGAACGATTTTGACTGGATGACATGGGAAACGACTGAAAGAAGCACCAGCTGGCAGCTCTTCAGTCGGCACTACCCAGGTAGGCAGCCTGTTGTGTAAACGAGTGTAGATTGCAAAGCGCTCTAACCGAGAATAGGCGCTACATAAGTATTCATTATTATTATTATTATTATTATCACACATACATACACTGTCAGACCTGCAGGCACACTGACAGACATGTACTCAACCAGTTCACATACATCACACATAACATACCTCATATCCCTGGCAGCCGACAACCCCATCTGGGGAGGGTTTTCTTGAGTGGAGGGTTTAATTTTATTTATTTTTTATTTTTTTTAGCTGTTCCGTTATCTGTATCACATCAGCGGCACCGAGATACTGCACTGCTGCCAAGTCACCTTAGCGGTGTTCAATGACGCCTGATCTGATCCAACATACACAGGACACCACCTACCAAGCCCCCTACTGACAAAAATAATGGCTTAGTTGTGGAGCTGGCATGACTGAGTTCTCTCTCCTGAGGGCACCACCATGTTTATCCAATGAAAGTCAATAGATTTGCCGATACCAGTGACCCCAACAGAACCAAACCAAGGCCATAGACATGGATAGGTAATCGAAACTGAGGTCACCATGAGAGCTGGGCATGAAGGGCCACAGAATTTGAGACATTTCTTTAACGCTGATTGATGAGGATGAGGATAGTGAAGATGATACTATGGATTTCCATTCTGACCTGAGACTGCATGGCAGGGCTGTGCTCTACGCTTACTTTCAATATATATCCTGGTATCAACCAGATACAGACAGACACCCGCAGTGTTGGTCAGGAAATTTGAGCAACATTTTCAGAGACACATCCACTAAGTGGATGAAACTCGACCGTGTGATCCCAGTCTTCCCATCTGAGCCAGCTGGTCAGGGCAGAAAAAGCCCACAAATGTTTGTGCTCTTTTGGCATCTGTTGTCTGCGACGTATGAAGACAAACTTGTGGAAAACTGACTCGTCCACTGTGTACTGCATATCAAACAAGCATTACTTGACACTCTGTTTTGCAAGTTAACTTGTATTCTGAACTTCTCCATACACTTGGATCACAAGTACAATGTCCCCACTTCATCCCTCACCCTTCTGATTTTTTTTTTATCTGGCCCCAGGTATCTCCAAGTTCCTCACTTCATGCTCTGTGATCAAAGTTCTGTTAACGCTTTGTGATCAAAGCTCTGCTAATGCTAACTGAAGTTTCTGATTGTGTCACATGTCAATCACTGGCTACACATACAGAGTCAATGTGGACTAGCAAATCGGTTAGAACAGACATCATTCTTTGAAATTATTTCACCAAACACAATCATTTTTAGTTTAGTGAAACAGCTGAAAGAAGAGCAAAAAAGTAAGTGGAATAAATCTGCCGAAAGGGAGAGGTTGGCATAGGGGTTTAGATGCCATGAGAAAAATGGGCACTGGCCACACCAACCTTTAACAGATTAACAGTCAACTGTATCTTCACACTTGTGCACTGGCTAATGTTGGCAGAAAGAAATCAACTCGAAAGACATCATTTCCATTTGTGTTCACACACACACACACACACACACACACACACACACACACACACACACACACACACTCACACACACACAAACACGTACACAAACATACACACACACACACACACACACACACAAACACACACACACACGCACACACACACACACAAACACAAACACACACACACACACACACACACACGCGCGCAGAGTGTCCGTGTGAACAAACCAGGTCTGTGGAGATGAGGACTCGGCAGGAGTAGGTCTTGAGCTGGGTGATGGCAGTGATGCGATCCTTCTGTTCCAGACAGCCAGCAATGCAGGAGGTGGGCCAGCCCTGTCCGCTCAGCTCATTCTGCAGGTTCTGCGCCCTGTTCAAACACCACATACGCACTTGAACATTTCCCCCTTTCACTTGGCCACCACTTTTTCTTTGGTCCATTTCCAGTTCTACATATTCTTTAAGTACATTTGCCAATTTTGCCACAAAGGCAGCCTCATCTTTCTTCAGTTTCCTCATACTGACAATAGAACAAAATGGTGTTTGGCAACCTAAATTCGTGCTGTTCGAGATTTGATTTCAGCAAAACTTGCAGGTATGAGTTGAGCAAAATCAGACTTGTGAGTGAAGTACCACTGCTGAAAGTCATTATTATTTAGTCGACAATTTGATTCTATGGCACTTAGATAATAAAAGCAAAGATGGATTGTCGGACATCTTTCAATCAGCAACATGCCTCAGAAGTGCTGATGGTCAGAAACAAAACTGCTTCCCCATCATCTTTTCCCAAGTTTCTCAGAATTTTGTTCAGATGTCTGACGGTAATCGGAAAATCCTCTTCTCTGCACTCAGATGGACTGGGATCAGGAAGGAGTCGGGGATGGTCATCGCTAGGGCACCGAGGGCTGAAAAGGAGCCAAGCATGAAGTTGAAGAACAACGAGGGTTAGAGGGGAGTACTCCAGAGTGAGTCAAGTGGAGCAAATCATGATTCCTGGGAAACTCCATCACAGAGATGTTAGCCAGGTTCCTGAGGTTTACAGGTCAGGTCAGAGATGTCGTAGGAATGAGGTGAGGCTGCTCTGCCTTGACCTTCCTTTGAACCAAGAGCAATCAGGCAAGAGAGGGGCTGTGACAATGAGGTGAGGTGCTCTGAATCAATTGTTCTTTGAACCAATGTGGTGGTGCTCTGAATTAATCTTTCTTTGAACCATGAGTGGTCAGGCAAGAGAGGCTGTGACAATGAGGTGAGGTGCTCTGAATCAATCTTTCTTTGAACCATGAGTGGTCAGGCAAGAGAGAGGCTATGACAACACAACAAAGTGAAGCTGAAGTGATGTATAGGTAGTGAGGCTGGGTGGATGTGTGGGAGTTATGGTCAGAGAGGTAATGGGGGTAAGACATGGGGCCAACTGACCTGGTCTGCCAGTTGGAGAAGATGAGGCACTGGTTGAAGGTGATGCTGGACAGCAGGCTGACCACAGCGGCCGTCTTGGCCTCAAACTGTCGGTGAGGCAGGGGATGGCTGGGAACGGTGATGTAATACTGTTTGATACCTGGGGACATAAAACATATCTTCTTTGTCTGAGTAAGAGAGAGAGAGAGAGAGAGAGAGAGAGGCAGAAGAGATTGACAGACAGAGAGAAAGAGAAAGAGAGAGAGAGAGAGAGAGAGAGAGAGAGACGGACAGACAGATGCATGTGCCAGTTAATAGACTGTTCCCATATTTATAAACACTTGAAAGATTCAGTTTCTGTTTCATAGCAGTTTATTCAGTTTTTGTTTCTTAGCAACCAATCTGGTTTCTGTTTCATAGTCACTTATTTAATTTCTGTTTCTTAGCAACCAATCTGGCTTTTGTTCCTTAGCAACCAAGTATGATTTGGAACATGAGTTCACTGAGTGAAGGTTCACATGCAGACCCAAGAGCTTAAACTAAGAGATCATACATGAAGTTAACACTGCCACATGAAACACTATGCCACTGGAATCACCAGCGATGATTTTCTACAAGGCAGAAGGCCACAAATCTGGGTCTGGAACAGCGGTTACAACAAAGCACAAGAGTGGGTTCCACTGGATGGAATGGAAGACTGGGGATGTACAGCACACTATCCAGAGAGGGAAAAAGCAAACTCCAAGAGACAATGGAAATCTTTTCTGAAAGACTTTTTAACTATAAAAAAAGCTTGTAAAAGCTTTCAAATGCATACTACACCTACCTAGAATTCTACAATCACTTTGCTATAAGCAGAAGGTGGAAACATCCAGGCTTAGAAGCTCTATTTAGTTACTGAGTGGAACCCACAGAAGTTCAAAATTTTTGGAATTTGGTTTACCAACAATTTACAAAACTGTGCATATATCAATCATTCAGAATAATTCGCAGACGTGAAACATCCGTTTAAGATATGGGTGAAAAGACAACTAACTGCTTTGGGCAGGGTGGTAGTTTTAAAATCACCCAGCTGAGCAGGGAGTATTATATACCTTCCTGAGTCATACAATATCTCCAATGGTATTGGTGTTTTTTTTTTTTCCTTTTTTTTTTTTTTTTTTTTTTTGAAAGAAGAAATTTTAAAACAGAGGAGTTACTTTAAAACTCGAACCAGTTTCCATTAAACGAAAAAGTGTTCATGCCTGGAAACAGTTGCTGGCAATCCTTTTCTTTTCTTTTTTTTCTTCTTTCTTTACGAGGAACAACAACAACAAAAAATGCTTGACAAGCGGATATACTCAAAAGATCATGAGTATAAATGACGCAAAAGAAAAACAGGATACGTATATAAACAAATCAAGTCATGTACAGATCAGGCCAGCTGCTGTTCAGTTATGCCTTACCAAGCGATGAGGTTTCTCATATAAGGACCAGGTCAGTTACTGTAACTGTGTAAGCTACACCTTATCAAGAAGTGTCGTTTTGTTACATAAGGACTACGCCAGTTGCTGTAAGTTTTACCTTACCGAGCAATAGGCTTTTTTTCATGTAGGCTAGTTGCTGTAAGCTTCACTTTACCAAGCAACAGGGTTTTTAATGTAAGGACCAGGCCAGTTGCTGTAAGCTATGTCTTACCACGCAGTGCAGGATCTGTGATGTTCAGCCTGACAAAGGTGGGGTTCCTCATGTACAGGGTCAGATGGTTGGCCAGGTACTCGGGGTACGTGGCTGACAGCGCCAACATCTGCTTGTTGTCTGGCAACGCCGAGTAAATCCAGCTGAAATGATACAGCGTGGTGTTACTAATTTTTTTTCTTTTTTTAGTATTGTTGCACTGTATTGCTAGAAAATCAAACAAAACAAAAGAGAAATTCCAGCAGTGACAATCATGAGTACATCCAGCGAAAACAACCAAAGAAGAGTAAATCAGTCTTTATGTGCCATAGTTTGAGTGAATTAAGTAAACAATACAGTGTGCACTCACTCTGTCAACACATGGGATGCTATCAAAACACGCGCTGGGGGGACCTGAAATGTATGTGACAACAAAGGGGGAGAGAGAGGACCAGCGGCCACAGAGGCCAGCTGAGGCCTGACCTCAGGTCAGCTGGCCCCATCTCACACCAGGGGTAAAGGGCAACACGAAGAACTAGATTAAAACCTCTGGAAGATGCCGCTGAACTGCAAACAGCTGTAAAATTCCACCTTAAAAACAAATGAGGGAGATGGGGTTGGGAAGGGGGGGGAGATGTTTAGGATGGGAGTGGGGAGCAGGGCAGGAAAGGGGGGGTGAGGGATGGGAAAAGAAAAATGTGGTGATGGTGGGGAAGGGGGGGGGAGATGTTTAGGATGGGAGTGGGGAGCAGAGGCAGGAAAGGGGGGTGAGGGATGGGAAAAAGAAAAATGTGGTGATGGTGGGGAAGGGGGGGGGGGAGATGTTTAGGATGGGAGTGGGGAGCAGGGCAGGAAAGGGGGTGAGGATAGGAAAAAAAAACTGTGGTGATGGTGGGGAAGGGGGGGGGGGAGATGTTTAGGATGGGAGTGGGGAGCAGGGCAGGAAAGGGGGGTGAGGGATAGGAAAAGAAAAAACTGTGGTGATGGTGGGGAAGGGGGGGGGGGGGAGAGATGTTTAGGATGGGAGTGGGGAGCAGGGCAGGAAAGGGGGGTGAGGGATAGGAAAAGAAAAACTGTGGTGATGGTGGGGAAGGGGGGGGGGGGAGATGTTTAGGATGGGAGTGGGGAGCAGGGCAGGAAAGGGGGGTGAGGGATAGGAAAAGAAAAACTGTGGTGATGGTGGGGAAGGGGGGGGGGGGGGAGATGTTTAGGATAGGAGTGGGGAGCAGGGCAGGAAAGGGGGGTGAGGGATAGGAAAAGAAAAACTGTGGTGATGGTGGGGAAGGGGGGGGGGAGGAGATGTTTAGGATGGGGAGTGGGGAGGAGGGCAGGAAAGAAGGGGGTAGGTGATGGGATAGGAAAAGAAAAAACTGTGGTGATGGTGGGGAAGGGGGGGGGGGAGATGTTTAGGATAGGAGTGGGGAGCAGGGCAGGAAAGGGGGGTGAGGGATAGGAAAAGAAAAACTGTGGTGATGGTGGGGAAGGGGGGGGGGGGAGATGTTTAGGATAGGAGTGGGGAGCAGGGCAGGAAAGGGGGGTGAGGGATAGGAAAAGAAAAACTGTGGTGATGGTGGGGAAGGGGGGGGGGGAGGAGATGTTTAGGATGGGAGTGGGGAGCAGGGCAGGAAAGGGGGGTGAGGGATAGGAAAAGAAAAACTGTGGTGATGGTGGGGAAGGGGGGGGGGAGATGTTTAGGATGGGAGTGGGGAGCAGGGCAGGAAAGGGGGGTGAGGGATAGGAAAAGAAAAACTGTGGTGATGGTGGGGAAGGGGGGGGGGGAGATGTTTAGGATGGGATGGGGAGCAGGGCAGGAAAGGGGGGTGAGGGATAGGAAAAGAAAAACTGTGGTGATGGTGGGGAAGGGGGGGGGGGGAGATGTTTAGGATGGGAGTGGGGAGCAGGGCAGGAAAGGGGGGTGAGGGATAGGAAAAGAAAAACTGTGGTGATGGTGGGGAAGGGGGGGGGGAGAGATGTTTAGGATGGGAGTGGGGAGCAGGGCAGGAAAGGGGGGTGAGGGATAGGAAAAGAAAAACTGTGGTGATGGTGGGGAAGGGGGGGGGGGAGAGATGTTTAGGATAGGGAGTGGGGAGCAGGGCAGGAAAGGGGGGTGAGGGATAGGAAAAGAAAAACTGTGGTGATGGTGGGGAAGGGGGGGGGGGAGATGTTTAGGATGGGAGTGGGGAGCAGGGCAGGAAAGGGGGGTGAGGGATAGGAAAAGAAAAACTGTGGTGATGGTGGGGAAGGGGGAGGAGATGTTTAGGATGGGAGTGGGGAGCAGGGCAGGAAAGGGGGGCGAGGGATGGGAAAAAGAAACACTGTGATGGTGGGGAAGGGAAGTAAGGACCACAAAAAAAAAAGGGGGGGGGGGGGGGGGAAGAGAAGGGGAGGAAAATGGGATGGGATATATTTACTAAAAAATTAAATTAAAAAAAAACAACAACAACAAAACAAAGGCATGGAGAAGGCTAGGAATAATAATAATAACTGCATTGTAGGAGGGGAGGTGGGGGGTGTATGAGAAAGTTAGGAAGGGGGAAGGGAAGAACCATAGTTAATCCTCCCCCTCTCTCAACCTTCCCTCTACTCCCCATCCCACCCCTCGCTGTCCTCACTTCTGATCTTTACACACACACACACACACACGCACACACACACACACACACTTGCACACACACACATCTAGCTCACTTCTTACCTTCCTCCCTTCTATTCCTCTCATTTCTCTCTCTCTCTGCCTCTTTCCCTCCCCTTTCTTGCTCCCTCTTTCTGAACTGAGTTATCTTCCCCTTTCCTTTTCATATGCTGTCATTCTTTTGCTGACTGCTATCAGGGAGGTACAGTCTTGTGCTTTTTAAACTGCTGTTTTTATTACTGAAGAATATATGTTTGTCGAAAATTTTCTTCTCTATTGTGTATTTTATACAAAATATGTGCTACTTTACACCTTGATTTGTATGTTTATTTGTATTTGACCCTTTTACTGTGTGTGTTAAAACACTAGACAGGTATAAATGCTGTTCTAGTCATCCTGATCCTCCCCACACCCCTAAGCTTCCCAACTCCACCCCCACCCCCCCCCACCCCCCCCCCACCCCCCGCCCTCCCCACCCAATCATCCCATGTCTACACAAAATCATCAAAGCCAACAGAGGAGGCACTGACTTGATCTGAGGCTGGAAGCCTTCCTCCAGCAGTTTGTCAGCTTCGTCCAGCACAAACAGTCGGATGCTCTGTGTCTTCAGCAGACCCTGGTCTATCAGGCTTTGGATGCGACCTGACAGGTAACAGTTGACACCATCAACAGTACAGTGAAAGACTCTTCACGTCGAGTCAACACTCACAAACCACCAACAGTACAGTGACAGACTCTTCACGTTGAGTCAACACTCACAAACCACCAACAGTACAGTGACAAACACCACATGATGAGTCAACACTCACAAACCACCAACAATACAGTGACAGACACCACATGATGAGACAACACTCACAAACCACCAACAATACAGTGACAGACATTACATGTTGAGTCAACACTCACAAACCAACAGTACAGTGTCAGACACATGATGAGTCAACACTCACAAACCACCAACAATACAGTGACAAACACTACATGTTGAGACAACACTCACAAACCACCCACAATACAGTGACAGACATTACATGTTGAGTCAACACTCACAAACCACCCACAATACAGTGACAGACATTACGTGTTGAGACAACACTCACAAACCACCACCAATACAGTGACAGACATTACATGTTGAGTCAACACTCACAAACCACCAACAGTACAGTGACAGACACTACATGCTGAGTCAACACTCACAAACCACCACCAATATAGTGACAGACAGTTCACTTAGTCAACACTCACAAACCTCTGATGGCACAGTGACAGACATTTCACTTAGCGTCAACACTCACAAACCACCAACAATACAGTGACAGACAGTTCACTTAAAGTCAACGCTCACAAACCACCACCAATACAGTGACAGACAGTTCACTTAAAGTCAACACTCACAAACCACCAACAATACAGTGACAGACAGTTCACTTAAAGTCAACGCTCACAAACCTCTGATGGCACAGTGACAGACATTTCACTTAGCGTCAACACTCACAAACCACCAACAGTATAGTGACAGGCATTACAATTTGAGTCAACACTCACAAACCACCAACAATACAGTGACAGACAGTTCACTGAAGAGTCAACACTCACAAACCACCAACAGTACAGTGACAGGCATTACAGTTGGAGTCAACACTCACAAACCAACAGCACAGTGACACAACATCACCTAGATTCAACACTCACAAACCACCAACAGCACAGTGGCAGACACTTCATGTAGATTACAGTCAACACTTCATATAAAAATTGTACACAGTGAATACTTTCACATAATGATCACTCAGACACCACCAATGTTAAAGTGAAAAACACTGCACACAATAATCTTAAACTAGTTAAAGTGAACACTCAGAAACTATCACCATAGAACTGGTTGTGAAGGACATTTCAGATATCAATATTACAGAGTTCTACTGTTGGAAACCATCAGTTTTACATTGGAAGACATTTCACATAACAATCTTTCAATCAAAATCATACTACACAACAATTCACATGATGAACTGTCAGTGAACACTCAGAAACTATCAAAATTACAATAAAAAAACAATTTTCTTACAGTGAACAATCAAAAATTATCAAATTACAATGAAAGACAATTTACATGATGATCTTACAGTCAACAATCCAAAACAATCAAAATCACAGTAAAAGACAATTCACATTTAATGATCTTACAGTGAACACTCAGAAATGATCAAAATTACCATGAAAGACAATTGACAATAGTGTCTTAATTCACCTGGTGTGCCAACAGCAATGTGACACAGTTGCAGCTTCTTCCTGTCCTCGTGCACAGGCATGCCGCCGATGAAGGTGTGACAGCGCAGTGTGGCCATGGCACTGCCTAGGCTGCACATCACCTCCCAGATCTGCAGGGCAATCTCCCGCGTCGGGGCCAGAACCAGGACCTCCACAGAGTCAGCATGCTCACATCAACAGGTCAATCAACGCCACGTCAACGAAGTCAACACACATGATACATCCACTGGTTATCAGACAGACCCTCCGCAGAGTCAACATACACATGTCCATTTGACATCAGCCATAACCTGCACAGAGTCAACATACACATAACTATTGATCTTCAGCCAGAAACTCCACAGAATCAACATGCACACATCCATTGGTCATCAACCACCACCCCTGCAAGCAATAGATACATCGGTCATCAATCATTTCACATACCAGGCAAAATCAAGTTACCTTTCTATTTTCTGACACAAACATTTCATCATCTCACATGCAGGTTACCTTTGTCTTTTCTGACACAAACATTTCATCATCCCACACCTGTAAAAAGCAAGTTATCTTTCTCCTTTCTCACACACAATGTCTTCATCTCACACAAACAGTAAACATCAGGCTACCTTTCTCCTTTCTCACAGTCTCTTCATCTCACACAAACAGTAAACATCAGGCTACCTTTCTCTTTTCTCACACAGTCTCTTCATCTCACACAAACAGTAAACATCAGGCTACCTTTCTCTTTTCTCACACAGTCTCTTCATCTCACACCACCAGTAAACATCAGGCTACCTTTCTCTTTTCTCACACTGTCTCTTCATCTCACACAAACAGTAAACATCAGGCTACCTTTCTCTTTTCTCACACAGTCTCTTCATCTCACACAAACAGTAAACATCAGGCTACCTTTCTCTTTTCTCACACAGTCTCTTCATCTCACACAAACATCAGCTTACATTTCTCTTTTCTCACACACACTTTCTTCATCTTACACAGCCCAGTAAACATCAGGTTACCCTTCTCTTGTCTCACACACAATGTTACCCTTCTCTTGTCTCACACACAATGTTACCCTTCTCTTGTCTCACACACAATGTTACCCTTCTCTTGTCTCACACACAATGTTACCCTTCTCTTGTCTCACACACAATGTTACCCTTCTCTTGTCTCACACACAATGTTACCCTTCTCTTGTCTCACACACAATGTTACCCTTCTCTTGTCTCACACACAATGTTACCCTTCTCTTGACTCACACACAATGTTACCCTTCTCTTGTCTCACACACAATGTTACCCTTCTCTTGTCTCACACACAATGTTACCCTTCTCTTGACTCCACACAATGTTACCCTCTCTCCACAATGTTCCTTCTCTGTCTCACAATGTTACCCTTCTCTTGTCTCACACACAATGTTACCCTTCTCTTGTCTCACACACAATGTTACCCTTCTCTTGTCTCACACACAATGTTACCCTTCTCTTGTCTCACACACAATGTTACCCTTCTCTTGTCTCACACACAATGTCTTCATCTCTCATTTAAAATATGAGTTAAGCATTCTGCTGACAGCCCACATTTCTCCAGTCTTGAGCTGCTTTGCTGTTTGTCAAGCTGAGAATGAAGAATGAGGCCAGACGGTTCACCGTATGCACTGGATGTGTAACATGCAGAATAACTATAACTTGTAGAACTATCATTTTCTTAGAAAGTTCTATCAAACATAATCTTTCTTAAAACTTGAATTTTTGAAATTTACAATGAGCGTTAACAGAAAATGTTCAACAAATTGGAAAACAAAACCTCATAAAATACTAAATTCTGATAATGAGTGATTTGCAAGCATTGCCCTTGAAGAAAAAAGATCAGGCCCAAATTATTATTAAAACAAACAAAAGCAAGAATCTCATCATGTGCACCAAACTGGTTTCCGTCGATGCCAATAATATGACAGTCTTTCACCTAAAAAAGACTGGTTACAAGAAAAAGTATGTTAAGCAATTTATACACCCTTATGTTGATAAGAAGCCTCACATGTTGATAACAGGCTCATTTTTTTTCCAAACGAATGAATGTGTGTGTGTGTGTGTGTGTGTGTGTGTGTGTGTGTGTGTGTGTGTGTGTGTGTGTGTGTGTGTGCGCATGCATATATGCGTGCGTGCATGCATGTGCATGTATCACTGTATGTGTGTGTGCTTACATGCATGCATATGTGCTCATATGTATGTTACTGTACACATACCCCTTCATTCATTTAAATAGGGCACACTATTTGTTGCACCATAAGTATAGAAATTCATTCACTCCACAATTAGCTTTTGAAAGTAACAAAAGGTTTCCAGGTGACTCAACAAGACACCTACCTGGGTGGAAGAGGCAGAGGGTTCGATGCCCTCCAGAGCCACCACAGAGAACACACAGGTTTTCCCTGTGCCCGACTTGGCCTGGACGATCAGGTCTGCACACAGCACACCCACACCATTCCTCAGGAATGTTGACTGGATATGTTACATAGACTTCGCACATAACCACAGAGAATAAAAAGAGTCAGGTCTATCCCCGACTTGTTCAGTAAGTCGCATACAACACAGCACTGCTAGCACTATTTGCATATTTCACTTTAAAGATCAGGACCCGGATCATGGATGTCCAGCCTAATCATCCTGGACCACATGTTTCTATAGATCTATGCCATGGCCTTTCCTTCCTGACATTCATGTCAGTATTTAAAACTTATCTCTTCAAATGCCAGTTGCAGAATACCATCTAAAAAAAGACTAAATTGCTGCCTGTTAGTTACTTGCACATGTTTGTGTGTATATGATTGTGCTGTTCAACTTTGTAATGCTGTTGTGAATGTGCATGCGTGTGTATGTGCATGTGTGTTAAATATGAGTGTGTGCCCACTCACAAATACAGAAAAGTGTGTGTGTTTGTGTGCGTGTGCGTGTGTGTGTGTGTGTGTGTGTGAGAGAGAGAGAGAGAGAGAGAGAGAGAGAGAGAGAGGAGAGAGAGAGAGAGAGAGAGACCTGTGTTGATATTTATGCGCTAAAATGTGTGAAGAGTCCAGTAGCCAACATTGTCAGGATGGGCCCTATAGTTTTCATTGAATATTATGAAGTAGATAACCTGCTGCATACTGCTATATAAGAAATGTTCCAACGTCCTGCTAGAGTGGCTCCACAATCCGATGAGATCAGTGTTGGTTGCCTACCACTAGCAAAAGTGTACTATTTATGACCATAATGAGAAGAACAAATTACGTAATATCAAATTCATATGGAAAAGGAAAAAAAGAGTTGTTTCCCAATCGCTGCAGTGGTTATTATTTTGTAAAGTGTAAGGTGTCCAACTAACTGCCAAGTTCTTGGTCTACCAAGCAATATGAATTTATGAGTATGTACATTATGTTTGCATATGGAACATCACTTCTTAAAGACTGTGTGTGTGTGTGTGTGTGTGTGTGTGTGTGTGTGTGTGTGTGTGTGTGTGTGTGTGTGTGTGAGAGAATAAAATGTTTGCATGGACTGATGCAAATGATCACAGCTACAACACATCTAATGATTAAAACATGCACAAAAATAACATTTTTTTGCATGTACTGATGGGTGGTGGTTGTGATTATCTGCACACAAATATTTGAAATACACAGTGAGTTACTCAGTTAAAGCACTTTCTTCAGAGTGTACCCATCTTCAAATTTTTTTTTTTTTTTTTTTTTTGTGCTGTCCCAACCTCTGCACAACTTCAGAGGCAGTGCACCCACGCCGCTCATTTCGACACCCCGTCCACAGCCACAGCCCGGTCGGCCCCGCCGCAGCCCCGGCACCGGCAATCCACAGGGAGCAGTCAATGTCAAGTCGTCAAGAGGCAACCCACCGGAGGAGACACTGCACTGCTGCCGAGTCACTTCGGTGGTGTTCAGTGGCGCCTGTTCTGATCTAACATACGCAGGACACCACCTACTAAGCCCCCTACTGACGACAATAATTGCTTAGTTGCGGAGCCGGCGTGAATGAGCTCTCCCTCCGGAGGGCGCCACCACGTCCGTCCAACGACAGCCCCCATGGACTCGCTGATATCGGTGACCACGACGGAACCAAACCAAGGCCACAGATGTGGAGAGGACATCGAAACTGAGGTCACCATGAGAGCAGGGCATGAAGGGCCACAGAATTTGAGACATCTTTTTTTTTTATGCTGATCGATGAGAATGAGGATGATTAAGATGATGCTACGGATTTCCATTTCAGTCTGAGACTACATGACAGGGCTGTACTCTACGCTTCCTTTCATAATATATCCCGGCGTCAACCAGGCCCGAGAGATACAGGCACCTGCAGTGTTGGTCAGGAAATTTGAGCAACACTCTCAGAAACGCATCCATTAAGTGGACGAAACTCGACTGTGTGGTCCCAGTCTTCCCAACTCAGTCCGCAGCAAACTCAACTCTGGGTAGGAGCCGGTCGGGGCAGAAAAAACCCACATGACTCTGATCGGATTCAAACCCACGACCTCCCAGCCGGGAGTCCGCGACGCTAACCACTTCGCCACGGCGGCTGGTCTCAAAATTTTTTTTATTTAAACATATGGTGGGGGGAGGGGAAAGAGGGGGAGAGGGAGGTGCAGGAAGGTGGGCGAGTTTGTTTTTCCTCTGCCATCACACAGCTGAGCGCTGAACTTGTTGAAGGATATCTGATTTTACAGTCTGCAGTTATGATAGTAAAATATGTTCTTCCAACACACTTTTTATCCCCGATTCATCAGCATACTTTGGTACAAATTCATGTTCTCTTGCCAGATTTTTGGATACTTCAGGGCCTAAATTCCTCTGCCATCACACACTGAGCAGAAGGTTGAAGGATACCTGATCTTGCAGTTACTTACAGTTCAAACAAACAAAAAAAGCATAACACTTTTTTAATCAACAGAATTTATTTCATTCCTGATTCATCAGCAAACTCTGATTCAAATTCTTGCTCTCTCGTCATTCTGCCCCCTCCTTCCCTCCAAGCGCCCATCCCCATTTCCCTGTAACTGTTCCTACATTATGACAAGCATCATTGTTGTGGAAAAAGGAGACACAGCCAGAGATGACCTCCTACTCAAGAGGCCTAAGAGATGTAGTTGTAGTAGTAGTAGCAGTAATAGGGACAGGCATTCTTTTTTTTTTTTAGCCTTAGGCCTTACGGCCTATTTGCGTCCCCTCATTATTTTTCAATTTAATTTTGGTCTGGTTGCATGCCTATCTTATAAATAACATTATATTCAATCCACACTAAAGAAAAGATCTTTCAATTTAGGGTCTTCATCTAGGAGTTTTTTTAAAGCTGTTGATGTCAGGTGCATATTTGGTGTTAGTAGGCAGTGCATTCCAATAATTAGCAATTCTGAAGGTAAAACAAGACTTTCTTTTGTTAGTATGGCAATGTCTGATAAAAATCTTGCCTTCATTATTTCTCGTGCAATCCACTTCTGAGAATTTGAAAAGCGCATGCACATTAACATCGTCATAATTATGGAATATTTTAAAAAATTCAATCAGGTCTCCTCTGATCCTCCTTCCTTTCAGTGAGTATAATTGAAGATGGTGTAATCTTTCTTTATAGTTTAAATTACTAATACTACATTCTTTCAGGATTTTAGCAGCTCGCCTTTGTACATTTTCTATCATTTTTGACCGTCTCTTGAGATGGGGACTCCAAATTACATTAGCATATTCGAGATGGGGCCTAACAAATGCTTTAAATAACTTGACAACTGTCTCCTTTTCTAGAAAGGTAAAAGTTCTCCTGATGAGTCCCATCATCTGATTTGCTTTGTTCACAACTCTCTGGATGTGTGTCTCAAAGGATAGATCTTTATCAAAGGTTACTCCCAGATCTGTTTCTTCATCACATGTATTTATTTTCTGCAATTCGTCGTTCACAATCATAGTATATTCAAACTGTTTATTTTTTTTGCCAATGTGCATCACCTTACATTTTGCTACATTGAAGTAAAGGTTCCATTCATCTGACCATTCTTGTAGCTTGTTTATGTCCTGCTGGATCTTTGTGCTGTTTGTCGCCTTATCATTATTTTTGTGTCATCTGCAAATATTTTGCATGTGGTTTGAGTCATGTCCGGTAAATCATTAATGAACACAGTGAATAATATGGGCCCTAGGATACTACCCTGTGGAACTCCACTTAGGACCTCAAATGTCTTGGATCTCTCTTCTCCCACTCTCACTAACTGTGACCTTCCTTTAAGAGAACCTCTGATCCAGTTTAGAGAGATGTTGCTCCATGGTCAAAGCACCAAAAATGGTTAAATTCTTCACCTGTTCTTACCACTCATGACCTGTAACTCTGCATCTTGTGTGTGTGTGTGTGTGTGTGTGTGTGTGTGTGTGTGTGTGTGTGTGTGTGTGTGTGTGTGTGTGTGTGCGTGCACGCGCGCGCGCGCATGTTACTTCGTGATATTTTCATATTTCCCCAAAACATGCGTGAAAAAAAATCATGGGGATTAACATATCTGCCGCTGACTTAGGCATAATTACGTGAAATAAAAACTAAAGAGAGTTCTTCCAACTTCTCTAGTCTGACCAGTGACCAGGTCATAGACCTTTATCTGCTAAATTGTGGCAAGCAGTGACGTCTCCTTGATGTAACCGAAACTTCGAACTCCTCCTCACTGGGTAAGTGTTGGAAAGATCTACGCAGGAGTACCACCGACTTCAGAGCACTGGGCAAAACTGGCCGATGAGAAACACTATTTAACTTTAAGCTTCACAACTTACCAAGCCCACATCTTCCAAGTGGAATAGCTTTCAGCTGAATTGGAGACGGTCTTTCAAACCCAGCGTTTTTCAAACCATTCAACACGGGTTTTGACAGCATCAAACTTGTAAAGTCAACAGATTCCGAAATTACCACATCGTTTGTTCTTGCTCTTTCTTCGAATTTATGCGCCACCGCCATGATGATTTGCAACGTATTTGCTTGTTTGATTTCCCCTCAATTACGTTTTCTTTTCTTTTCTTTTTTTTTTTTTTCCTGAAACGTGTCGAACGTTGGGTCACTGTGCACTTCGCTTACGCGAAGCTATCGGAGGATTGAACACTGTTTCAACACCGTGGGATTTAATCTAACCACTTGAATTGGAAAGCCGTTTGGGGATAGGGTTAAAAGCAAAGAAAACCCATATGAGAATAAAAAGTCCAAGCGGCCGACAGTTGTTGAAGCAAAAGTTCTACAGAATGTGTAAACGATCACTTGTCCAATGCTGGACGATTCAGACAAATAGGGTGTAGATGCCTCACCAACTTTATCTTTTTCCAATGAAAGCCTTAGCCGGGATTATAATTTTTTTACCCAAACCAACAGAAACCTAACCAAACATTTAACAAACCAAAACCATTCTCACGTGGCAATACAAAATATTAATTTCAGTGTGTGTGTGTGTGTGTGTGTGTGTGTGTGTGTGTGTGTGTGTGTGTGTGCAACTACGGTTTTACATAGTTCAGTTTATGCACCATGTCTGCATGACAAACTGTAATGTATAATATTTTAACTGAGCAACCGGAATTCAAGATATAATGGTGCCAAGTTTATATGATTTTACTATAGTTATCATGCTTTTAGGTTATCCGTCACATGTGAATGCAACACCACGCCGTCATTATTATTCAATGATCAATCAATTTTTGTACTCCCAGTTCTTATAGAACAGGGAGTACTTTACAATGAGAACGAAGAAATACTGTGTGTCTGTCTGTCTGTCCGTCCGTGGTCAAAATGTTTTCCACTCGCTCCAGACAAAACTACTCGGCCGATCTTTCTGAAAATTTGTAGGTTTGTTCATTATGGGTCACGGGTGATGCCCGATGTTTTATTTTACCGTTATATCCGTTACTAACGGCTATAACGGCCCATAACTGTTTTTCTTTTTTTATGGAATATCTCAGAAAGTACTTGGCCGATCTTTCTGAAAATTTGTAGGTATGTTCATTATGGGTCACGGATGATGCCCGATGTTTGTTTTTGTTTTTTTTTACCGTTATATCTGTTACTAACGGCTATAATGGCCCATAATGGTTTTCTTCTTTATGGAAAATCTCAGAAAGTACTTGGCCGATCTTTCTGAAAATTTTGTGGGTATGTTCATTATGGGTCACAGATGATGGCCGATGTTTACCAGAATAGCTGTTACTAACGGCTATAACGGCCCAAAACGTTTTTTTTTTCTTCTCTTTATGGAATATCTCACGCGTATTCAAGATAAACTGGGGGTACGTTTATATGCTTTGCATCTTGTTCTTTTCTACGGCAGATCCATCGCTATGCATGTATAGGTCATCTGCATGTGAGATGCTGATATGCCTCAATAGTTCACAACTCAGCATGGCACTTGCGTTTAACGGCAATATCAATTTAAAATGTGTTTTAACAGACGATGCCACAATATATTTCAGTGTTATTTCTAATTGCTTCACACGTTCGTTTACAAATTCATTTTTTTAAGTTGCAGAATTACTTCTCTCTCTCTCTCTCTCTCTCTCTCTCTCTCTCTCTCTCTCTCTCTCTCTCTCTCTCTCTCTCTCTCCTCTTCTGATTTTTATTTTTTTTGTTTCCTTTTTCTTAATCTATACACTCTGTAATTTTGCTTTAAAGTGGATTGTATTTATAACATCTTCCATATTCGTACCTCGGTGCGCATTGACTTCTCTTTGTATTATTGCCATTCACTGATTTAAACTTAATAATTTGTTTAGCTTTCTTTTTGTTTGTTCGACATCGTGATCCAACCACTACCCTTTCATGTTGTTTGCTGCTTTGCTGGTTTATTCGTTTTTTCCCCTAAAGATATATTCTGTTGTCAGTGTTTTTAGGCTAAACAGTTTACCTTTCTTTCTGTGCGTTTGTCATCATTGTGCGCCATCCACTAACGTTACTGTTATATTGACTGTTTTCTGATTTATCATCCTTTGTCTGGGGGCCGGAATAGCTCAGTAGGTAGAGCGCCGGACTCGTGATCCTGGGGTTGCGGGTTCGCATTTCGGTACAGGGGGATTTTTCCCTCGGAGTTAACATTGGTTCTGACTCCATTCCCCATACTGTCCTTCGAATGAGACTATAAACCGAGGTTCCGTGTGTGAACGCACGCACAACATCTTGCACACACGTCAAATCCCATCACCAACTTTCGGAAGAGAAGGCCAGTTTGGCAGTTGGTATGGATGACACGTTACACATAGCATGCACCTTCCCCGAAGGTGGAGTATGGCTGCCTTAATGGCGGGATAAAAAACGGTCATACACACAAAACGCCACTGCCTGTCTGTACAGGCAGTGTCTGCAGGAGTATCAGCCTGCGTACGCAGAAAAAAAGCAAAAATATCCCCGCTTAAAAAAAATCTATCAAAAGTCGTTTTTATCTTTATATGTACATTATTTGTATCTGTAGGATTGGCTCCAAGAATCTGTCTTTTTGTTTGTGAAAACTCTGCCTTCCTAATCGTTTTTGTGTCACTGTTCCTTTACCACCTATGCCTTCCCACACTGCCGCTATTCCAGGACTTTAAGTTGGACATCTCAATGTCTATCATGTATTTACTAAGGTCCATGATATCTCCTCATTTTTAAAAGAATCACCCCATCCAGTACAAGCGTTTGGTGTAAGTGAAACAAGATTTGACCCTCGCAACACGGATAATCTTATCAGCATTCCTGACTACAAAATAGAAAGACGCAACAGTAATCAACCCCAACATACTGGCCTTGCTGTATACATTCATCAGTGTTGTTGTTGTTGTCGTACCCTGGCTAAAAGACTCCAGGGATCATCCAAACAGCCGAGCATTTGAACACTATGGTACACATGCATCAGCTGGGGATGAGAATATTACATGTGTGACCGTTTTTTTATTACCCCGCCACATGGGCAGCCACACTCCGACTTCGGGGGAACATTCATCAGTCAATTGCCAACATTACCCGACGCAGAACTAATCTTGAAACTGATAAATGCATCTGGATAGAAAAACAAAATTAAATTTAAGAAACCATCAAAATCACCTATACAAACCCATCGTCCACATACGAATGGTATGTTGGAAATTTTTATATGAAGAAAACTTTTTTTATTTATTTATTTATTTTTTTTTTTATAGTGAAAAATGCCAGATTCGTTTCACTTTAAGATCACACGTCATGTTGTTATCCTTGGAGTGTCTTAACATGCGCAAACAGATACGAACTTTGATCTTACCATTATGCTTGCTAAATGTTTTATTTATATACGTACACTTTGAAAAACCGTAGGCCAAAATAAGACCACATTTCCGTTAACTGAACAATAGGTTTGAAATCAAATTTTATGTAATGCTGAGGTTGACAACAATCAGACCAAGTTTGAATTTGCCTGGAACAATTACAGGTAAATGATTTGTTTTTACGCAAACACATAAGACCACTTTTAAGTGTATTTTCAAATACCCAGCCCTATTATTGACACTTTTTTTTTTTTTACATATATTTCATGTTCCTCATGACATATAAACTGGCACATTTTTCTTATGTTCATTATGAAGTAACGTATGTCACTATTCTTTTCTCACATCTTATACCATGTATCTTTGATAAATATCTGAAAATAAAGAGAAAAGACCGCAAAGCAATCACGCTAATCAAGAACCTGCACCCATGGTCACACAGAACGGGAATTTGGAAACCAGCGATTTTCTCCCTTGAATCATTTTTGAGGTCGAGGACCGGCGTGTATAGATTCTGTCACTCTGTGGGCAAGCTTGGCTCCCACAAATGCAAAATGAAGCGTGGAATTCAGTGTATGGTATTGTCGCTGTGCCAATGGAACGATTTTTTTCTTTTTCTTTTTTTTTTTCTTTTTTCTTTTTTTTTTACATTTCAAAATGAAAAGATAAACATGACCGTTTCTTGTCCAGTCACACAGCTGGGTGAATCACAAGAAGAAAATGGGTGGGGTGGGGCTGAGTGTGTGTATGTGTGTGAGGGGGGGGGGGGAGACAGGGTGGGGGGTGGGGGGTGGGGGGTAGGCGTGAGGTGGTATAGGGACTGGTTAGAGAGGGGGAGGAAGTGGTGAACGTGAGTATGATTCAGTTGTTAATACGTAGCGAAGAACGCCTCTTTGCGTCAGTCTTCGTTTCTGAACAACTGCCGGGTACACATACTCGGCTGACTCATTTTGATTACAATCCGTCACGTATCCAAGCGGCAAAATAAGAAAAGGAAAAAGAACAAAGATAACAAAACTGGGAGTGACTGTCTGAATCAACGCCCAGATTAACTGCTTGGTTGGTTCTTTGAACTGGCTGCATCTCCGGTTAGGTTTTTGACAGAACAGAAAATACAAGTCGTGGTGTAGAAACCCTAGTTTAAACTGAGCTCACTTTGCCATGGTTTCATGGTGCCATGGTTTCATTTCAAAGTCAGCCTGCTTATATCTCTCACAGAAGCTCGCATTCTCCTGAACCCAGTGGTAGGCCATTAAATCACCTTTGTGAGTTCCTCCTGTCCCAGGCACAGCTCCTACAAATTGAGCATGTTCACCACTCCTCTCTACAGGTTGTCGTTTGGGCGGTGTTGAGCAGTGTTAGAATTCTCTCCCCTTACTGGTCATATCAGCTGAGGTGGGCGCTGACAGTAAAAACGTGAGTGTAACAGCGACAAAGAACCACACACACATCTCACCGCCGTTTTCCCTTGATAATATCCACACCTGTATTTCTCAGTACCTGAGGCTTGGAATCGTTTGATCTGACCAGTGGACGTGTTCGTCCATACTAGTAACCAACACCAGCATGGTCTTGAACTCAAGGCAGCCGTCCTCCGCTCGAGCAATCATTTCTATCCGGATTCCAGAGGGCAGCGGACTTCGCCACTTCAGTCGTTCATTAAAATCCACCAACAATGGCAAAACCCATGGCTTATCCATTGCAAAGCTGGGAAGTGAAAGATGGAGAAGGTATAAAGTGAATTCAGTGTTTCCTATGTAGATCCCGAAGATCAGACGGCAAACTTGACAAGCGTACATACATCACATACTGTCATCAACTTGCCGTTGATATTTTTTGCGTTTCGTCCGGCCAAACCCTCTGAATCTGATTTTCGTTGTAAGCTTACTTTGGAATAGGAAACATTTTACGGCCTAATGTGTGTGTGTGTGTGTGTGTGTGTGTGTGTGTGTGTGTGTGTGTGTGTGTGTGTGTGTGTGCGTGCGTGCGTGTGTGCGTGCATGTGTGTGTGTGTGTGTGTGTGTGTGTGTGTGTGTGTGTGTGTGTGGTTTTCACTCTGACAGCCGCTTGTTTTCGGTTAACAACATTTACATTCTGACAGCCCCTTCTTTTCATTTGACAACTTTTCCACCTTGATAGCCGTTTGTTTTCACTTGACAAGATTTTCGCCCTGATAGCGGGTTGTTTGTATTTGACAACTTTTTCACCTTGATAGCCGTTTGTTTTCACTTGACAAGATTTTCGCCCTGATAGCGGGTTGTTTGTATTTGACAACTTTTTCACCTTGCCTTCCGTGTCTTTGCAGTTAGGAAAATTTTCACCCTGACAGCCGTTTTTTGCATTGGCAACATTTTTACCTTGATTTGGCAACATTTTCCCTTGATTTGGCAACATTTTCACCTTGATTTGGCAACATTTTTACCTTGATTTGGCAACATTTTCACCTTGATTTGGCAACATTTTTACCTTGATTTGGCAACATTTTTACCTTGATTTGGCAACATTTTACCTTGATTTGGCAACACTTTTCACCTTGAATTTGGCAACATTTTTACCTTGATTTGGCAACATTTTCACCTTGATTTTTTGGCAACATTTTACCTTGATTGCAACATTTTACCTTGATTTGGCAACATTTTTACACCTTAGATTTGGCAACATTTTCACCTGATTGAACACTTACTTGATTTGGCAACATTTTACCTTGATTTGGCAACATTTTCACCTTGATTTGGCAACATTTTTACCTTGATTTGGCAACATTTTACCTTGATTTGGCAACATTTCACCTTGATTTGGCAACACTTTTTACCTTGATTTGGCAACATTTTCACCTTGATTTGGCAACATTTTACCTTGATTTGGCAACATTTTTACCTTGATTTTGTGCAACATTTTATTACCTTGATTTGGCAACATTTTCACCTTGATTTGGCAACATTTTTACCTTGATTTGGCAACATTTTCACCTTGATTTGGCGACGTTTTCACATTGATAGCCTCTTGTTTGCATTTGGCAACATTTTCTCACCTTTGTTTTGGCGACATTTTCACATCGATAGCCTCTTGTTTGCATTTGGCAACATTTTCACCTTGATTTGGCAACATTTTCACATGATAGCCTCTTGTTTGCAGTTGGCAACATTTTCACCTTGCCTGCCCACTTGTCTGCATTTCGCAACATTTTCACCTAGATTAGGCGACATTTTCACATTGATAGCTGCTTGTTTGCATGTGGCAACATTTTAACCTTGATTTGCTAACATTTTCACCTTGATTTGGCGAAATTTTTACATTGATAGCCTCTTGTTTGCATTTTGCAACATTTTCACCCTGACAGCCACGTTTTCGCAGCAGGGGTAAAACCAAAACAGCTTGCTTCTCATGCGGGAGTTTCAGGGACGGCCACAAAAGCATCCAGTGTCTATGAGAACGGTGATAAAACAGTCAATAGACATTTCACGGTGTTTTCAAGCAGGCAGACAGCCGTCACTAATACAAAGCCGTACCTGCCAGCCTTTCCTTTTATTTATTTATTTTTTTCTTTTCTTTTATTTTAACCGTTGTTCAATTGAAAGGAGACGTGACTCATCTATCTAAGCTGAACCACCCGGAAATATCTCTTCCCCTTCTCTCTCCTTCTCTGTCTGTCTGTCTCTGTCTGTCTGTCTGTCTGTCTGTCTCTGTCTGTCTGTCTCTCTGTCTGTCTGACTGACTAGCTGGCTGGCTGGCTGGCTGTCTCTCTCGCTCTCTTTCTCTGTCTCCCTCTCTCTCGGCCTGCCTCTGTCTGTCTGTCTGTGTCAGTGTCTCTGTCTCTCCCCACCCCTTCTCTCTCTCTCTCTCTCTCTCTCTCTCTCTCTCTCTCTCTCTCTCTCTCTCTCTCTCTCTGTCATGCCAGCATATTTTTTTTACCGCTGTTCAATTGAAAGGATACATGACTCATCTATCTGAGCTGCACCACTTGGAAATATCTCTAGCCCTTCTCTCTCTCTATCTCTCTCTCTCTCCCTCTCTCTCTCTCTCTCTCAAGCACACACACACACACACACACACACACACACACACACACACACACACACACACACACACACACACACACACACACACACATGTTATGTGACTGTAAATTACCACTCTGCGCAAACAGGATCAGGCCACATTTGGTGGTGGTGGTGTGTGGTGGTGGTGGTGGTGGTGGTGGTGGTGTGTGTGTGTGTGTGTGTGTGTGTGTGTGTGTGTGTGTGTGTGTGTGTGTGTGTGTGTTTACAGTAGGTGGAGGGAGGAGGGACACAATGGGATAGGTGAGTTCAAAAGATCGTAGGCAAAGTCCAGGGCCACTCATATGGGGATAAGGTGGAGCTTCAAAAAGATCGTAGGCCAAAGTCCAGGGGCCACTCACTATGGGGATAAGGTGGAGCTTCAAAAAGATCGTAGGCCAAAGTCCAGGGCCATCACTTCCCGGTACGTCCAGATCAGGCCAAATCAGGCCACTCACTATGGGGATAAGGTGGAGCTTCAAAAAGATCG
>CM065721.1:5294148-5299148 GCA_033310375.1 Conus canariensis | reverse complement strand
ACGGTAAAACGTTCTCTTACACTGCTAGTGGGCTGGTTACCATGATGAAACGTTCTCTGACACTGCTAGTGGACTGGTTACCATGGTAAAACGTTGTCTTACACTGCTAGTGGGCTGGTTATCTTGGAAATGGTTACTATCGTGAAACGTTCTCCTACGCTTCCCGTTTATGATCCCTACTCTGTTTTCTATAAACTTCGTCGGTCGCTGGTCTGAGCTGAAAAAGGAACATTTGAACGACAAATAACTATCTGCAGCCTATTTCCTTCTTTTTTTTTCCAGAGAAGTGAGAAACTCCGTTGAAAGGGCGTAACACCACATGTATAAGAGAAAACAGGGACAGAAGGAAACGGATCCTCTTCAGCAATTCTGATCATCTAACTCCTCCGTATGCTATGTGTTGGTTTGGAGCCGTTAACGTGTTGAAACCTGTACTTAATATGCAAAAGTCATAAAAAGGGGTTCCTGGGAGCGACGATTTACCGCCTCTTCAATCATCTGTGAAGAGGACCCCAGGAAGAAAATCATGAAAAGAAACCAGCCCATAAATTCAGGTGACTCCTCTTCAGCAGGGTGGGTTGGTAACGACTGATCTTGGTGACTCGGCTTCAGCATCAAAGGGCGAGTACTTTACCAGATATAGCGGTTATGCTTCACTTCTGTACACCACTTTCTATGCCCAGGATTGGAAGCGAGACAGGCACAAAGGCCGGGAGAGAAAGGTGCCAAAAAGCGGGATTAAATCTTTCGTCACGGTTCCAGTAGTAGCCGACCCCTCACAGCAACACGACCCCCCGGTGGGTTTTTTTTTTTTTCATAAACGTGGGTAAATATAATGAGCTGACGTGTGCTTGTGCTCGTTAAAACCCCCGGAGAAGAATGATGGTCAGGGGACAGTTGACATGACTAATGTTTATAGACCCAAGTTATGAACGGCTTCTTCTTTTGGGCAGAAGCAGTGCGCGGTGCAGGGTTAGTTTTGTTCCCCGGTCCCTTCTGACGTGGGCTGATTCAGCTTGTGTGGACTTTGTGGTCCCAACAATGATAATTAATATCCCAGAGCCAGCATGTACTGACGTGTTTCTGCTTTTTTTTTTTGTCTGTTGTCTACGTGTTGTGCGCGTACGTGTATGCAGGTGCGCGCACGTGTGCGAGTGCGTGTTCGATTATATGAAGATAACCATCTTCTGTTTCACCTGATGTTGTAACTATAGTTCCTGTTCACGCCATTTTTGTTTCCTGTTCCGTCCAACTGAGCGGTGAGGGGGGGGGTGGAGGGGGTGGGGGTGAGTATAAACCATCCCTGTGCTAAAGCTACCTGCCTGACATAATAATTGGGAAATTTTTGAAATAATTTTGAAATAATTGGGGTGACATTTATTGTATTTGTTGAGGTTGCTTTTCACCGTGCAACTCTCACTCACATGGCTTATTGGGCAAGCACATTTAGTGAAAAGACGAGTGTGCTTCAGCGTGGTAAACCACAATGACACTGTTGGTGGTCGTGTGACTATTTCATAAAAGACTAAACACATTTTGAGGGCCATTTTGTTATCATTGGCAATGGTTCTTGTGTGTGTGTGTGTGTGTGTGTGTGTGTGTGTGTGTGTGTGTGTGTGTGTGTGGTGGTGCGTGCGTGCGTGTGCGTGCGTGCGTGCGTGCGTGCGTGCGTGTGTGTGTGGTGTGTGTGTGTTGTTGTGTGCGTGCGTGTGTGTGTGTGTGTGTGTGTGTGTGTGTGTGTGCGTGCGTGCGTGTGTGTGTGTGTGTGTGTGTGTGTGTGTGTGTGTGTGTGTGTGTGTGTGTTGTAGGTGTAGGTGTGGTTAGCTTTAGCTTTTTAAAAGCTTTTTAAGAAACGTTTGTTCAATGAATTCCAATTGAAATTTGCCCATCATTTTGCCAGTAACATCACATTGACAGTGTAGCTAGCACCACAAGGCAGAGATGGCTGACATGGGAACAGAAGACCACGTCGTCAGTTGAACATGGTTCCAGCTGTAACAACAATGGTCTGTCAACAACAAACTATTTTTCAGATGTATATTAACTGATCTATTTTTCAATCATCAAGTGCTGTCTACTCTGTCAAATTAATGTGAATTTTCAACAGCTTGTACAGATTTATGCTGGGGGAAAAAAAGGATCGTATCACTGTTGTTACGCTGAGAGAAAACGTGTGAACTAAGCCAGGAACTAAGAAGCCCCACATGGCTTTTTTTTTTTCTCCTTTCTCTATGGGTCCTCTCTCCGATTCTGACGAGCGCTGAAAGCCCAGGAGTGTTGATCCTTCAAGTTTGAATTCCGCTGACAAGACGTGCGCAAATACAGGGAATTGGAAGACATTCATTCACATGCGAGGAAATGGCGTCAAAAAAAAAAAAAAATAAAAATAAAAAAAAAGGCCGGTTCAGGATTTTCTTGTTTCTCTTTCTCATTCTTGTCTTCAGCCCGTCTGTTCTTAAACTGCGATTAGTGTTTCTCAAAGGGAGCGCCCGTGCACACAGTGGGGGCACCCTGTGGACAAAACCACTCCACGAGGGCTGAAGAACGTTTCAGAACAGCCTCTGGGACATCCGTCAGGCGACGACAGAGGACGTTCCGTCACGGCCCGTACCCCCTCACCCCCATTCACCGTTGTTGCCGCTACTTCTGTGTCCCAAAAAAAAAAGAAAAAAAAAAAGGTTATGTTCATAATGGACAAGAGAGAGATGGCGCGGAGTGGAGCGAGAGGGAGAAGGGGGGGGGGGGGGGGGGGGGGGGGGGGGGGGGGGGGGGGGGGGAGGAAGAGGGAGGAGGGGGGGGGAGGGGGGCGGGGGAGGAGGGGAGGGGGGAGAAAGGAGGGAGTGGGGGGGGGGGGGGGGGGGGGGGGGGGTAAGTGGGGAAGTAAGAGATGAGAGAGAGAGGGGTGGGGGGACTAAAGAATCATAGAGAAAAAAAAAGAGTGATACCGATCTCTCTTCTCTCTCTCTCTCTCTCTCTCTCTCTCTCTCTCTCTCTCTCTCTCCTTTCCGTATATGTGTGTGTGCGCGCACACACACACACACACACACACACACACACAGAGAGAGAGAGAGAGAGAGAGAGAGAGAGAGAGAGAGAGAGAGAGAGAGAGGACGTTCCAAACAAACAAACAAACAAACGAACAAAAAGAAAAGACAGAAAAGGTAGAAAGAATCGAAAGAAATGAAAAAAAAAAGAAAAAAAAAAAGAAGAGACAAAGCTGCAGTCTTGCTGAGTTCCTAACCATCGGCAGACGATATGAATAATATCACCCGTGTTTGGCATGTAGTTAGTTACCAAGCTGATGGGTGGAGCGAAGCACAGTTTCCTTGCCGGAGTAGGGTAACACTCTTTTCAAACACGTTGGGGGCACCTACACACACACACACACACACACACACACACACACACACACACACACACACACACACACACACACACACACACACACACACACAATTAGATAGATAGATAGATAGATAGACAGACGGATAGACACACACATGCACACACATACACACAGATAGATAGATACATACATACATACATACATACATACATACATACATACATACATACATACATACATACATACATACATACATACATAAACATAGAAGATAGATAGATGCAGAAGAAGAAGGAAGGAAGGAAGGAAGAAAGGAAGGAAATAAATGCAACAATATCCCGAATTCCCAACCGCCTACAGACTATATGTATAATAGCATATCACCCATGCTTCGCATAGAACTACCAAGCCGATGGAACAAACCCCAGTTTCCTATTCCAAGGTAGGCGTACACTCTCATCAAATCAGTCCGGTAATAACCCCATCACTACATCACCCTTCACCCCCACCCCCACCCCACCACCCCGCTTCACTGCATGCAACAACTTCGCTCCACTCCTGTCTGGGTATATTATTCTTCATCCATCCAAACGCTGCAGCAGCAGCAGCAGCAGCAGCAGTATCGCTTCGCTCACTTCCATTAAAACACATGCAATACAAATTATATTATACTCTTTGCTCCCGCATTCACAGACTGTCTCCCACCATCTTCCCTTTCGCTTCACCACAGGCGGGGCTGACTGCAGAGTCAGGGGCCACGCACACATTACACGTGCTGCTGCTAGCAAGACTGAGCTGGCGCTGGCTGGCTTCTCGCGCGTACAGCGACCCATGAGCGGTCGGTCCTGTCATAGTACCAGTGTTGTCTAGGATCGTGCAGTGACTGGACTGAGGAATTGAAGCTAATTACTAGAAACTGATAAGTGTTTACGCTTGGAAATTTTGCTTCTGAACCAATCGGAGTATCCCAAAATCGTGTATTTTTAATTGCAAACCGATGTATTCAGCAGTTTGGATGTATGTGATGATGAAAAGTTCCTTTCTGAAACATGACTTGAAATGTTGGCGTTTATGTTCAACACACACACACACACACACACACACACACACACACACACACACCCACGCACGCACGCACGCACGCACGCACGCACGCACGCACGCACGCACGCACACACACACACACACACACACACACACGCACACACACACACACGCACACACATGCAATTAGATAGATAGATAGAAGAGAGACGGATAGACACACACACATGCACACAAATGCACACAGATAGATAGATACATATATGGGCCTACATACATACATACATAAACAGATAGATAGATAGACAGATAGATAGATAGATAAAGATGCAGAAGAGAAGGAAGGAAGGAAGGAAGGAGAGAAATGCAACAACATCTCTGAATTCCCAACCGCCTCCAGACTACACGTATAATAGCATAACACCCAAGCTTCGCATTGAACTGCAAAGCCGATGGAACAACCCCCAGTTTCCTATTCCAAGGTAGGTGTACACTCTCATCAAATCTGTCGGGTGATAACCCCATCACTACATCACCCTTCACACCCCCCCCCCCCCCCCCCCGCTCACTGCATGCAACAACTTCCCTCCACTCCTGTCTGTGTATATCA
>CM065721.1:5281648-5289148 GCA_033310375.1 Conus canariensis | reverse complement strand
TCCTCTCTTTGTCATCATTTCCGACTCTGTCTCTCGCCCCTCCTCCCCCCTCCCCCCTCCTCCCACCTCCTGCTTCTCTCCGCCCCGAGGAAGTTATGTTCCCTCCACCCTCTCTCCACCCCCACCCCCCTCCTCCCCCCTTCCCCCGTCTGAGGGTTAGTTTGTATTTTTGTCTCTTCGCAGAATAGTCCTGTTCTGGGGAGAAAAAAAAAAAAAAAAAAAAAACAGGGAAAGACAACGCTGGTCTTTCCATTACAAACAGAGTTATCTTTCCTCAGTCTGTGGATCACGTAAATAGTTCTAGAGAGTCAGAATGTTGATGTAAAGAGGACGCCAGGATAAGAATCAGGATACTGACGGTCTGCATTAAGGGCGCATCGTTTCACACCCCTTTTTTTTTTTTTTTTTTTGTACAGTCTCTCTCTCTCTCTCTCTCTCTCTCTCTCTCTCTCTCTCTCTCTCTCTCTCTCTGCTTGAAGTGTTAAGCTGACTAAATATGGCAGAACTGCTTTGAGCATGTTCAGCAGCGCCATCTGTCCCTGGAACAATGCAGGCTCATTCTTGCAGAACGCGAGTTATAACACAGATTACTTTCCTTGCAATTTCCGAACATCGGCTATGACACAGAAACCACTGAACCTGATCTGACCAGACTTCGTCAAAACATGGAATGATGCTCAGGGGGAACCTATCAAATTAAAGAGCAGATCGCGTTTTTTTTTGTATTCCCAATTTGGTTAAGAATTGCATATCAAACATTCTGCAGGTATGACGTCATCGACGTCAAATGGTCCACAACATCTAAAGGATGACAACACATACAAGATGACGTCACATATGCAGCGGCTGAGCCGTCGCACTTCAAACTAAGTGTAAAATCCTGACTGACGTGAATAGGCAAATATCTGTTCAGAGAAATGTACACACACACACACACACACACACTGTAACGCTACACCTATCTATCTCTGTTCCAGTCTTTACAGTCCTTTCTTCTCCACAAGATAATGCTGAGGGGCCTGCAGATGGAACTGCCCCCGCCCCTCCCCTCCCTCTCCCTCCCTGCTTCCCGAAACTGCTTACCCGTAATTTCCTTTCCTCTGTCATTCCCTCTGACTTTGTCAAAAAAAACAAATTGCTGTCGTCGACCTTTTTTTTTTTTTTCGCTCTCCCGATGTGCATTCGTCTCTGTCTACCCTAGAAAGGATTTGTCTTTCTCTCTCTCGCCGCAATTCACAACAAGCTCGTGTGTATGATGTCATCTGCGGACTCGGTGGTGAGGCGTAACGATTCGAATGGGAACTAACTGACCATATTGCAGCGCAGTTTGTTGATGTGGCTTCTGATGTGGTTTGGCTGCATTGCGATGCTTTCGAATCGTTTTTCATGCTTAAAAAAGAATCTCTGTGCGGGGAAACTAGGCGGAATGGTAGACACAGAGAGCGACCTGGTGTTGTGTGCCGCAGGGATTTCAACATTGAATTCACTGTGTTATGTTTTGCTGTTGAACAAAAACTGAGAATATGTTTGTGTCCTACCATGGACCAGCCACCGTGGCGCAATTAGAGTGTCTCGGTTTGTGGCTGAGGGTTCGTTGTTGTTGTTGTTGTTGTCGCACCCTGGCTAAAAGACTCCAGGGATCATCCGAACAGCCAAAGTACTTGAACACTATGGTACAAATGCATCAGCTGGGGATGTGAACATTACGTGTGTGACCGTTTTTGATTACCCCGCCACGTGGGCAGCCACACTCCGACTTCGGGGGAGCTGAGGGTTCAATCCCCATCAGCAGCATTCGTGTGATTTTTTTTCCACCCCTAGCGGCACCCGTCCAATCGTTGAGCGTGCTGCGGTTTCCATAGTAAGTCTGGAACCACAATGTCGATTTTGATGTACTTAATGGACGCGTCTAACAGAGTAGCTCGATTTTCTTGAGCAATACTGCAGGTGTCTGTATCTCTCGGACCTGTTTGACACCGGGAGATGTCATGCAGAGAGGAGCAGTGTACAGTCCTAGGTGGTGTCAGGTTGGCTCAGCTGGTAGAGCACCGAGTTTGCTGTCAGATGTTCGAATCACGATGATGCCAAGTGTCAACATTATTATTCTGCAACCTATTCTGATGTGTTCTCGTTCTGGTGGTGTAAGTGTAGTATGAGATAAGACCCCCCCCCCCCCCCCCCCCCCCCCCCTCTCCGATCCTTTTCCCCGTCTGCTATATGACTGTAGGTCTATGTTGATCTTAAGCCTGAACGTTACTAACAACACTGGGTTCTAGATTTGGACCAAACTGAAAGTTCCTAGCATACCAGCCGCCGTGGCGAAGTGGTTAGCGTCGCGGACTCCCGGCTGGGAGGTCGTGGGTTCGAATCCCATCAGAGTCATGTGGGGTTTTCTGTCCCGACCGGCTCCTACCCAGAGTTGAGTTTGCTGCGGACTCAGTTGGGAAGACTGGGACCACACAGTCGAGTTTCATCCACTTAATGGATACGTTTCTGAGAGTGTTGCTCAAATTTCCTGACCAACACTGCAGGTGCCTGTATCTCTCAGGCCTGGTTGACGCCGGGACATATTATGAAAGGAAGCGTAGAGTACAGCCCTGTCATGTAGTCTCAAACCGAAATGGAAATCCGTAGCATCATCTTAATCATCCTCATTCTCATCAATCAGCATAAAAAAAGTCTCAAATTCTGTGGCCCTTTATGCCCTGCTCTCATGGTGACCTCAGTTTCGATGTCCTCTCCACGTCTGTGGCCTTGGTTTGGTTCCGTCGGGGTCACCGGTATCGGCGAGTCCATGGGGCTGTCGTTGGACGGACGTGGTGGCGCCCTCCGGAGGGAGAGCTCACTCACGCCGGCTCCGCGACTAAGCAATTATTGTCATCAGTAGGGGGCTTAGTAGGTGGTGTCCTGCGTATGTTAGATCAGAACAGGCGCCACTGAACACCACCGAAGTGACTCGGCAGCAGTGCAGTGTCTCCTCCGGTGGGTTGCCTCTCGACAACTTGACATTGACTGCTCCCTGTGGGCTCCCTGTGGATTGCCGGTGCCGGGGCTGCGGCGGGGCTGGCCGGGCTGTGGCTGTGGACGGGGTGTCGGAATGAGCGGCGTGGGTACACTGCCTCTGAGGTGACACAGAGGTTGGGACAGCAAAAAAAAAAAAAAAAAAGAAAGTTCCTAGCATTAATGTCTTCATCGTCAGTAATTGTCATTAAAGGCTGATTCATATTCTGTGACGGACTCGTGATCCTGGGGTTGCGGGTTCGAATTTTGGAACAGGGGGATTTTTCCGTCGGAGTTAACATTGGTTCTGTCTCCATTCCCCATACAGTCCTTTGAATGAGACTATAAACCGAGGTTCCGTGTGTGAACGCACGCACAACGTCTTGCACACACGTAAAATCCCATCACCAACTTTCGGAAGAGAAGGCCAGTTTGGCCGTTGGTATGGATGACACGTCACACATAGCATGCACCTTCCATGAAGATGGAGTATGGTTGCCTTAATGGCGGGATAAAAAAAAAAAAAAAAAAAAAAACCGCTCATACACACAAAACTCCACTGCCTGTCTATACAGGGATCGAGTGTCTGCAGGAGTATCAGCCTGCGTACGCAGAAAGAAAAGAAAAGAAAATATTCTGTGACCCCTGACAGAATCAAGACACAATTTCTGTACGCCTTCGGCCTGCTCTTCTTGGGCAGAGACAGTCCTAGCAGTGCACGGACATTGCTCTTCATGCTTCCATATCTGTCTGTGTCTGTCTCTTTACCATGTAGCCTGGAACTCTTTTCCTCAAAGTGGGTTATTATAGGCGCACTGAATGCATCGTCGTCCACACAGAATGTGGGTTTACCATCACCACTCCTTCCCCACCATTGGACAGACTAAGAGTCAAGACTACTATGTAAGAATCGGTAAAGTCTAGCAGACAGCCAGAATTGTCTTCCTATGCTACAGTGTAGAACCCCTGTTGGCATGTGGACCTAATACATCTGGACTTCTGGAATGGAGCGGTTCAAACCCACTGCACGGAGGACCGACCAGACAGGTGTAGCAATGAAGATACTAGAACGGAAAGACCACTATATCCGACCAATTTTTTTTTCTTATTACACACGAAGAAAGGAAGTGTGTGTGTGTGTGTGTGTGTGTGTGTGTGTGTGTGTGTGTGTGTGTGTGTGTGTGTGTGTGTGTGAGAGACAAGGAGAGAGAGAGAGAGAGAGAGAGAAGAGAGAGGGGGGCGAGAGAGTGAAAAAAAGAGTGGAGTATTGGAGAAGTCGGGTAGGAGGGAAGAAGACAGAGGAAGAAGGGAGAGAGGATGGGATAGTCAGACAGATGGCAACTGGATGGGATAGTCAGATGGCAAGAGGATGGGACAGTCAGATGGCAAGAGGATGGGACAGTCAGACAGATGGCAAGAGGATGGAACAGTCAGACAGATGGTAAGAGGATGGGACAGTCAGACAGATGGCAAGAGGATTGGACAGTCAGATGGCAAGAGGATGGGACAGTCAGACAGATGGTAAGAGGATGGGACAGTCAGACAGATGGCAAGAGGATGGGACAGTCAGACAGATGGCAAGAGGATTGGACAGTCAGATGGCAAGAAGATGGGACAGTCAGACAGATGGCAAGAGGATGGGACAGTCAGACAGATGGCAAGAGGATGGGACAGTCAGACAGATGACAAGAGGATGGGATAGTCAGACAGATGGCAAGAGGATGGGACAGTCAGTCAGATGGCAAGAGGATGGGACAGTCAGATGGCAAGAGGATGGGACAATCAGATGCAAGAGGATGGGACAGTCAGTCAGATGGCAAGAGGATGGGACAGTCAGACAGATGGCAAGAGGATGGGACAGTCAGACAGATGGCAAGAGGATGGGACAGTCAGACAGATGGCAAGAGGATGGGACAGTCAGATGGCAAGAGGATGGGATAGTCAGACCGATGTCAAGAGGATGGGACAGTCAGACAGATGGCAATCAGTTGAAACAGACGGCAACAATTCAAACTGTGGTCTCCTACGGCGACACGGCGAGACGACTTCCTGTGTGAAGTGATCCACCTCCACCTGTTTAATTGTCCTGACTGCCATGGCTCAGTCACTGTCTGCATACTGACCACAACATTCTCACCCCCACACTTAAATCTTAATGAAAATCAATTTGGCTTGATTGACTTGACTTAATCTTCGTCGCTCCCCCCGTAACATTCGGCCTTCACTGTGGACCTCCGGGGTGATCGATCTTGGGCTGTTCCTTTTGCCTCTCCGCAGGACAATCTGGCTGTTTTCAGCTCATTTTTAAAGGTCCTTTGCTTTGTTGTCACTGGCTGTCCTCTTTTTTTTCCCATGGGGATTCTAGTCCTGGGTTTGTCGCGCGATGTTGTTTTTGGAGCTCTGCATAAGGTATCTACAACGCCCTTCATTTTTTTTGGATCATGATGGGGTTCCCTATGGTTTCTGGTACGCTCTGCGCCGACGTTCTTCAACAGCGATTTCTTTATGTTCATGTGATTTTCAATATCTGTCGCAGGCAGATAATGAAGACCTGTAGCTTGCGTTCCAGTCCTTTGGTAAGTCTTCAAGCCTCTGAGCCATACAACAGTACAGTCTTGATATCGGTGTTAAACAATAGGTACATCAGTTTGGAGAGAGAGAGAGACGTTTGCATTCCTCCAAATAGACCTGAGGACAACGAGCGCGTGTCTTGCCTGTGTGATTCTGACCTTTATGTCTTCCCCTGTGCCTCCTACCTTGCTGACCATGCTCCTGAATTAGGTAGACTTGCTGACGTCTATAACTTGTTCTCCAAGGCGGACTGGTCTGACCCGTATTGGTTCTCATGGCCTTACTCTTCAAGCTGGCAATCATTTCCAGATCTGTGTGTATTGCTGTTGATTGGAGGCTTGAAGTCTTCCGTACGTGCTGAGAGGGATGTTATAGTAGGTTGCTGTCATGTACAAATCCAAGGTCTTCCAGCTTCTGTGTTAGAGTCTATCGGATCCCACGTGGCTGGTTCATTCATGTTCCCATGACCCAGTTAATCACCAGAGAGAAAATCGGCAGTAACAGCACACATCCTTGTCATAACCCTGTAACAATGTTGAAAGGCTGTGACACACTGGAATTGTCAATGACGTGGCTGGTCGTTGCTGTGTGATCTTACCAAGCTTCACGGACCCAGTGTTGTGTCTCATTATCTTCCAGGCAACAGTTCTATCCACGGCGTCGAAGGCTCTCTTGAAGTCAATGAAGTTTATGTGTGGGGTCTGCCACTCCAAGCACAGTTCAATGATAACACGCTGTGCGGCGATTTGGTCTGAGCAAGATCTCAAGAATGAAAATCCCGCCTTCAGTTTTCCCAGCTTTGTGTCTACTGCTGCTCGTATCCTCTCCAGAATGATTCTTGTGAAAATCTTGCTGACATAACCCCCCCCCCCCCCCTTTCTTTGACGCCTTCTTTTTCTCAAAGGCCTCTTGCGACAGATTTATGGATATTGTCTGCTGTTTTTTTTTTTTTTTTTTTTTTTTTTTTTTAATGTTTTCTGTGCTTCTAGTGGAATGTTATGAAGGCGCGGTGCTGTGCTATTCTTGTTTTTTTTTTTTTAAATATATTTTATTTGCTTGTAGGGTCTCTTCTTTGGTGAGTTGTTTCAGGTTCACATCGTTTTCTCTTTCCTCAGTGGGTGGTGGATGGTGCGTAGTGTGCTGCTGAATGGTTCGTTGGAATCTCTCCATCTGTTCAACTGTTCTGATGGGTTTCTAAGGACTTTTCCGGCTTTGCTTTTACCGGACGTTTGGAGCTGACTTCCGTGCCAGAGAGGTTTTTTTCTTTTTTTTTTTTTTAATGTAGTATGGGTTTTTCATGTTCATCATGATTGCACTGTCTGTAGGGCTGCTTTCTCTGCTTTTTGATATGGTAGGGTTGTCAGCCCCACACATGACCCTCTTCCTTTCCAAGCCGGGCTTGAGGACCGTCCATGACAGAGTTCAAATCAGTTTGGTCGGACTATCAAACTACTTCATTGTCAAAGGGGAAATACAAATTTGTAGAAAAAATCTTGCTAATGCTCGCTTTTAACACTGAAGGGATTTTAAAAAGAAAAAGAAAAGAATTTAAAAACAATAACTATCTCCATACGGAACAAGGACCGTTTAATTTCGTTTTGCGTCATTCTTGTATTCAAACAAAGCTGATTAGCACTGGTAGCAGTCGTTGGCGCCTGTCTGTGACGACATCATGCTGGAATCATTGTCCCAGGGGTATCGCAGTGCCACTGGGAATCGTAGGTTTTTAAATGAACCGGACAGAGAGAGAGGGAGGGAAAGAAAGAAACACACACACACACACACACACACACACACACAGAGCAGCCCGAGAGTCCACGATATTGATTGATCGGGGAGACACCAACCACTAGGATGAGCGACACACGACTATTCGCTATTTCCTGGCATTTCATTGGATGTCGGCGTGACCAATGACAGCAGAGAGGG
>CM065721.1:5269148-5276648 GCA_033310375.1 Conus canariensis | reverse complement strand
ACAGCTCGGTCATATCATCAACTCAAACCTGCCGACAGGATATCACTTTCCCGTGTTCACACATCAGCCCTTGACCAGAACATCCTACAACCCATTTTGTCAGAGATGAGAGGAAATCTGGTTCCAGGAACAGCGTGAATGGAGAGGTGGCGGGGATTGAACCGACCAGATGAAAAAGGAAAGGGTCTGGTTGGAGGGGGGGGGGGGGGGGGGGGGGGGGGGGGGGGGGGGGGGGGGGGAGGGGGGAGGGGGGAGCGGGGGGGGGTTAAAAACGATTTCTTTTTTTTTTATTGAGAGAAAGGAGGATATGCGGCAAGGCCACACCAGGAGTGATTAGTTTCGACTGTTTGCCGGGCCAATGAGCATTTGAAGGAGGGTTTGAGTTCGAACCCCTCTTCAGCCTTATGTAAGGCAGCCTTGAAGGACTCTTACAGCGGGGATTTTCCGGGCCTGGCGTGTCCAGCTCCGGTGCTTGTGCCGGCTTTAACCCGGCAGGGGCCGGGGGACGGTGCCATTGTGGCCAGGAAATGGATAGCCGGCAGACCACAATGCTGACCACTTCTCCATTGTGTCCGTTCCTTTCTCCACACCTGCACCATTGGTCACTGACACTCTCACACCGCCGTTCTCAGGTATGGCCGCTCGTTCAGCACTGTCACCGCTGGGCCACACAGAGAAAGAAGAATGGGTGTTGTTTCTTCGCTGTTTGACTCCAGCCTCAATTCATTTCCCCTCCACCTCCAACTGACCGACACTCAAACCCCCAAGTTGTCTTTTCTGACAGGAGAATGGCAAATATCGTTGATTTTCTCCTAGCTATCACCTTCGTCTCTGCGTCTGCAGAAGAGGTGGGTTGGCAAACCTGCTGTGCTTTGAACATGGTCAGTGAGCCCACAGCTGAAAAAGCAAGAATAAAAAGGACAACTGGGCTGCTCTGAGAATCGATTAACTTGAGTAAACTGTATTGTGGGGAGAACTGCAAGCTGGCATCATGCTAGTCATTTGCAGCCTAACTTCCCAGCGTGTTCTGTTCTGAATGCAGGGGACCGCCGCGCTTTTTTTTTTTTTTTTTTTTTAAAGCCCAGTCATTCTAGCTGACCTCATGGCGGTTTGGAACTTCAGCCTAGCAGTTCAAGGCCACGACACCAACCACTTTGCCGCAATGTTCTATAGTAACTGGTTTCAGGATGGTGGGATGAAGGATGGGGATGTATCTACAAGGTTAATCATCTTCATTTGCTATGGAGAGGCTAGCAACGAACTAAAACATCTGTGTTAGACAGGCTCTTTCTTCTGTCCCGTATGCTCTTGGAATCCAACTTTCTGCTGGTTTCCTGTGCGTGTTTCCTGCTTTCGTTTGCGTAGTACGTCCACCTGTACTGACCCCAGAAATCAAGTGAGACATCAGGACAGTTTTCTCCGTGGTAGCACAAGAGCAGCACATGACTATTACAAATGAAGTGGACAAGTGAGCCAAGCATTCTTAACCTCATGCTGCGAATTTGGGACTAACTCTGGAGAACATGCATGAACTCTCTAAACAGATATTTAGAAGGCTGACCATTTAAAACAGAATCCTTGTCTGTGATATATCGGTCCTTCACGATGTCCAGGATTAGGTCGGGGTCGGTATGACGTGAAGGAATGGGCATAAGACAAGTAAGTCAAGTCATGGGCTGTCTATAACATTTCTCTGCCATGTCCACTATGACTGAACCAGGAGAGTCCCTACAACCGATGCCCGCCCGGCCCAGCACCGCTAGAACTCCACCGTCAGGGAGGATCAAAGTGTGGTAGGCACTTTCAGATCGGTTCAGCGAGATAAGACTCAATCCATTCTGGTCGAATGCCTTTTATCCACAGACTGCATGTTCGTCTCACGCTTTGTTTAATGTTGTTTTTATACTCTCAGTTCTTATAGAACAGGGATTACTTCAGAATGGGAACGAAGAAATTCTGTGTGTCTGTCTGTGTGTCTGTCTGTCCGTCCGTGGTCAAAATGTGTTCCACTCGCTCCAGACAAAACTACTGGGCCGATCTTTCTGAAAATTTACTAACGGCTATAACGGCCCATAACGGTTTTTCTTCTTTATGGAAAATCTCAGAAAGTACTTGGCCGATCTTTCTGAAAATTTGTAGGTATGTTCACTATGGGTCACGGATGATGCCCGATGTTTACCAGAATAGCCGTTACTAACGGCTATAACGGCCCAAAACGGTTTTTCCTCTTTATGGAATATCTCACGCGTATTCAAGATAAACTGGGAGTACGTTTATATGCTTTGCATCTTGTTAAACCTTTCAATGTAAACAGCATCCCCACCGCCTAGAAGTTGTGTGCTAGAAATTCGCCCTGTTCTGTGACTGTCCTGGACTCTTGGCTTTTTAATCATCTTTTGCTGTCGTCTATTCTTTGGTCTACATTTGTGGCCGATTCACGTGTCTTTGGTCTAGGGATTCTTTTATTCTCGCCCCCACCCCCCCCCCCCTAATACAGGTTGGTTTGAGAGTGAGGTGACTGCAGGCAGAAACTGAAAAGATTTACTGTTCGCCGAACGTAAGAGACAAACGAATTACAAGACAAAACACGACGCGTTTCCACCTCTTTGGTCTTCCTCAGGCATGACCGCCAACATTCAAGACAATGAAAACGAAGAAAGAAAAGTCACTTGTCTCCTCCAATCGGGCGCAGAGCAGACGTGGGATGAATCCATTTGGCGTCAAATTGGAGGAGACAAATGACTTCTTTCTTCATTCCACATTGAGACAATTACTGTTCTTTTTTTTTTTATTCCACGTTCATTCTGCGCCCAATTGGAGAGAACAAGCGACTGTTCGTTCTTCGTTTTCGTTGTCTTGAATGTTGTTTGGCTTGCCTGAAGAAGACCCAAGAGGTCGAAACGCGTCGTGTTTTTGTCTTGTGGTTTGTTTGCCTCTTTCGTTCGGGCGGAATAGTAAATCTTTTAAGTTTGTTTCTTAATACAGTCCAGAGCATGCCAGTGGATTTTTTTCCCCCTGTCGTAATCTACCGACTAAGTAGTGAAATCATAGCCATTGGCACTGGTTCTGTACGTTCTGCGCTGTTATTTGGACATGTCGTCCTTTTGTTGACAAATATTAGTGTGTCCTTGAAATGGTTTCTGTTATCGGTTGGTTGTTCCATTTGTAATCTTAACGAGAACCAGAGCAAACGGAAATGAGTAACGAACTCAGCAAGGCCTAGATGTATTGCCCTAAGAATGTCACCAGTTCAATCATAAAGATTGTTGTATGGATTATAGTTATGTTCTTTGTGTAATATTAGGAGTGTTTGTTGTTGTTGTTGTTGTCGTACTCTGGCTAAAAGACTCCAGGGATAATTCGAACAGCCGAAGTATTTGAACACTATGGTACAAATGCATCAGCTGGGGATGAGAGCATTACGTGTGTGACCGTTTTTGATTACCCCGCCACATGGGCAACCACACTCCGACTTCGGGGGATTTTGGAGACTGGTAATGTTATGCTAGGAGCTTGTCACAACTGAAGACAATCCCCGCATAACTATGCAGAGCATAACAGCATTTTGATGTAGCCTTGGTGTTCTAGGCCATGTCAGTTGGTCCGACACAGCCTTAAGCCAAGGCGAACAGGAATATCTAATTTTTTCCATGCGATGACAACTCTGAATACGTCCAGTGCTATTGACCAGACGATCATGATACTGAAACTACCGATAAAAAAAGCACAAGTCGTACCTTTCGCCATGTCTAAAAAACTCCCCTACTTTTAATCCCCTCTCTCCCCCACCCACCCACACTCTTCCCTACCTTCACCATCCGCTCAATCTTCAGCTGCACTAAGACGGTCACCTGCATTCCCCCATCACCACAATCCGCAGCCTCCCTGCATCGCCAGTTCAGCCACACTTTAAGCGGTTTAAAACGATTCAAAGTTCACGACGGTTTTTAAATGAAAGGAAAAAAAAAACAAACAGGATGGTGAGCTCACCAGCTCAATATTTTCTGGACTCGCAAGGCAGGGAACAAAGCGGATTTTGTCAACGTTGGGCAGATTGGGAGAAGGAAAAAAAAATCCACTGCAAATCGATCTTTCTAATGGACGGGCAGTAAAACACACACACACACACACACCACACCAGCACACGCACCACACGCACACACACATACCAGAGAGAGAGAGAGAGAGAGAGGGGGGGGGGAAGCAGATGCAGTTTATAGTATAAGCTATGATAAAGAAAAAGCTTCGTCCCTGGGAGACACTGTAAACTGTTCAAAGAGAGACAGAGAAGGCCTACAACTCTTTCTGCAGACAGGAAGAGAGCAAAGCAGTGTGTGCGTGCGTGCGTGCGTGCGTGCGTGGTGTGTGTGTGTGTGTGTGTGTGTGTGTGTGTGTGTGTGTGTGTGTGTGTGTGGGTGCGTGCGTGCGTGCGACTGCGACTAGAGAGACTGGCTGGGCAATGAGTTTAGCAGCTGCACGTTTAATCAAAAATCATCCGAATGGGAAAGTTTTTTTTTTTTGAAAGTATTTGATAATTTTAAGGCATTTTAAACCTTTCTTGTCAATTGTGTGATTTTTTAAGAACTAAATAATGTATTACGCTATTCATAAATGGATGTAAGAGAGAAGGAAGGAGGGAGGAGGGATGCGAATGTGTCAGTGTGATTGTGGGTTGTAACTATAATATCATTGTGGCATCGCGTCAGATTTACAAGTAGAGCAAGGCACTGTCTTTCAGAGCTGTCCGACGCTTACATGTAATACGTCGGTCTAATCCATTGTGAAATTGTCTTTGACACATGTGTGTGTGTCATGTGTGTGTGTGCGTGCGTGCGTGCGTGCGTGCGTGCGTGTGGCGCGTGCGTGAGAGAGAGAGCGCATGTATGTGCATGTAATTTTGCGCCCACGTATGTGCGCGCGCGCGCGCGCGTGTGTGTGTGTGTGTGCGCGCGTGCGTGTGTGTGTTTCCTGAGAACTCGCCAGATGATGAGAGAGAGAGAGAGAGAGAGAGAGGAGAGAGAGAGAGAGAGAGAGAATAATGATATTTCCATATCATCCTATTATAAATATAAAAAGGTGTAAGAAGGGTTCTCAGGACGGGGGTAAGTTGGAGTATGAGAGAGAGAGAGAAAGTAATATATGTTCATTGGACTTTGGTCGCCTTTCAATTCTATTAAAGTATTGTAAATCATTTCTTTACAATTTTCTCATATGTGGAAAAAAATTGACAGTGTGTGATATATTTATCTTTAACTTATTTCTTTTCAATTCGCTTTTCTAAATTTTGTGTTATTTATTTTGCTTAAAATGTCAGTACAAACTATGGTTAATCTGACAATAAATGGTTTCAGTTCATTTCAGTGTGTGTGTGTGTGTTGTGTGTGTGTGTGTGTGTGTGTGTGTGTGTGTGTGTGTGTGTGTGCCCACTGACAACAAAACTACGTCATGGACATGTCGGCAAGGTGAAGAGCCCACGTGGAAGGCCTCTAACAAACAGAGCAGTTTCAACGGTCCGTTCACTGTGGTGTAGTTCCAACTTTTATCGATTTAATCGGGGGGGGGGGGGGGGGGGGGGGGATAGCTCAGTTGGTAGAGCGCCGGACTCGTGATCCTGGGGTTGCGGGTTCGAATTTTGGTACAGGGGGATTTTTCCCTCGGAGTTAACATTGGTTCGGACTCCATTCCCCATACAGTCCTTCCAATGAGACTATAAACCGAGGTTCCGTGTGTGAACGCACGCACAACATCTGGCACACACGTCAAATCCCATCACCAACTTTCGGAAGAGAAGGCCAGTTTGGCCGTTGGTATAGATGACACGTTACACATAGCATGCACCTTTCCCGAAGATGGAGTATGGCTGCCTTAATGGCGGGATAAAATAACGGTTATACACACAGGAGTATCAGCCTGCGTACGCAGAAGGAAAGAAAAAGAAAGACAAATCGATTTAATCCACGAAAGGTTTGGTTTCCATGTATGTCTTCTCACGCGTATGATTTGAATTGATGCTGATTCGATAAAAGTCCATCACAGATTTACTCGGAGGCGCTACTTTACATTTAGATTCTGTAGACACCTAGCCTAAGTGACGACGGACTTCTCTGGAATCACAGGATGCTGTAATGGGAATCGCTCACAGTGTGAAGCGGAGCCATTAGCTGTATAATGTGATATCATCAGTGTTTATGTGCTTTTTTGTGTGTTTGTGACGTGGTTCACCCACAATGTGAAGTTGCGCCATTAGCTGTGAAAGGTGATATTATCATTACTGTTTGTTCTTTGTGTGTCTGTGACGTGGTTCACCTCCACAATGTGACGTTGTGCCATTAATTGTGTTAGGTTAAATGTTAAGGGAACATAGGAATAACACCTTGGCTTAAGGCTGTGTCAGACCAACTGACATAGGCTAGAACACCAAGGCTACATCAAAATGTTGTTATGCTCTGCATAGTTATGCGGGGATTGTCTTCAGTTGTGACAAGCTCCTAGCATAACATTATCAGTCTCCAAAATCCCCCGAAGTCGGAGTGTGGCTGCCCATGTGGCGGGGTAATCAAAAACGGTCACAACGTAATGTTCTCATCCCCAGCTGATGCATTTGTACCATAGTGTCCAAGTACTTCGGCTGTTTGGATGATCCCTGGAGTCTTTTAGCCAGGGTACGACAACAACAACAACAACAACAGCACAGGTTAAAGTGAAAGTAACATTGATTTTAAGCACAATACGAATCTGACAAGTGAATTGTGCACAAATAATTATGTCTCTTTAGATGTTATGGACCACATACATCAAAAAGACACAACATAATGGCCCCCTCACTGTCGTGAGCCTGAAAAACGGTAAATGTTATCATTAATGTGTGTTTTTGTGCATGTGACGCGAACTATCCACAGTATCAGTATAGTAATCAAATGAATGATATATTTTCTTTACTTAGTGAGTGTGTATACTATGGTGATTTACAAAACAAGGTGTGTTTCTGTCGCTTTAGAGAACACTATGGGATAGGACTTGAAAAACAAAGTGGGAAAAGTAAGTAGAATAGATGATACTGAAGGACTTGAAATATAAAGAGGGAAAAGTGAGTAGAATAGATGATATTGAAGGACTTGAAACACAAAGAGGGAAAAGTAAGTAGAATAGATGATGTTGAAGTTTTAAGTTGATATGTTGAGGTTTATAGATAGTGGTTTTTCAGTAAAAGAGCAAAGATGAAATTGAAAGACATGTTATTTAATGAATACATTCTCTGGCCGGTTACAATGATTTTAGGACTGCACGTTGTGTTAAATGTTTGTGACTTTCAAAGGAAATAAAACTCTCTCTAAAACTACACACACACACACACACACACACACACACACACACACACACACACACACACACATACATACATACATATATATATATATATATATATATATATATATATATATATATATATATACATGCACACACACAAACATGCACACACACAAACATGCGCACAGACAG
>CM065721.1:5239148-5244148 GCA_033310375.1 Conus canariensis | reverse complement strand
TCCTGTGATGTACCAGTCACAAATAAAGCAAGATCTTGCAGAGTGTTGAGACTTCATGTCAGCCATCAACTCCTTACAGCAGACTCCATAGGCCTAAAGCATGTTCAGCTATGTTTCTGAAAAAAGACAGACATTCTTCATGTGATCTAAGATATTACAGAAGAAAAATTTTACAGAAATTCTTGCGTGTTTGAAAAATATCTGGTTTAAGGAGTTTTGAGATTTGTTTAACAACTGTGCAAGGAATTGACTTTGACGAGATTACAACGTTGATATGGTCCCTCGCGGTCGACTGAACTGCAAACAACCTAAAAAATAAATTAAGTTTACTGGGTTCGCCATGGTGCAGGGCCAAGCACAGATCCTGATTCTGTCTTCGTACGTTTTCCTTGACCTATGCAAGCGGATTTTAAGGTATATCTCCTCACCTGAGAAACTGGCACCAAGCCCTCACTAGAGGTTAAGGCAGAAGGAGAGAGAAATAAAAAAAAACCCACTGTTGCAAGACTTGAACAAAGAACCCAGGAATCTCACGCTTCGTAGCCGAATGTGTTCTCCAGTAGACCCCCCCCCCCTTCCCTTTTTACTATCACATTGACAGCACAGTAACTTTCTTTGGAAGCAGTAGCAGGAGCAGCAGTACTATGCCCATTGCAGTCGGCTTGACTAAAACATACTGACTGACATTTCTGTGGAGGCAGTAGCAGCAGTGATAATTGTGGAAGCAATGGCTGTTGTTGTGACTGTGTCTATCGTGATAAAAAGGGGGGGGGGGGTTTAAATGAAAACACACACCCAATCCTCTTAAGAGAGAGAGAGAGAGAGAGAGAGAGAGAGAGAGAGAGAGAGGAGAGGAGAGAGAGAGAGAGAGAGAGAGAGAGAGAGAGAAAGGCAGAACAATATCACGGAAGAAAGGGAGGGGGAAGGGGCGGAATCAGAATTCGAAACGGGGAGGAAAAAAAAAAGTGGAAAAGCTAATGAGAACTTAGATACAAGGGCTTCGGGTGCTCTCCCGTTACACAGAGAACTCTTCAGCCATGGCTGCACTCATAAACTTCCTTGCCTTCGTCCATCCGCAGCATGAAGACAAATTGATGGTGCACCTGCTGCTTTATGTGCTGGACAGCCTCACATCTCCCCCTCCCTCCCCCCCTCTCTCTCTCTCTCTCTCTCTCTCTCTCTCTCTCTCTCTCTCTTCTCTTCCTCCGACCAGACAATAAAGCAACACTGACAACTCCCCCTTCTCAAAGCCCTCCTATGTCGGCGCGATGTTTCCCTCTCACCATTTGTTAATGTCCAAACAACAATCAGACACGTTCAATGAAGCTTCCATTCTACCCCCCCCCCTCCCCCAGCCCCATCCCACTCTCCTCCAACCCTCTCAACAACAAAAAAAAGGTAAAAAAAAATTGTCAACACTAACATAAAGGCCGAAACGGTTGCGACAAAATGGCGTTTTTACTTCATTCGCAAACAAAAAAAGGAATCCTGAAGAATATTTTTTTCAAAGTTGTTTATTTGAATCCAATTTAGTTTTAGGTGAATAGACTTTGGTCAGTTCATTCAGTTGGCCAAATGCAGATCGGTGTCTGCTGGGTCCAGTTGTTCAGTTGAGTTTGACTGGACTTAGTTTGGCCTTCGTTCGGTGGCCTTTGCTACATCTGCTTTGGGTTGGTCACGGTTGCTGTGGTTTGCTTTGGCCAGGCCAGGATTGGGTCAGTTTAGTTTAGCTTGCTGTGGTTCCTTTACTTTGGCTTTGGCTTTGTTAGGTTTCCGTACTTTGCTTCTTTAGCTCGCTATGGTTTGATTAATTTAGCTTAGTTTGATTGCTTTAGCATGCTTTGACCTGGTTTGGTTTTGGGATGTTTGAAGTCTACTTTTGCTTGGTTCGGCTGCTTCGCTTTGCTTTGCATGATTTGGTTCCTTCACTTTTCTTTGGTTTATTTTGGTTTCCTTTTTAAAGTTTAATTAGATTAAGTTAACTTTGATATGTGCGCTAACAATTAATATTTAAAATTTAATTAGGCTGGTCTGGTGTCTTTAGTCTGGTTTTTGTTGCTTTAGCTTGCTGTTCGATTGGTTTGGTTGCCTGGGTTTACTTTGGCTTGGTTTTGTTGCTTAAGCTGCTTTGGCTTAGCTTGCTGGCTAAAGTTTAGTGTAACTTGGTTTTGGTGGCTCACGTTCGCTTTGGCTTGGTTTGGTTGCTTAAGTTGCTTTGGCTTGGTTTGGTTGCTGAAGTTGCTTTGGCTTGGTTTGGTTTGGTTTAGTTTGTTTTAGGTTGGTTTGATTGCTTTAGTTTGCTTTGGCTTGGTTTGCTTAAGTTCACTTTAGCTTGGTTTGGTTGCTTTAGTTTGCTATTGTTTGGTTGCTTTAGTTTTTGTTGCTTGGTTTGGCAACTTTAGTTTTGTTATGACCTGTTTTAGTTTAGTTGCTTTCTTCTGGTTTGGCTTAGTTTGGTTCTTCGAGGTTGTTTTGGTTTCGTTTGCTTTAAGTTTATTTTAGCTCGGTTTAGTTGCTTTGACCAGGTTTGGCTGTTTAGGTTTGATTTGACTGCTTTAGCCTGGTTAGGCTACTTTTTTTTTTTTTGGCTTGGTTTTATCGCTTTAATTTGTTTAGTTGTTTCAGTTTGTTTTAGCTTGGTCTTGTTGCCTTGGTGTGCTGTAGCTTGGTCTGGTTTCTCTCGTGTTCCATGGCTTGGTTTGGTTTGGTTGATTTGCCTGCTTTGTCTTGGTTTAATGGCTTGGGCTTTGTCTTGATTAGTCTAATTGATTGGGTTTGCTACGGTTTGGTTTTGCTTGCTTCAGTTTGCTGTGGCTTAGTCTGGTTGCTTTAGTTGACTGTGCCTTAGTTGTGTGTGCTTGGCTTGGCTTTGTTTTGGTTGTGTTCGTTTCGTATGACTTAGTTTGGTAACAGTGAAATTTCCAGGAACATTTTAATTTTTCTGACATAAAATTAGTAAAGTTAAAGAAGGAACAAAACATTAACAATCGTATCCGGCTGAAACTCCACACACAAGCGCGCTCTGACACGCATGCACACGCATGTACACATCCTCGTGCACACGAAAAAAAACAACAACAACAAAAAAACAGACATACAGACTGACACATCCACGCTTGCACAAGAATTATGTAGAAACCATTCACATGAATAAAACAGGAGAGAGAGAGAGAGAGAGAGAGGAGAGAGAGAGAGAGAGAGAGAGAGAGAGAGAGAGAGAGAGGAGGCAGAGAGAGACAGAGAGAGAGAGAGACAGAGAGAGAGAGACAGAGACAGAGAGACAGAGAGAGAGAGAGAGCGGAGGGGGGTAATATTGGAATTCCCACACTCAGTCTAAATCTAACTTGCTCATCAAGCTTAAAAGGTGGTGGAGATGGGAATGGGGGTGGGGGTGGAGATAGGGATGTTGGGGTTGTGTGAATTGTGGACGGGGGGGGGGGGGGGGGGGGGAGGGGGAGGTGGGGATCACAGAAAGGTAGACAGATCTCACGGTGCAGGGAACAGAAGTTAAAACCTACGTGTTAAGCTGGAACTCGATCCCTCTCTAAACAACAGGGACAATACGGCACGTGTGCCGTGCAATTTGTCTTCGCCTCTCACATCCCTAAGTCCCCTGGAGGTTTCCACTTCAGCAAGATCAAGCCTTCAACACATTTGTTTTTTTATCTTCGCCCCAAAGGTTGCGGTTTAGATGTATCTTCGTCTGTCTGTCTGTCTGTCTGTCTGTCTGTCTGTCTGTCTGTCTGTCTGTCTGTCTCTCTCTCTCTCTCTCTCTCTCTCTCTCTCTTTCTTGTGCGCGCGCGCGTGTGTGTGTGTGTATGTGTGTGTGTGCGCGCGCGCGCGCGCGCACTCATTCGATCACAAACTCTTCCAGACACCATTTACGTCACCACTTCTCTACTGCTCAAATGAATCACTGACATCTTCTCCGTGCGTTACAAACACAAGGGCATGGACCCACTGACCGCCTGTTTACTGGTAATCGAATCCCAGTAAAGTCACCATCTCTTATTCACCTCTGTCTGTCGTTCAGTTGAAAAGCGCTCACTATGACAACCTCAGCCGCCTTGATGTGTGTTTTCAATGAGACCTGTCCACCATGGTGGAAATGCTGACTGAATCCTAGGAACCTATGAAATCTGTAGCTATTCCGATTCGAGAGTTGAATGTCGATTTCTCACACCAGTTTGCCGATCTCTTTCCGCCCCCTGGTTTCCTCTCTGGGTCAACTGGGAGGCTGCCAAGACTTCTGCTCTGAGATTGTGACCATGGCGACATGAACGAATATGACCCAGAAGGTGATCCGCTCATATCAGTCGAAAGAAGAGATCATCACGTGGTGTTGGTTTTTTAGGCGAAAATTTGACAAATTGGTCGTCGTCACCTTTTCAGCGACGATTATGGTATAACCTCTTCAACGGGGGAATATGAATAGCTGTGAGTCTGGACAAAATCCTACTTCTTTTTCCTTTTTCTAATTTTCATTTAGTTAGTCAGTTATTTAGATAGTCAGTTATTTAATTAGTCAGTTATTTAATTGTTTGGTCAGTCGGCCAGTTAGTGAGTGAGTTAGTTAGTTAGTTAGCTAGTTACTTACTTACTTGGTTGGTTGGTTGGTTAGTTCTTTAGTTAGGAAAAGTGTTGCGGACAAGCTGAGGATATGAACACTGGCGTTAATAATGTTCAGATGCGATGGTCGGAGATGTCAACTGCGTGAACTGAAGTTTTGCAAAGTTACAATTTTGATCAGAATGGTCGTATCCATAGTAAGGGATTATTACTGTTAATTAATGAGCCGGCACAACGCTAACCGCTCTGGTTACAAGTGTAATATTTTGCATACCACAGACTGACTATACACACATTAAAAAAAAAGACTTTTCAGATGCCTTGTGTGACAAACAATTTGAAAAAAAAAGGCAGGAAAAAGAGTGAGGGTTTTATTTTCGTACACACATTTTGTAGATGAATATGTTCTGTTGGTTATTCTAAATATATTT
>CM065721.1:5216648-5226648 GCA_033310375.1 Conus canariensis | reverse complement strand
TCCAATCCTTTATATTTTCGGACCAGCTCTTTCTCTGCCGTCCTCGTCTGTGCCCTCCTTCAACAGTACCTTGAAGGATGGTTTTGGAGAGGGTGTTGTGACGAATGACGTGGCCAAACCATGCCATCTTCCGTCGTTTGACGGTTGCCAGAAGTGGTTCGTGGGGTCCAACTAGGTTAGTGACCAGGTTCCGCACATAATCATTGGTCTTGTGCTCTTTGTAGGAGATGCGGAGTAGTTTCCTCAGGCACCTGGTCTCAAACGCCTGGATTCTTCTTTCTGTATGGTAGGTTTCAGTAAATCCAAAAAGTGGCAAAAGGTCACACGGTGTTTCTTCTTCTTCTTCTTCTTCTTCTTCTTCTTCTTCTTCTTCTTCTTCTTCTTCTTCTTCGTTTTCTTCTTCTTCTTCTTCTTCTTCTTCTTCTTCTTCTTCTTCTTCTTCTTCTTCTTCTCCTTCTTCTCAATAACTCTTTGAAGAGTCATAGAGGCGCCACATGATGAACTATTCGCCAGGTTCCTCCAGCTCTGTCAGTTGTGGGCCAAAGCCGGGTCTCCTGCAGATGGTTTCCCTGTCTATTCTGCAGTTTTGTCAGACATATTTTTTTCTGGCCTTCACTTACGTTTCCTTCAACAATTCCGCGGAGGTTTATTCTGATACTAACTAGGGCACCGTACCAGCGTAGTCTGTAGATCATGTGGTGCCATGTTCTGCTTGATGGCTTGGCACACTTTTCCGATGGTGACATTGACAGTATGTCATTGTTCAGTCACACCACAGTTCCATCATGTGTATTCTTCTTGACAGACCCCCGGTGAGCGTCCATGTCTCGCATGCATACAGGAAGATGACATGTACCAGCGCCAAGCAGGAACCTGATCTTCTGTTCCATGAAGGTGTCATCGTCCTTCTCTCCACTTTTCAGTCTGAGCAGTGCATGACGTTATACCTGCTGACCTTGAGAGGATTTCTGGTTTGGTTCCCTCATTGCTACAGAAGACTCCCAGGTCATTGAACTGTTCCTAGCATCTCTCCATCGGCAGCTGCATCAGGGGTGTTGATGGCGTTGTGGCTGGCCATCAACCAGGTCTTTTCAGCGTTGATGTCTATGCTATATCTTGTTCCTCCAACCTTTCACAAGCTTGGCGAGTTTTTGTTCAGTGTCTGCCAGGTTGTCGATATCGTCTGCAAAACGAAAGGTGGAAATGGTTTTTCCTCCAACGCTGACGTTGTTGACACGCTCTTCATCTGCATCAGTCATGACGGCTTCCACACATGCTGTACAGGGCGGATGTCACTGGTGTCCGGTCAAAACTGGACAGATCGCCTGCCTCTATTTCAGTGCCATTAAATATGGCACTCCATCCTGTCTGTCCGAACTATCGCGTCCCTACAGTCCACCTAGGATCCTTCGTTCTTTCTGCTGACTCATGATCTCTGGCCGTTCCCAGATACAGATACGGAACAAAGGGTGACTGGCCTTTCGCTTTCCTTGCCCCTACAACTTGAAATTCTCAACCACAGAAAATCGAATATCCAGCCTTCAAATCAAAATAAAGAAAGCTGGATGTTGTGTTCGTTGTATAGTTCATTCCATTATTTGATCCGGTTTTCCTTTGCATTCTTCATTTCTTGACTGATTCTTCTGTTATAGCGCTGTACGTCTCCCCTCAGTCTTTCTGTGCGGTTTGAAGTTCCTTCAAGCGTCACACATCTCCAAGAGATTGCTTCTGATCCATGGCTTGGATTTCCATCGGATTCATTTTAGGACGCTGTTTAAGTCAGCACTTGGTTGAAACATTTTTGACGGCTTGCTTCAAGGTTTTCTTCGAGTAGTGCTAGCTGGGCGAATGTTCCTTCTATAGATGTTTGGAATAGTTCGGCGGTGACAGGATCTTTTAGCTCATTATGATTGAGTTGAAGGCGACTGCTTTTCACTCTCTTGCTCTCCTTTGACTGTATGTTAATGGTCATCATGACAAGGTCGTGGTCACGGCTAAGCTGAACTGCTGTAAATGTCCTCGATTCAGCCTTTTTGATACCGGTCCTGCTCAGATTCTTCACAAGAAATATTGTCTACCTCACTGTGAACTGACTGCTTGAAGAATATGGTCATGTCCTTCGTCGGGATGATCACCAAGAATGTGTTAACGCTAATTCTGCTTTTGCAAATACACTCAAATCTTGTTTCAGTTGCAGTGCTTTGAATGCGATTTGATTCAGCTGTTCGTCAGCTTCATTGTTGTTGTTCGGCATAGGCATGTGATGGAGTATCCATGTCCAAGGCTATAGATCTGGCCAATTCCATGTGTTTGGGAACAAAATGAATGCGCTGAACACACTTTCAGAATATTTCAAATCTAGCCTGTTACAGTCTGGAAAGGGCCTGGGAGGAGGTGGTTGTGGGAAAGCCGGGGTGGGAAAGGAGTGTACAGCAGGATTTAGTCACCTCCTAAACTCATTAGAAACGTCATTCACGTTCACGCCGCATTACACATCCCGCTGCTCAAATTGTTGTTTTAGTTATTTCAGACCTATCGCAAACACACACACACACACACACACACACACACACACACACACACACACACACACACACGCACGCACGCACGCACGCACGCACGCACAACACACACACAGAGTTGCTTATTCGCGCATGCTGTCCCAGAAAGAGCGGAGTGTGTCATGTACAGAGTAGTCTGACAGAGCAGGTAGTGTTTGGGTTCCCAGTGTGGGGGCCCCTGTACTGCCACAACAGCTTCACCAGGCAAAGCTCTTCCCCTGCCTCTAGCACAGCAGGCAGTCCGCTTTTTTTTTTTTTTTTTTTTTTTTTTTACCTCCGCTCTCCTCTCCTGTCTCTCCATGGAATGGAATGATGCTTCGAGATGAGTCGTGGCGGGCGTGTGTGCGTATGTGTCTATCTGTGGTAGAGAGAGAGAGAGAGAGAGAGAGAGAGAGAGAGAGAGAGAGACAGACAGACAGACAGACAGACAGACAGACAGACAGACACAGACAGAGACAGAGAGAGAGAGAGAGAGAGTGTGTGTGTGTGTGTGTGTGTGTGTGTGTGTGTGTGTGTGTACAGGTATGTGCACGTGTTCTGCCGTAAGTGCATGTCACACACACACACACACACACACACACACACACACACACACACACACACACACACACACTCACACACACACACACACACACACACACACACACACACACACACACACACACACGACAATTGAACTATCTGAATGACCCTTGTTTCTTCTTCTTCTTCTTTTTCTTCTTCTTCTTCTTGTTTGCCTCATAAAATGGTCACTCCAGTATCCTGGATGAATGCCGCTGTTCCCTTCAAGTTCTCCAAGGTGCTGTAAAGCTTGACATTCAAGGCTGCAGGTTTTGGCCAGACCCTGTCCCTTGCAGCAGCATTGTGTGGGCAGGTTGGAAGGATGGGGTCTGCTGCCCTGTGTCCCTGACCACAGGAACTTTGTCATCACTGTCCAGTGCCACACTCTGTATGCAGGCGATGGCATAAGTGATTGTGTCCAGTCCTCAGCCAAGCGATATCCACCTGTTCCTGTCATGCCTGCAGTTGGTAACTATCATGTGGTCTGTGTTGTTGGGGATGTTGGAGATGTCATGTCTCACTCTGCTGGGTCTTGATCATTCTCTGGAATTCCTCGTATGACACAAAGTTGTTGATCTTCTGTTGGCGCTCCTGCTTTGATTGGTGTGTCTGATCTCTCTCTCTCCTCTCTCTCTCTCTCTCTCTCTCTCTCTCTCTCTCTCTCTCTCTCTCGTTGCCTCTCATCCTGCAGTGTCCTGGTACCCACTGAAGAAGCACCACGTGCACTGCAGAACTCTCAGCATCCAGGGCCATGGACAGGGGACTGAGCTCTGTGTTACGATAGTATTTGAAGGCTTAGAGAGCAGAGAGGTCATCAGTGAAGACAACGACTCGACCTGTAGTTTTGGTCGAGTGTGGAGAGACTGCCATTGCCGCTTCACGGAGGGCTTCTGTCTCTGTGTTTGAGTTGATGGAGCTCTTGCCTGTTGGATCAACGAGTTCGTCATTATTGTCTGTGTACAGGATGAAGATACCGCCCCCCATCAGTCTGTGTGGCGATAGTCACTGAACCATCCGTGAAGTCGTGTGTCCAGTTTTCTTCTCACTGTCTGGTCAGTGCATTTAAAGCCGGGATCACATGCTTTTATCATGTCATTGGCACGTGAAATCTGTTCGGCGACAAAACAACACACCGCACCGTGCATCCGACCTACTGTGAGTGGAAATGGCAGAAATAAGTCGAAAACACCTGTCAACACAATCCTTGCTTCTGAACTGCATGAAGTCTGAATGAACTGCACCGTGTGTGGGAGAGAAGAGTATCACTATGGCATACTGTTGGACATCCAGTGACAATGATGGACTCTTAGACCTCTTCGCTGCTGATTAAGATGTAAAGTGAAGTCAGCACAGAAGAGAGGTAAAATGAAGATAACATTTAAGAGATGTAGCGTGGAGATATTGATGAAGAAATGTAAAGTGCAGATAACACAGAAGAGATGTAAAGGGGAAGATAAGATGATGTATGTGAGACTATCTCTGAAGATAAGATTGTATGTGTGTGCTTGGTTGTGCTTGGTTGCTGAGAGTATACATGACCTTCTGAAAGCAAAGATCGAGTTTCTGCAAGCCTTTATTTCAATTCGATGACTACCTAAAAGAATGAACTCAAAACATTTTTTTTGTCATAGAAGCCTACAATGGGACCTATGCTATTCCTCTTCCTGTTTGAAGGAGGCCTATCTGCATCTCAGGTTGTTGATTTGTTCGAGGAAAGATTATGTTTTTGAATGAATTATTTCAAAATCTTTTTGACTAACTTATAAGGCACGCCACATATACATATCCAGGCCTACTTTTTTTCACGAACTCCGCCAAGGGGGGTATGGGTTCATTGGTGACTGTTGGTTTGTTTGTCCGTAAGCAAAATTATATTAAAAAAAAAAACAACTATGAAACTGATTTTGACAAAACTTGGTGGAAAGATGCCATGTGAACCAAGGAAGAACGCATTACATTTTAGTGCGGACCCATGGAGCGGATCCAGATCAAAGGGCGAATCCAGGATCCATCAGGACGATTACACAAACACTACCCAACCGATTTGAAAGAAACTTGGTGGGGAGATGAAGTAGGTTCTGAGGATGGCGCGGACCTATGGTGAGGATCCGGATTCAAACTGAATCCAGGATTCGTTCGACCGTGGCGAAGATCTGCGCTCTCCCCGAGTGCTCTCTACGTTTCCAGTGTACTTGACTGTAGACATGATGGCCTGAAGCAAACCTTTCAGTACGGGAGGTCATCACTTGACGGTCATCTAACTGCTTCAATAAAAAATGAAGTATGAACCAACAGGTAGCCTGAAGGGCTTTCACAGCACGGACACCAATCAGAACTCTTTGCAGTGCCGCAGACAACGACAGAAATGCTAACGTTTGAATGTGTTGACCATCCTGCTTCCTGACTGTGTGTGTGTGTTTTTTTTTTAAGGGACTGATGAAGTGAAAATCAAACTGACAGGAAAGGTGCCACAGGCACGGGCTCTCTGGTTTAGAGAGATGCCACTGCACGTGTAAAGCTGGCAGACGAGACGCCTCGGGCCGAGATGCACGCGCCACGCAAATCGCGCGTGGAGAATGCTCCCCTCGTGTCTGCTCCCGCCATTAGCCCAAGGGAGCTCACTGCGCCTGCTCCAGCAGGGGGGCGGCAACTCGCGCTAATTAACCGGCAGCCAACGAGAACTGCTAGGTCTTGCCCACGGTTGACGAATCAAGCGGCCGTCTTACCTGGCAAGAAGCGAGAGTTAATGGCTCAACTTGTGTTACTTCAACACTACTCCCTGTACTATTTCGAGGTTGCTGTTTTCGTCCTCGCCTTTGTATTGTCTTGTAAGAAAAAGAACGAACCCATAATCAACACTGAGCTTTTAGCCTGCGAAGCGATCAAAAGAAAACAACCATAATCAATAGTAAAGGTTCTTCTGCACTTCGATTAAACGAACAAACATAGGATAAACGCTGAGCTTCCCTTGAGGTACAGCAATGAAAGAAACAAAGACATGTTCAACAGTGAGCTTACTCTGTTTTACACAACAAACAAACAAACAAACAAGCACACAAAACATGATCAACACTAAGCCTTCCCTTCACTTCGATGCGTTGGGTACCACAACACTGCGGTCAAATCGTGCCAAATTAATGTGTAGTGTTTTTGTGATCATAATTTTATGATTATAGTTTGTAACTCTTATTGTCAAACTTCAGTGAATACGTGTTCTTGAAGATATGCATTTACTATCTTTAAGATATGCATTTACTATCTTTAAGATATGCATTTACTATCTTTAAGATATGCATTTACTATTTCTGCACACCTGACGTGCTGAAAAGTATCAAACGATGCATTTCATAACAATGATTACAACAAAATGACAAAAAAAAAAAAAAAAAAGTATTGATCAGGTGTGTAAATAATTACCGGGTATCACATAAAATGCATGTACACACAAAATACCGGGTGCAGCCCATACTACTGGGCGGTTTTCATTTTTAAAAAAAAAAGGGGGAAAAAAAACCATTGTCATATTCCCTGCGTGTAAGCGACAAACATCTCACAGTGATCAGTGAAAAGGTTCACAATAACAACACATCTTTTCCACGATCCTTTAATTGCCACGAGCAGGCATAACACTAACGGCATTGAAATCCAAGGAAAGGTCCAGACAGCTAAACCACATTGAGTAATTCTCAGACGGGGCAGTCTCAAGGAATCACTGTATTCTTTCACGCAAACAACTCTCAGAGAAACGATTCAACTGTCTGGTTTCAAACATTGGAAGCCGAAGAGATAGGTCTACGCCTGTACGGAACTGACAAAAGACGAAAAGAGAGAGAGGATATAGGACTGATAATTATGGGGTTACAAACTGAAGATGTAGTCGACTACTACATCTCTGTGGCGAATTCTTTCTTCCTTTGGTAGAGAGTATCCTTACATTAATCTTTAACAGCACCCTATGCTGTTCTCCAAATGAGGCAAATGTCAGTAGCATGGTATTTGAAAAGTTCAAATAGTTCAAAATGGAATATCCGGTGTCAAATGTGTGTGTGTGTGTGTGTGTGTGTGTGTGTGTGTGTGTGTGTGTGTGTGTGTGTGTGTGTGTGTGTGTGCGTGCGTGCGTATGTGTGTGAGTGTGTGTGTGTGTGTGTGTGTGTGTGTGTGTGTGTGTGTGTGGTGTGTGTGTGTGTGTGTGTAGAGTGAGGAGAGAGGAGAGAGAGAGAGAGAGGAGAGAGAGAGAGAGAGAGAGAGAGGAGTTCTTTGTAAATGAACGTGCAGCTTTTTTTATCGGACAGTAAGTATACTATTATTTTGTCTGGCATGTGTAAACCAATTGGTGTATGTGATCATCCTTTCTCTGTTGTTGGCCCCCTCCCTTAACCTCTCTCTCTCTCTCTCTCTCTCTCTCTCTCTCTCTCTCTCTCTCTCTCTGTTGTCTGCCCCCACCCTCCCTTAATCTCTGTCTGTCTGTCTGTCTGTTTCTCTCTCTCTCTCTCTTTTCTCTCTCTCTCTCTCTGTGAATTATTTGTTAAACTGTTCGAATCATCTATCTTTCTGGTTTACATGTCTTTGACAGGCTATTAATGCAGTAAGTGTAACTCCTTTTGCCAACAGGGCCTTTTGCTATTGGCAATAAAAACTGTCAGCGTCAGTGTCTGTCTGTCTGTCTGTCTGTCTCTCTTCTCTCTCTCTCTCTCTCTCTCTCTCTCTCTCTCTCTCTCGCACGTGCGCGTGTGTGTGTGCGCGCGCGCACGAACTCGCGCGTGCGTGTTTGCAATCATTTATGTCAGCAGAAGTACACTTCAACATTGGTACTTTCTCAGCAGTTACGAATAACAGCATGATATATTTTGCAGGACGATAAGAATTAATAACAAATTTCCAGCCATTCCCTGAAGGAAGATGTCACCAAAAGATATTCGTTCTAAATGTGCAAGTTACGTTTTCAGGAATATATTCAATACCCGAGAATTTGCATTTTCTTTGTCACTGTGATCAGTTCAATGATTGTTTTATACACAGGCAAAAGATAGAAGGTATCGAATTATGTGATTTATCCTAACATATCATGTTGTATTCCATGACGACTGGACCATTTACTGCGGTTTCTGTTCAGAGGAGCAGATAAAAAAAAAATAAACATACTGTTCAGTGTAGAATTAGAGTCCAAGACAAATCACATATACATATATTTCATTAAAAATAACTGAGTGAGACTATATGAGTATCATTTATGACGAGTAAAGCAAAAAAAAAAGTTGCATTAATGTGGCAAATAAGACAGTCATACTTACTTCATGAAATACTAATCTTTCCAAAAGCTGTGCTAATGTATTGTAAATTTGTAGTGTTGCCAATGTTATATTTAACGGGCGTTATCCGTGGGAAAATCAAATGGATTGTTAAATGAAATAAGACGTCATGCATACTATACAAAATACGTCATACTTTCTATCAACATTTTCTACACGGCACGAATGGAATACTTCGGCCTTAAGGAGCGAATGAAATGAAACCCAACAGCAGATTGCGAGCTGGAACTAGGTCGCTGGGAGCTGCATATGTGTCATATACAAGTCTTTCCCACCCTCTTCTTTTCTCTTCCCATCCCCTTCCCTCTCACCAAGGGAGACGATCCAGCCTTGCACAGCTGCATAGTTTGTAGCTTAGCAACTACAGAGGACAGGTGTACCAGTAGAGGGCGCCCCCCTGTGGTTTTGGACTGCCAAGGACCTGTATTTCATTGTTCGGTTGTTGTTGTTTTTTCTCTTACGTTACTGTCTGAATGTGTTTTTTTTTTTCAATGTTTGAGTGAATACGCGCTCGCGCGTGTGGTGTATGTATGTGCTGTAGTTTTAGGATGATGCTTTCCATCAAATGACATTCCTTAAACGAAAGACCAGCACAGCATGCACATGCTTGGAGATTCTATGTGTTTATGTACCATATACACAAAGGATACAATTAGGACTGTCGTAAAGGGCATAACTCTGATCAACTTCTGAAAAGAGAGAATTTTCAGAAGATGAGCACTCAAACTTGGGATGGGACCTATTTGAGATCGAGTTTCGAGAAATGAGGCTTGGAATATTGATGCTCACAAATGATAGAAACCAATAGAAACCATTAGGAAGGGACCTATGTACAGTTTAACCTAAAGTCTGGGATCAGAGTGAAAGGTTAACTTGGAAGTGCCATCACTATTGTGTTCACAGGGCAGGCCCCGACAGTTGACCATGGCTGGTCAGGAGGACTTGCTTTTGAAAAATGATTAAAGGCGGGGGCGGGGGGGGGGGGGGGGGCGGGGGGGGTGGAAGGGGGAGGGCAGACACCCACGGGGGGTCCTGTGATACCGCAGCTGGTGTTGTCTTCGCTGTGGAGGGTTTGGTTCTTTAGAGGGTCTGATTTCTACAAACGGAAATCATTTGCCACGGAGTTGACTCATGCCAAGTTTCGCCCTCGATATGGGGTCAAGGTGAAAGGTTCGTTTTGACCTCCACTGCGCTCTTCCTGAGCCAGCTGTTCACATGATGGTCTGCCCCTCCTGTTAGTCCAGCCGCGTGGTTTGGAACATCAGTCAGGGGTCTGGAGACAGCCAGGGGAGCCTTGTCATGCCGTATCTGATGTTGTTTGGGTTAGACGCTTCGAACGGTTCCACAGCCGCTCGGGCATGGCTTTGGCCACAAAGGGGGAGGGGAGGTCTTGGTAAAACCTGGGTGGAAGAGGCTAGGAGGCCTATATGATGCCAGTGTCCTGGCTGTGAGGTCATGCTCTCACTGGGCTGAGTGTGGCGAAGGTTGTGACGCTGATAACGTTATTCATGTATTTGTGGATCAACAGGGCTAAAAACAACAGCCATGCCTTGTTGGCCCCTTTTGTAA
>CM065721.1:5209148-5211648 GCA_033310375.1 Conus canariensis | reverse complement strand
CCCCCCCCCCCGTGTGACGCAATCCCCTTGACGTGGGAGGTCTGTACTCGGGTGCGCTGCTGTGTGTATACTCATCAGCTACCAATCAGCGCTTTGCCAGATCGTGTGCACGTGCAGTCCGTAGATAGGGATAGCAGCTCGCTGTCGGTCACAGCTCGCTGACTGTGCCACTGATGCAGCTCATCAGCAGATGGCTTCATGTTGGGCACCAGAGGGGAAGGGGGGAAAGGGGGGGGGGGGCGGGGGAAGAAGAGGGGGAGACGTAAGGTAGTAGGCGGGGTGGGGTGGGGGTGAGGGGAAGAGGAGTGTTAGGACGAAAATCTGATAGATGACTATTGCATCTTCTCTCTCTCTCTCTCTCTCTCTCTCTCTCTCTCTCTCTCTCTCTCTCTCTCTCTCTCTCTCTCTCTGTATTATGCACTGAAAAAAAAAAGAGAAGAACTCGTATCCCACACAGTATGAATAATTAGTTACCCTCATAAATTAGCATTATTAGTACAATCGAAAAATATACTTTTGTTGTCATTTCTCTTTTTTTCTCTTTATTAACATCGCCCAAAACCATGACGGCTTACAAACATAACTCATGTATCATCGAACAGAACGTTACTGAGATTCTGGGCTAGTTTCTGCAGTGTCTTTATCATTTCTCGTGACTGGTAATATTGCCCGTTCTCTTACTTAAAAAAAAAATCATAGAAAGCTGATGCCTTCATCTAATATTTCGGACCGAAAGACAGGCAGGTTCAGGTTCAATTCTCTGTGTACCGTCTGGCGCCGGAGGCAATGTCAAGGGTTGTCCAGCTGTCTCTGTCTGCTAGCTGCTGCTCCGGGGGTCATCTCCAAAGTCAATCCATTCTTCTCCGGCTCTCTGTGGACTGGTCGGCGCCAGTTCTGTGTGGGTCACTCTTTGCTTTTCTTTCGGTACGTCCAGCGTAGAGCTGCTCTGGGATATCAGTTAAGGGGCACGTGACAAATGTAAAACATGCAAACTATGAGGACATGATGTGCGTTTCTTCTATGGTGGGGGACCTCATGGCAACTTGACATAGACTCTGTGTGTGTGTGTGTGTGTGTGTGTGTGTGTGTGTGTGTGTGTGTGTGTGTGTGTGCGTGTGTGTGTGTGTGTGTGTGTGTGTGTGTGTGCGTGCGTGCGTGGCTGTGTGTGTGCGTGCATGCGTGCGTGCATGCGTGCGTGCGTGCGTGCGTACGTGCGTGCGTGTGTGTGTGTGTGTTTGTGTGTGTGTGTGTGTGTATGTGTGTGTGTGTGTGTGTGTGGTGTGTGTGTGTGTGTGTGTGTGTGTGTTTGTGTATGTGTGTGTGTATGTGTGTGTGTGTGTGTGTGTGTGTGTGTGTGTGTGTGTGTGTGTGTGTGTGTGTGTGGATTGCCGGCGCTGGGACTGAGGTGGGAAAGTCCAGGGTGTGGCTATGGACGGACAGCCGGTGTAGGAGGTAAAACTTCCAGAAAAAAAATAGCACTCCCAGTATTTTTTTTTTACGCCGGAGATGAGCCGACTGCAGGTAACGCCATTGAACTAGCACGAAAGATGAGTCAGAAGACGAAACAAAACAAAACAAAACAAAAAACCAGGAGAATGATTTACTTATTGCTTTAACAGTTGTCGGTTTCTGTTTTGTCTTCAGTTCTGCATCTGTTTGTTTCGTTCAATAAAAACTGAAATAACACTTTTTTTTGGGCTCCGCCATTTTCACACCCTGTATATCTTAAAACTATCCTACCTACTGACTTCACTTAGGGACAGTCAAGTGTGTGTGTGTGTGTGTGTGTGTGTGTGTGTGTGTGTGTGTGTGTGTGTGTGTGTGTGTGTGTGTGTGCAGTCGCCGAGTAGATGATTCTACGGGTCTCCGACCCCCATCATCCGTGGTGCGACTCGCTGAAGCGCCTGAATGGATAATACCGACCTAGGTGCAGGTTTGCTGGTGTAAACCCTAGAAGATTTTACGCATGCAGAAGGTCCAGATCTTCATGGTAAAGATCAACACGCATGTTTACGATTCCGTAAACAAGACACATCAAGTGATGGCCACTGTCCGGAGGAATCCCTTTCTTGGACTCCAGGGTGGTGGTGAGGCAGCCAGAGGTCAGACCGGGAAAGACATGGCGCAGGACGGTGGGCTGGGAACGGAAGGAAGCTGGAGACAGCGGGGGCACTCAGCAAAGGTCCCAAAGGTCAAACCAAGCAGGAGATCTCTCTGTACCAGGTTACACCAGGGGGACAGCACCGACTTCTCTCTCACAGGCTGCGGGGTCGACTCCCGCCGGTATCCATCATAAAAACGGACAGTCTGGCTCGTGGTAGCAGTAGTAGTAGAAATAATAATAACAATAATAATAATAATAATATTAATAATAATATTAGTAATAATAATAATAATACCAAATGGCATGTATACAGCAGCCGGACAGAAATGGAAAGAATGTCGGTGAAAAGAATAGCAGAATATCAAAAGTTTTGAACGCTTTTGTTTAAGGCGGCAG
>CM065721.1:5200746-5204048 GCA_033310375.1 Conus canariensis | reverse complement strand
CCCGAAAACCACATGGGTTGTGTTGTCTGGGTCACTGGCGCGGCTAAAAAACCCCGTAAACCCAAATCGGAAGAGTCACTAAAAAGGGGGTAAGGGGACTCCCCCAAATTGAAAAATAGTAAGCAGGCAAACAAGTATAAAAGTATACTACTGTTGGGGGCATATTCCCAAAACCCTTCACAGGCCGGTTATATGTGACCCTCTGGGTTGGCTTGGGGCCCTAGGGCCCCAAGGGTCTCAAGTAGATCCGAGGGTCAGTAATGCGGCCAGATGTGGAAGTTTTGAAAAAAATTTATTTTACATTTGAGAATGTATGCGTGAAAATGATGTTATTGAAAACGATCAAAAAAACAAGGTTTAAGCAAAAACTTAAGTCCAAAAGTTTAGAAAATTAGTAAAAAAAACAAAAATCCTACACATTATGTAGTTTGTAAAGTGTTTACATTAGAAAACTAGAAAAAACAGGCTTTTGGGGTAACCCCCCGGAGCAACAGCGAAAACCCGGTTCAGGGGTTTGGAGCTGGGGGGGAGGTGGGGGTGAGCCAGAATGCCTGTTTAAATAGTTCTCTCAGATACTCAAGGGGAAGTGGGGGGATCGGCCACACCCTCAGGAAGCCAGCGTCCAGCACCACACGCCAAGCCCTGACCGGGAACCCGAGGGAAAAAAGAGGGGCCCGGCCCTGCAACAGCGGGGAGGCGGCCCCTGGGCGGAGTTGAAGCAACAAGGGACCAACTGGATGGGAAGACCCAAACAGCCCAGAACAGGTGGATGGGGAAAGGGTCGCAATGGCCTAGCTCCACCGGGAGCGATGGGCAAAGAATGATAATGAACCATGAAAATGTAGGCAGTTTGATCACGCAATAAACACGTTCATTTCTGTTTGTGATTCAGACCTACATGAACATAAATTTTAATGACCTTCCTTTCCGAGAGGGAAGTAGGGTTTTACTGATGGACTGGACGAAGGATGCACAGGAAACCTTTCCCGATGACAAAACCCCCCACAGACCATCAGCAAGAGTGGCATGAGACAAAACTGTACTCTACCCCGAACAAAGAATTGGATGGAGCTGCTGTGCCTCGGAAAGCAAAAAGGGGGGGCAAGCTCACACCACAAGACTGAGAAGTCAGTCAGTCGGCCACACGTGAGGGGGAAACTATTCCAAGCCCCAAAAACCGGCTAGAGATGGACCAAAAGGTTTGGTGGCCAAATGCCTGTGAATCTCACGAAACAGTTTGCGATTTTCTTTAAAGAAAACGGGCCCCAAACCCACAAACAATGGCCCAAAGGGATTTAACAGGTTCCCGCCATCCTGTAAGCAGGAACGAACGTGAAACCCAAAAAGGCTTAAAAATGGCAATAGCGTGCAGGGCACCCGACTAAAAAAAGACAATGTCCAGAGACACCCGCCCACATGGAAGGTACAGGTTCATCTCCCATCAGTGCCAGGGAAAAAAAAGTCTGGCAGCACGAGGACATCATTCTAGGAGTCTTGACGTGGATGTGTCCCGGTCCCTTCATAGTGTGAGGCGTTCAGGGCCAGGCAACTGTCTGAAGGGGCTTTCTTCCCTAAAGATCTGCTGTCAACCATTTCCTTGCTTTTCTTCCGGATGTGACGTCTTTTTTTTCGTCTCTGTTCTTGTATTTATGTACCAGCATATGGACCACGCTCTCTCTCTCTCTAAGTCACTACAAAACCCAGTTTCTTTTGTCAGGGTGGGTACGCTCCTGTCAGATAACTTGGGCGGCAAGCCGCAGTTCGTTGAGATTCATACATGTCAAACGGGATCTGACTACAATCGCTGCTTTTCGAACAAAGAACAACTTTTGAGGGCCGCTACAGAACGTTTTAAGTACTCGCAATAAACGCTGCATTGCGCATGAGAGAGCAGGAGACTTGTAAAACTCTGCATTCGCTGAAAAGAGGCTGGCGGTGGCAGTCTGGCTAGGAGTGTGTGATTCCCGCTGGCTGGCTTTTTGACTGCGCAGCGCTCAGTGAACGGTTCTGACTTTCTGTCAATGTCATGCACAGTAGCTCAGTGGTTTAGATCATTCATTTTTGCTCTTAGTTCACTTTGGAAAAAACTCATGCTCGGTAAAAATCGATTCGGAGCTGGGTACTGAAGATCACGTATGCTTCATTGAAGGTGATGTATGGAGGGTGATGTATTGGAGGGTGATGTAGGCGGCAGAATTGAAGTGCTACATACTGAAAAGGAACATGCAGACACACACACACACACACACACACACACACACACACACACACACACACACACACACACCATAAGTATCAACAACGTCGTTCCATTTGTGTCAACAACAACAACAACAACAGAAATATTGTTTCGAAAAGAAATGGATACTGGAAAATAAATGACTTCAAGACAATAAGAGAAACCGAAAGAAAATAAGACGACAAAACACTTCCCTGCCTTTCAATCCCCCCAAAAAAGACCGAACCAAAAAAAAAGAAAAAAAGAAAGAAAAAAAAAAACCTCACCACTTCTCTTTTAAAACAGAAATCCGTACCTCCAGTAAACCTTCCCGCCTCGGCGACAGCGTGAAATTTGAACCTTGTATCAGGGGTGCATGTTTGCATGATGGCAAATCCACCCGTATTGTGCACCCGTGTCGCTTCACACTTGGGGTGGTCCCGTGGAATTACGGAGGGCTTTTCAAGCCCCCTGCTGTATGTCCCCGGCACCTGGGCTGGCGGGGCTGCTTGTGGCCTGTCGGGTGTAAACGATACCCGCCACTCGGAAGCGGATGTCCCATGAATCAGGGGCTTTATGGGGACGGCGCTGTTGTCGGTTCCCCGTGCCGTTTGTCATTCGGCGGGTAAAAGTCAAGTTTGCACGAGATCGTCAAGTGTGGAACACCTTTTCCCCAACACCGCCCAATTTGTTCCCCTGGTGGAAGCTCAGGGGGTAGCCTTGTCTGTCTGTCTGTTGGTCTGTCGGTCTGTCTGTCTGTCTGTCTGTCTGTCTGTCTGTCTGTCTGTCTCTCTCTCTCTCTCTCTCTCTCTCTCACACTCTCTCTCTCTCCTCTCCTCAAACACACACACAACACACACACACACACACACACACACACTCACACACTCTCTCTCCTCTCTCTCTCATACACACACACACACACACACACACACACACACATACATACACACGCGCGCGCGCGCTCACGCACGCACGCACACACACACACACACACACACACGCGCGCGCCGCGCACACACACACACACACACACAGACGACGGTGGAAGGGGTAGGGAGGAAAAACGGGGGAGGGGGGGGGG
>CM065721.1:5190746-5195746 GCA_033310375.1 Conus canariensis | reverse complement strand
ACACACACGCACACACACACACACACGCACGCACGCACGCACGCACGCACGCACGCACGCACACGCGACACACACACACACACACACACACACACACACACACACACACACACACACTATCGCACCAAACTACCCCTCAAACCTCACCACCATCCCACCCTCTCCGACCCCTCCCTACCTCCCACACACTCAGTATGCAAGAGAGAGAGAGAGAGAGAGAGAGAGAGAGAGAGAGAGAGAGAGAGAGAGAGAGAGAGAGAGAGCAAAAAAGTTTGTTTCCTTCGTTTAGTGAAAGAAAGCAAAACTTTTCACCACAGCTTCATCAGATTTGTCTTTTTTTTTCCATTCTCTGAAAACCAATTGTTTCCAGTAAGCTTGTACATTTTGTGCCAAGGGGGCCACCGACAGTATCCGCATGTCTGGCTGCCGACAGAGCCCACCAGCTGACCACTACACATAGCCAATCAATGGTCACTACACGCTACCACCCTCTCAAATTAGAGTCACCACCATGGCAAATGTCTAACGACGGGGAAAATGGCATTTTTGATCTTCAGGTTTTGAGGCTTCGGTTAATTAATAGAAAGAAATATCCATGGCACAACAGTAGACCAGACAGTGACAAATCCATGTGCAACATGTGAAAATTCTACAGTGTGTGTGTGTGTGTGTGTGTGTGTGTGTGTGTGTGTGTGTGTGTGTGTGTGTGTTGTGTGTGTGTGTGTGTGTGTGATGGGACAGCGTTGGTGGAGAGATTAGTGATATTGTTGTTATTGATTAACTAACGATGGAATATGATTTGTCTGAAATTGTAAAATCTTTAAATGAAGAAGAAGAAGAAGAAGAAGAAGAAGAAGAAGAAGAAGAAGAAGAAGAAGAAGAGACGACGACGACGACGACGACGAAGAAGAAGAAGAAGAAAATCCTACAGTGTGTGTGTGTGTATGTGTGTGTGTGTGTGTGTGTGTGTGTGTGTGCGTGCGTGCGTGCGTGCGTGCGTGCGTGCGTGGTGTGTGTGTGTGTGTGTGTGTGTGTGTGTGTGTGTGTGTGTGTGTGTGTGTGTGTGTGTGTGTGTGATGGGACAGCGTTGGTGGAGAGATTAGTGATATTGTTGTTATTGATTAACTAACGATGGAATATGATTTGTCTGAAATTGTAAAATCTTTAAATGAAGAAGAAAAAGAAGAAGAGAGAAGAAGGAGAAGAAGAAGAAGAAGAAGAAGAAGAAGAAGAAGAAGAAGAAGAAGAAGTTCTCAGAAGACAAAACATAGGGGGAAAATGACAGACACATACACACAAACAGACGACATGGATCAAACCTCGTGAAACAAAAAGTGATTACAGCAGGAAGCTAGTGTCTCCGTCAAGAAAGTTAGAGGGAAAAGCATACTGAAATACAACAACTAGAGTGCTCTCTGAATTGTCATTGCAGCTTGAAAGTTGATTCCATCCATTTATTTACAGTATGAATATCCAGATAAGTGCTTCCACAAAACCAAATCACAATGACCGGAATGGAATTATTTTGGCAACCAGGCCGGCGCCAAATCAGGGTGTCCACATTGTGTTAATTAAAAGTTTTGTCGTCAGACGTCAAACAGACGACGAAAGCGGGTGGCTGGGGGGAGGGGGGAGGGGGGGGGGAGACGGAGGGATGGGCCTGATTGTGAGTGATGTCAACGGTGGAGGCCAAGACCTCTCAGGGTGCCTCTGTAAGGGCTGATTTTTTTTTTTTTTTTTTTTTTTGGTGGGGGGGGGGGGGGGGGGGAGGTTAGGATTTTAACACACTCTCACAATTATCATGCCTTGGAAACCTGCGAATGGGTTTCATGGCGTTTAGGCACTTGTAATCTTTAACTGCGGTGTGTGACCCTCAAAACAGGGGAGAGAACACACACACGACTTTTTCCCAACACAGCACGGCGGAAGCCAGGTGGAAGATGTCGTGGGAATGGTGGTATGGGAGAGGGCGGGGGTTGGGGGTGGGGGTGGGGGTGAGATCTGAACCTCCAGCCCCTCAGACTGATAAACGGTCTGGCGGTAGTATCCGGGCACTGACACAGCCGGGTGATGTGTCGTGCCATGGAGGCCCCGGTTCCCTGAGCTGTCGACATGATGGCTGACGCTGCCAGCTGGTCAGCCTCAGTGCCTGAAGAGCTAGGGGAGAGGCCAGACACCCCGCTGATTAGACAGACAGGTGGAGGGAGGGGGGGAGAGAAAGAACATCGGGAGGAAGGGGGGGGATACGGTGGTGAGGGGAAAGAAAAAAAAGGAAAAGTAAGGACCTAGGGGATTTTTAAAAAGAAAAAGAGACAACCAGAAAGAACTGGAAATGGAAAATGGTTTATTCAAGCTAGGCCACAACCCCTACTGAATGGGGGGAACTATTTACAATGGCACTTTAACGACAAGGAAAAGTAAGGATACATCAACATAATAATGACCAGTTCCAACATCTTTTGACCATAGAGTACAACAGGTACATGCTTCAATGTTAAATTAACATTCACATCCTTCGTCTGCAGCTGTACGCCTTTTAAATGCCTTATATAGATACCTGCATACATTCTTCAGTACCTCTCTGTTACTGTTAGCCATCAGTAAGGTTACGTTGAATAGACACGAATTTGCATAACAATTTTCCTGGAATATATTTTGCCGAAGCTCACAGAGACTAGGGCAACAAAACAAAACATGTACTTCATCCTCTTTTGCATCTCTGCACAAAGGGCATGTTGCAGAATTAGTTGGTACCTGATTATATCGGTCCCGATGTATTACCATGTCTGTTATTCCAATCTAAATTAAATAACTTCTAATATGTCTGTCAATGTCAATTAAAAGATACCTTTCACAGCTCCTAGATGATTTGAAAGTTCTATATAAAGAAAACTGCTCACTTTCTTGGATATGTTCATTCCAGTTTTGCCATCGGCAGTCAGTAAGCCTCTGGCGAAATTCATCCAGAAATGCATTGACATTTTCAACCCCGTGATTTAGCCATACCATTCCAAATCCATTCTGATATAATGTTTCTTGAATCCTTGAAACCCATGTACATTTACCATGTGAGTCTAACCACATCAACATCTCGTAAGCTTTCACCGGCAGTCTATTTCCATCCGTACGTAATATCATAAGCCAGTATCTAATACACCGAACAGACGTATTTTATAGAAACAGGGTGGCGTCCTGTCTCCCCGTACACTAAATCATTCGGCGTTTTAAGCTGTACCCATAACAAATGCAAATAAGTGGACCTTTTCAATACGAGCAACTGCTTTGTCTGATCCCCATATTTCAGCACTGTACATGGCAATACGCAGAAGCTGACAACCAGAAAGAAAGAAAGAAAGAAAGAAAGAAAGAAAAATCACACGTGATGAAGCGTGCCCCCATTCTCACCCTCATTCTCCATCAACTGTCACACAGTCCCCCATTGTTGATGACCGGTAAGTGTTGATGACCGGTAAGTGTTGATGACGGGAAGTGTTGATGACCGGTAAGTAGAGATAATCGTAGGGATGCTTGGAAAGTGAACTATAATCATAGTGTCGTGTCATCGTCTGACCAGAAAATAGAACTCACTGACTCGGACTGTGAGCAAGATTCTTGGCAAATGTGGTTTGTAGTGTGGGGGTCATCGTGTGACTAGAGCATAGAACTGGCACATTAAAAGGCTGTGAGGACACGAAACGTCATAATATACTGGTGGATTTTGACAATGATACACCGATGGTTGAAGAGAACGGTGCCATGTCTTTTTTCTGCAATACGTTCATGTGTGAAAGGAAAAAACGACGATGCCAGATAAACATTAAGCATATTCTGGTTTTAGCTTAATACCTCCAATGAATTAGTATCATTATAACGAAATGTTTGCGCTCTCACCCTTCCATTCCTGTGAGAACAATGCGAAATGACCATTAAGCATAATGTTTGCATAATGTTTTTAGTTTCTCAGCAACTTTTTTCCTCTCCACGCTTTCGTTCTGATTTATGTACTATCTGTCGCTGGCTGCTTTGGGGGTGCTGTTGGATTCTTTTTTGAACCCTTGGTGGTGAGAACACCACAGAATTACGGACTGTGGTGTGTCTCTATTTGACGTCAAGAGCACAGACACAATCAGCTGTGTCGCCCTAATGAGTCCGATCCAGCGGACGAAAGGCCTAGAAGCAGGCGATACAGATACATCTGCCTTCAGGAGGAATTGCGATGGTTCCCTCATGCAGCTAGTGAAGGGTTTTCATATTTATAATATACATTTTCCCCATTTTCTTCATCTTCAATTTTTTTTAAAAAATCTTTGCCAAGTCATTACTATCATGATGGAAGAATTGTTAACCTGCACTTGTTTTCCCCCACTACTTAATTGTTCAGCATTAAGCATGAAGTATTCCGCTTCTAGCTTACCTTCGATAAATTAATATCATTATGACGAAATGTTTGCCTTTTTGCCCTTCCATTCCTCTGAGGACCGAAGACAAAGGATCTTTGACCTGCTGCCAGTGTCTGTGCTTCTTTTCGCTGACAATATTTTCCACCACAACAACCACTCCTGCTGTGCACCATCTCTCTTTCCTTGTCAGATCACCAAACATAGGACACAGAGATTCGGTTGCAGCTTCCTCCCTCTTTTAGGGTGTCATTTTTTTCCGGCCGAGCGTTGATGCGAGTGGGCCTAACCTGAAGAAACCAGACCTGTTCCTCCTCTGTCTAATGCGCACCATTCTGGCCACGGCAAAATAGGCCTGGCACCAGTCATATTTGTTACAACGATCTCTCTTCTACAAAGTTTGAAAACATATTGAGTTCAATGTCAAGCACTCGTTTTCTCTCTCTCTCTCTCTCTCTCTCTCTCTCTCTCTCGTGTGTGTGTGTGTGTGTGTGTGTGTGTGTGTGTGTGTGTGTGTGTGTGAACAAGAGACAGCGAAAGCGGAGATCATGGAAGGAAATACATTAACAGAAGAGAATGAGTCAGACATTCAGAGAGAGAGAG
>CM065721.1:5152198-5183146 GCA_033310375.1 Conus canariensis | reverse complement strand
AAGTGCCAGAGTTCATGCATTTTCTTGAAACTTTTTTTGCGGTCAAAATATGTACATGGGCTTAAGAATGTCAAATTTTATGTCCATTCATCAATATGGTTCTAAGTGCCATTAGTTGTCATTTTTTCGAACTATTTAATATTCATACTGACCCTCATATTTGCTTCTACATTGCGTAGTTTTGTTCTAGTTTAGGAAACCTTTTGTTTTTGTCGTCAACCTCTTGCGCTTATAATAACCATCTTTATGTACTCAAAACCATATAAAGTGCCTATCTCACCGTTTTGTTCACAGTCTCAACTCTGCAAGGTCTTTTAATTCTAAGTTACACACCTCTCAGTGTGCGCTAATGTAACCTCCCGATTCTCTGGTCACGGTTACATTATTTTAAAACAACGTATTATTTTATTTCTAAAACAAAGGTGCAGGTTATCACATTTTACGACTTTCCCTGTTTTATCTGTTGATCTTATATTAAATGATCTGACCCTTCCCACAAGCATCTTTTATAAACTGTAAATTAGGGAATTGTATAATTTTCATAATCGCAAAATGCAGCTTTCCCGGATGGAAGAGCTCTATAAAACAGTTTGAGGGCCTTCCATCATATAAGTTTTCCATTCAGTGCTCAGCTCGGTCCAAATTAACATAGAGTAATGAATGTAATGCAATAGAATCGAGCGATATTCTCCCTCATAAGTAAGTTTTGTGTCCCTGATGTAACTCTAAAACATGAATGCCTCGATTGTCTTGTTGCAATGCCAAACATTTTACTAGCTCTCCATCAAAATAGAAAACCTACTTCTTCTTCAGGTTTATGCTAACATTATTTTCAAATTTGCATTGTTAAGTTTGAGAGTAATGTCGAAGTTACTCATTGCTTCTTTAGCGAGCAAAACCCGTAAAACCATCATGTATGTTAACTGTGGGCCTTTTTTTAATCCCTAAAAGGGTTTTTTGTTTTTTTTTTTTTTTTTCCTCTATTTCATATTTTTAATCTTATTATTTTCCTTGGATTCAGTTATATTAAAAACCATACGACTTGTAGAATATTTTCATGAGTGCAACACCCTATGGGTTCCACATTCATTATCAATAGCATATATTCTAAAAACGAAGGACTGTCTTGATTGTTATTGTTAACAAACATTTTTAAAACAATTTAAAAATGAGTGCATTCAAATATACTAGATGCCAAAATATTCTGTTTGGGCCGCACTACAATCTAAAAATATAACAACTTATACCTCGACATTTCTGAGACACAGTCTGACGCCTTTCAAGTAAAGGTTAGTACTCCATTAAACAGATATCTTAACCCTCCAATTAAAAATAGACTACATCGCGAAGTGTGGTTCGTCATCCGAATGCAGTTTTATCATAAACCATAAACTTATGCTGTGTTTTTGAGCTTCAACTGGTGTGAGTGTCGTATGCTGAGCATTTAAACATCCTGACCTTTGGTGAGGTCAGTGTTAGATTTAATTTTTTATTAACACCTTCAGACGTATTTATATCTGCACTGCAAGCGCCATTACCAAAGACAAAACGTTTAATTCCATTCAGCAACGAAATAGATTACAAGGGCTTTGAAAGGATCTGTAACGAATATTGATATTGACCCAAAGACTGACTTTAGACAAAAGTTGGATCTTAACATGGATTTAGCACCCTTTATTTTTGGGGCGTGCACAGAAAGTATAACTATGATTGGAATCCTCCTTACACATCTTTCTCTTCAGGCACAACTGTTCACCTCGGGTCCATAAGCAAGAGCATAAAACAGCGTGGACAACATTTATTTAGACACTTCATAAGGTCTAATGAGCGGGAATAGAACGATAAACGACTCTATTCGTACTTATGTTTTGGTGTTTGCCTAGTTCGAAAGCACAGGCAAAGATCTAACATAACTGATCCTTCTACTGGCTTTTGATGCCCTATAAACGTATTTAGGCAAATTTAGAGGACGCCATTAATTCTGCATTTGAATTTGCCCTTCAAGTATTAAAAGTACCAAAATGTTTACAATTTGCACAGATCGAAAGTAGACTTTGCTGTCGGCATGGTTTTATACTCTACCTTTTCTGACCTCAGGCTCCAGGTAGGAACAATAATAAACTACAACAATGAAATCCTTGTTTGCAGGAAATGAACAGAAAGTTGGACAAAACGACATAAAATCTGAGTCCAGTAATATTACAAACAATAAAAAAACAAGATGGCCCCCCAAGAATTAGTCGGTCATCCAATCCCCCGTGGCCCAAACCGCAAAGGCCATAGGAGATAACTTTGTTCGTGAATGGAAAACCATGAATATGAAAAGACAGCACTTGCTTTTGATTAACGGCCTAGGAATACTTGGTCTTTTATCTTACTAAGATGTAACCCAACTAATAAGGTGACCACTAATGTCCATAAGTGCTCAGCCATAAAGCCAACTACTTTACTTGCCAGTCGACAAAAGTCAGCTAACGCTCCCCCCTATTATAACCAGGCAAAAATCTATTGCCTTACTGGCTAATTTTTTTTAGTAAGTTGCAAGTGATCGTGTTGTTTTTTTAACACCATGATTTATCTATTACGGAAGTTGGCGGGCCTGGCGGCACTGCTCCCCCACCACCGCCCGCCTGTAATAGCCATCACAGTGTAACTTCATTGCAAATCCTAAGGCTGTTATAACACTTGCTAAAGTGACAAAACCTTTGCTCATCTAAACAGTGTTCTTATTCTTTCTGCTAACGCTTTGTCTTCATAAAAAATCTTTTGGATATTTCTCTTATACCTGCTCACTTTTGAGTTCTTAATTGTTCTCGGTTAGTAAAACACTTCTAGTCTTGCTGATCTCTCTTGTTCAAGATCTTTTAGTCTTTGTGTTAATTCCTTTCTTTAACACTCAGGCCTAAGTTGTGGTCATCAGCCTCAACAAGTTTTTTCTTTTTTCTCTTTTTTATATGCTCATCTAGTTCACACCAGTTTGCTAAATTGTTTGTTAGAATTCCGCATCTGATGCTTCTCAAAGATGATTAAGGGCCCGTTATTTCCTCATAGGTAGCGGCGGATCGTGCATAGTTTTTCAAATGCTGTTTCTCTGATAACTGGTTTCTGCTTCTAAATGCTTGTATTATTTCGTCTGCTGTTGTTGATTTAAATCTTTAAGTTCTGTGTTTTGCATTCGGTTATCTTTGTTGGGAGTTCTGTAGAGTGTTTTTGAAGTTTTGCAACTGCTCACTGTCTAATCTTCGCGTTTAAGGCAATGCCAAGGCGATTTTGATCGCTAACACTGAGCCTTTGTACTAATTGTTACTCTTTTCTAAAAACTTTGTGTGTCTGGTTTAGATGTGAAGCTGTACAGGTAGTCTGCTCGTTTTTTTTAAAAAACAAATGTCATCTTTTTTGTTTCAAAATCTTTAGGGTCTATAAATTCGGGAGGTTCTTGGCCTAGAACATTGATAAAATAGATTTGACCTTACTTTCTGTTTAATACACGCCGCAATGATTGTAATGGATGGGTCAAAAGGAGGCATTTCACTCATGTCGTCTCCAGGATCAAAAACATCATAATCTTCGTTGCACCTTCATGCCTGCCAAGGTTTTTTAAATAATTAACTTTTTATTTTGTTTTATAAAAAAAAAAATTACACAAGCCTATGGCTCAATTCTTGACCCGCATAGAAGACTGAAAGACCAAAGATTTGGCGTGAAGGGAAATAAACAGAATATTATTGTTACCAAATAATCCATCTACTATTGATTCAGATCAAAATCTTTACTGTTAAATTTCCAGACCTAGGAGCAGATGAAGTGATTGTGCCGGGATTCTGCACGGCTTATACTTTCAAAATAGAACTTGATTCAGCAACAGACCCAAACAATGACAGTTGTTAGACAAATCTGAACGGCAATCGAAGCTGTAATTTTGCTATGGAAATCGCTTTTCCATCCCCTTGGGATTTTAAAGTTGTTAAAAAGCGCATGCGCCATACTTTCAAAGGAGCTTTAAAAGACAGATTGTCATATGAACTAACATTATGAATACAAACGTGTCATTAAATCACAGACACTGATTCAAGTAAAAAAAAAAAAAAAAAAAAAAAAAAAAAAAAAAAAAAAAAAAAAAAAAAAAAAAAAAAAAAAAAAAAAAAAAAAAAAAAAAAAAAAAAAAAAAAAAAAAAAAAAAAAAAAAAAAAAAAAAAAAAAAAAAAAAAAAAAAAAAAAAAAAAAAAAAAAAAAAAAAAAAAAAAAAAAAAAAAAAAAAAAAAAAAAAAAAAAAAAAAAAAAAAAAAAAAAAAAAAAAAAAAAAAAAAAAAAAAAAAAAAAAAAAAAAAAAAAAAAAAAAAAAAAAAAAAAAAAAAAAAAAAAAAAAAAAAAAAAAAAAAAAAAAAAAAAAAAAAAAAAAAAAAAAAAAAAAAAAAAAGGGGGGGGGGGGGGGGGGGGGGGGGGGGGGGGGGGGGGGGGGGGGGGGGGGGGGGGGGGGGGGGGGGGGGGGGGGGGGGGGGGGGGGGGGGGGGGGGGGGGGGGGGGGGGGGGGGGGGGGGGGGGGGGGGGGGGGGGGGGGGGGGGGGGGGGGGGGGGGGGGGGGGGGGGGGGGGGGGGGGGGGGGGGGGGGGGGGGGGGGGGGGGCAATGCTCGAGGAAGAGCTTTTGTCAAAAGCTTTAAATGAGGCCCGTTTTAGAAGTTATTGATCCAACAAACGTGAGGCAAGCGTTTGTAACATGCTATTTCTCAAGTCCAAGTAAAACTAACAATAAACCCTCCAGTTTAAAGTAAGTGGTATTTTGTTTTAATCGACTATATAACAATAAACAAGAAAATCTAGAAGTCTGGGTCTCAACTAACAGCAGACTATTCTTTCTTATAAATGACTTAACGCCCGATTGGGGCAGGACAACTTCTTACTCAGTTTAATGAAGCCTCTGAAGCAGCTAAAATGAGAGGCTCTGGTTGGTCAGAGGTGAAGTCCTAGACATCAGATTAAGACAGGCTAAGTATGACCCAAAATTGTAGGCAAGTCTTACATTCCACTGCCTCCAACATTAGTTGCAAAGAGAGCAGTTCTGAACATAAAAAATTCAGACGAGACACAATGTTTTCATGTGGTGCGTTCTTTTGCTAGGCTGGCATACACGTTGCCAAAAATGCAGAGAGAGTATCTAACTATTTCAGTGGGCTAAGGATCTTAACTTTAACGGCCTTTGAATTTCCTATGGCTGAAAGACAAAATTGATCAGTTTGAAGAACAGAATCCCCCAATAACTGTTTAATGTCTACACATGGTCAGAAGAAACCAACCTTCTGCCCATTAGAGTGTCTACGAACGCCCATCAATGGGCGAACCAACCAAAATCTTTGTAGTTTTTACTCCTAATCCAGCCTTATGTGGCCAACACCATACCACAATTTTTTAGATTACTAGTCCCATACTACAAAACACCATAGCAACAAAAATTTTTGTAGAAAAGTTTAACAAAATTCCTCCTTCAAGCTGCGAGTGAACATGTAAAACATTGTCAGTCCATTTGACTGCAATACAGAACTAATATGCCAAGAAAGGCATAAGGTTAGTTTAAAGAATTACAAAAAACTCCAGAGGTCCCATACGTTTTTTACGCAGACTTTGAATCGCTTATGTTCCTTATAAAGGGGAACCCTCAAAACTTAAAAAACGTTTTAATGATAAACATCATTTTTTTTCTTTGCTTTCATTTGGGTCAGGTCAGGGCCCCCCTTCAAGCAAATTATAAAGACCAATGCGGCAAATTTTAACGCATGCAGCAAGTGCGTAATGCTTGTTCTAAAATCTAATTTATCTGAATCATATGACCCCGAAGACCAACAAAATATGACCCCACCACTCATTTTTTTGGGATTTGTGTGGGACCCTAACCCTTTAAATAACAGTAAGAAACCATGAACACATAGCGGAAATTTTAGAGAGCGCGCATAACAATTGCAATCTTCAACTAAAGTTTGACCGGGGACTTGGAGCTTCCTATATTCTTTCAAACTTGCGAGTTTACGACCTCACCTTATTTTGCAACATAACAAGCGTTTTCGGGGTGCATGCATTGCGCATCATCAGAAAAGTACAAGTGTTTCACTTTAAATAAATCTTTTTATTACTCAAATGCAACCCCTGATGGTTAATTTTAGAGTCACTGGCATCCTTAAAGTCTGCCCAATAACAGAAAAAATTTGACCCAACTCTTGTTAGAAAGGGCGTTTACCTTTGAGTACAATGAACAGTGGAAAGGTTGACGAAGATACACTTCCCTAAAGGCGCTTTTCTTTCTAGTCTGAGGAAAGGACATCAAGTGTTTCCCTGATTACCAGCATGCCAAAAGCTGGCAGAAGTTAGAGTGTAAAACTTTTGGGAAAACATAAATTTTCCCAAATTTAATGGGGATACCTGTTTGTTGGCGACTCTTTGAAAATAAGAGACCGCATAAAAACAAAAACGCGGGAAACCCCGCGCATTACATTCGCGCCGGGGGGATGAGCTGGGACTTTTTCCCTTAAAAATTACGGGTACAATTCCCTTTTTTCTGCCTCCAAATGCTTCGAGATTGAAAACGGATTGCTGGGGGAATCAGTAGGCGTCGCACCATTACTGTAAGCAAACAACAAAACTTGGACACTAACCCAAGAAAAAAGGCAAACTATCTTATTATTTAGATGCAAAAATCTGTATGGATGCATGGGCAATCCTTCCATTACGAACTTTAAAATGTCCCACGACTCAAAGACATTCAAAAATTTTTTAAAAAGGGTTTCAATTAGAAGCTGATCAAAAAAGCCTTATTCAAGAATTTTGATTTAGAATATCCCATGAACTCCATAAATAACATAATGACTATCCATTAGCGGCAGAAACCCTAAAAGGCAATGACGAACCGCCTAAACTTTCCCTAATCTTCGAGACAAAAAAAATTATGTCTGTCATTACAGACTTCTTCAATTTATTTAAGACATGGTTAATTTTACAGCGGGTTCACGTATAAGCTTTTATAAAGACTTTTTTCTGAAACCATACATCATGAAGAACACTATCTCAGAACAAAACCACGATCCCTTTCAGAAAAAGACTTTTCAAGTGATGAACAACAGCTTTTTTGGGAAAAAGACTATGGAAAATCCGCACAAGCGTAAAGATTTTAGATTGGTCCCAAGAAACGTGCAATTAAGTAACTTCTAAACCTAATACAGGACTTCAAAGGGATTTCATGATCACTTTTGGCATAATGATGAAAAAAAAGAAATAAAATTTGGGAAAACGTTTTTATTTTTTAAACTTTTTTTAGAGCTGTCGAAGCTTTTGATGTTAGAATTTCTTTAGATACTTAAACCCTTGTACCCAGCGTCCAATTTCTTAACAGATACAATTCTTTTGTAATCGACATCCCTACGAAGATATTTACAAAGACATGGAATAAAGTAGCAAAAACTTCCGGATGTTACAAACACATTAAATACCCAAAGATTCCCTTTGAAATTCAATTTAAAAGAAGTTTTAGGTAAATAAAGGGAGAATTATCTGGGTTTGATCAGGATTTTTTGGTTTGGGGTCGAAAATTAATCTTAAAAGCCAAAAAAAGTTTAAAAAAGCAAAGGAATATCTCGAGTGTTTTGCATCAACATAACCCAGAAAAACAAAGAAGCAATGTTTGGCAATAAACTTTTTCATCATGACAATTACAAGCTGCGATCTAATCTGCATGAGATTAACATGCACAACAGTTTGTAACAAAACTCTCTTGACCAGCACTAACACAAAAAAGAGTATTTTGTTAATCCAGAGTTTTTCATATGCAATTGGCATTGGAGAATAGTAAAACAATGGTGGCTTTATTTTTCAGCAATCGCACGTTTCAATTATAACATCATCTAATTTTAGTCAAAATTAATATTAAATTTATTAATGCTAGATGTGCTTTAATTTTTTTTTCCAGTTCCCGATATTCATATGTACCATACCCATACTCAAAATCAAAAGCTTTGAGTATAGCGATTGTCATGGCGAATTGTTCTAGCCAGGTATTGGTCAATCTTCTCAAATACTTCTTTAATGATATACTGATGCTCAGAATAAATCTTGCATTAATTTTTAAAGACTTTCCCTTTTGGCTTTTCTGCCATTTCCTTTGAGCTTGCCATTTTAAACTCAAATATATTTGCCTAAATTAAAATAGTTTCTTTACGCTTACCTATATCAATCAACCAATTCAGAACATTTTTATCTCATGTTTGCTTGATGTGCACGAATATTTTTATCTTTTAATATATTCTTGCTCCCAATCAAATTTTAGGTTTTTGTCTGGCATGACAAGTTCAATTCGTCTAAATGCTAGTCTAATAGCAAGATAACAATCAAATATTTCTCGTATTATTTCTAAGGACTCTGTTCCTTCAGGCGGGGGGGGGGGGGGGGGGGGGGGTGGGGGCCCCATTCTTGCTTCCAGTGCCATTTTACGTAAGGATTCTTCCTTTCCATTCTTTGCCGCCATTTTAATTGAAATTAATAATAATTAAGCGACTGGAACTGTGTCTGGAGGGATTATCTGCAGTTCTTTCTTTCACAATGAACTTTGAGGGGCAGGTCGTTTGTTGTGTCAGTTTCCTCGAAAAAAAAAAAAAAAAAATAAATTAATACACGGGCGGATTCCATATTCCACAATTTTTTTAATCTCATATGATCAACACTCCAAACAGGATCTTTGCCCTGATGCGAGTGTCCCCATTCCGCTTCTCCCGGGCGATAAGGTATCCTCACTCAACCAAATGGTAATAGTTTTGCTTGATGGAAGGGGTGTTTTGTGACCTCCTTCAACAACATTTATTGTTTGTTTTCTGATTGCTTGTACTGGTTTTAGACCTTTAAATTCATCATTTAATTCAATGCACGTAGAACTGAGGGCAGCCTTCAAACCCATTCTGTGTTGCGAGAATGTGTTCATCAGCTCTCTGTGATACTGGTAGGAAGAAAAAGTCTTTCAGATAACTGTTTTTTTAAAGTTTTCAACCAAACCCTGTGTCGTGAACACCACGAAAATGCCTCTTTTAATGGTATCGTCATGTTTTTAACAATAAATGATTCACTTGTCCTTAAATTCTTTCGTCAACGACTTGAATCATGCGAGGATAAGATTAACGGGACTCGTTGGTATATCAGTTTGAATAGCGACGGCAACAGCAGAAGCACTCCTTTTGGTGTTAATGTCAGCATCTTTGTTCTGAAGCTATATCAATGACTGTAAGTGCGTACTTAAATCTTTTTTTCGTCTAATCGTATCATGGGTAAATATAAAAGATCCATTTGATGGGTAGTCGTTGAGTTAAATTCACAAAGTGTGGTCTTTGTATTTGTTTAAGTCGCAGGTAAATAAATTTGCCAATCGCTTGGTTAGATAACCATTCTTTTTCTGTTTTGTTTCACTGACCCACTGCTTGGCTTAGCTTTTTAATTGCTGTTATTCCCTTCCAATATCCTTTTGGCGAATAATAGATCTTTTTTCATTTTTTTTTCAGCCAATATTAAAGCGCCCAAAAAAAATACACAACGGTTTATGCCAAAAGCAATAAACAATATTTTTGCATCTTTTGTTTTTTTTTATGGTTGATATTTAAACGCTAAATTTTGGGGGGGGCAAAGTCTCGATTGGCTTGCCTGTTACAAGATAATAATTTTTTTATTTCTTGATCAACATCTTTAAATGTGTAACTGCATGCCCCTGTTTTTTCAGTTCATCGTTAATAAAATCTAACCGCTCAATTTCTGCTTTTCATACGCAGCTTGTGCTGCGGCTAGTTCTCCATAGCTTTGTTTTTGTCTTTTCCCCCGCCGTCCCTCCCGTAAATTTACTAAACGCGGGGAATTACTTCCGCTAAAAGCAAGCGCAATTTACCACAGCGCCGCCTATCATCATCACGAGTGAAGCCATTTTTTTTAAAAGTATTTTTTTTTAAAATTTTCATATTAATACTGTCTGGAATTATTCCTTGCTTAAAATAGAAAATCTTTCGTAGCAAATGAAGCTGTAATAACAGCAATCAGCTTTTTTCGAGTCTTCAAAGCCTAGTTTGCCAAGATCTCTGGTTTTATTTTTTAACCCGGCTTTTTCCAAAACATTGTGTATCCTACACTTAGGCCCCCCAATAAAAAGCAGAATGGTATACGAGGTTAGTAATGTTTTTTTTGGTGGCCCCATTTTTAAAAAAAAAAAATAATAATTTTTTTATTAATAAAAAAATGAACTGCGAAAGATCTACTAAAAAGTTCCCGAACTTATGATTTTCAAATGATCAAGTTGAAAGACCAAGCTATTTTTGCCTAAAAAGGAAAGGCGTATTCTTTGGGGGGCGGTGGAAAAACAAAACAGTACCTTGGAAATGAATTCAGCATAGAAAAGATACAACAGATGTCCCCCACAAGACCCTTTAAAGTAAAAAAAAATAGGTATGGGAAACGCAACGGGGTCAAGAATTTGGGAAAAAACGTTGGGGAAACGGGTCTTAGTTTGTACACTAAACTAGTTAGTAGATTTGCTCCCATTGATTTTGAACAAATTTTAAAGTATGATTTAACACAGGATCCCCCTTTTAAAAAAAAGTCATTAGAGTCTCTAGGAAGTGATCTGTATTACAGATTTGGAACATTGTTTTTCGCCATTAATCAAAGGGATTAATTACTTTTAATCATATAGATTTTGTTTTTCCCCTTCAAAATGACCGAGCCAGAAAATCAGCAGAAAACAATTTATGGAGAAAATGACCAAATAAAAAGCCTCCTCATCCTGGGCGCGTTTCAGCAGGAAAAAAATTTTCAAAAGTGGAACAAACAAAAAAAAATTAAAGTTACAATCACAGAAAAAAAACTCAAAAATGAAAACATAACACCGCCAACCCAACAGTGTTGCCACACCCCGCTGTAAATACAAAAAATTGATTCAAGACCTAGGGCCAAAGTTTGTCCCCGGTTATTTGGATTTAAAAAAGTTGGGGTTTTTTTTGGGGTTTTATTGCTGGGGGGGGGGGGGGTTTAAATTCCCCTTTTTTAAAAAAATATAAAAAAACGCCAAAAAAAAAACCAAAAAAAAGCCCAAAAAAAAACTCACCCAAAAAAAAAACAAAAACCCCAAAAAAAAAAAGCATCCCCAAAAATTTCCCCCAAAAACAAAATTTTTTTTTGAACCATTTATATGCAGTAAAAAAATTTTTAAAAAATTTTAATTTAAAAAATTTTAAGGCCCGGGGAAAAAAAAATTGTTTAAAGATTTTTATGAAATTGGGAAAAAAAATTAAAAAAAGAATTAATGGGGAAAATTTATAAAAGATTTGGGGTAAAAACCCCTTTAAAGACGACTTGTTTTACATTTTTAAGAAATTTAATAAATTTTAAAAAAAGATTGAAAAAAAAAAAATTTTAAAAAAAATTTAAAGAGACTTTTTTAAAAAATTTTTATTTTTACTTTTTTAAAAACCCCTTAAAAAAAAAACTTGTTAAGAAATTTTTAAAAAAAAAAATTTAAAAAAAAAAAACGTGATCCCCCTTTTTAAAAAGGGAACCCCAAAAAGGGTTTTTTAAAGGTTTTTTTTTTTAAAATTTAAATTTTTTCCCCTTTTTTTGGGGGGGGAAAACCCCTCTTTATGTAGTACTCTAGGCCGGGGGTTTTTTTGGCCCCGGGGTTTCTCCCCTGCAAAAATTTTCCGAGGGCAAAAACCCCGCAAATTTTTTGGGGTGGTTCGTGAAAATTAACCCTAAGGGGCCGGGGGGGCCCCCCAAAAGGGCCCTTGAAAAAAAAATTTTTTCCCGGGTAAATTCCCCCCCCGGGGGCCCCCTTTTAGTACAGGGTTTTTTGGAAAAGTAATTTTTTTTAAATTTTGGTGGCTAAAATTCCCCCCCCCCAAAATTTTTTTTCCCAAAATTTTTTTTTTTAAAAGCAGCCCTTTTTTTTTTTTAAAAATTTTAAAAAACTTTTTAAAAAAAATTTTTTTTAAAAAGGGGGAAATGGGTTTTTAAATTTAAAGGGGATGCACTTTTTTTTTTAGCTTTTGGTGTTTTTTTTTTAAAAAATTTTTAAAAAAAATTTACCCCTTTTGGAAAAAAAAAAAAAAACCTTTTTCAATTTTTCCCCATGTAATTTTTTTAAAAGGGTTTTTTTTTGTTCATTTATTTTTAAATTTTTAAAATTTTAAAACTTTGGGGGGTAGCCCCCCGCAGTAGGTTTTTAAAAAAACTTGGTTGTCCCGGGGTTTGGGGAAACCCCAAATTTCCCCCCCTTTTCCCTTTCCCCCCTAGGGGCTTTCCCATTTCGTTTTGGGGGGTTTTTTTTTGGGTCACTGGCGCGGCCTTTTTTAAAAGGGCCCTTTTAAACCCCCATTGGGGGTGTTTTTCGGGTTTTTTTGGCGGGGGGTATAAAACCCCCCAAAAACCCCAAAAACTGGAAAAAGGGGCCCCCAAAAAGGGGGGGAAAGGGGGGTTTTCCCCCCAAAATTAAAAAAAAAAAGTAAGCAGCAAACCAAATTAAAAAAATTTTTTTTAATTTTTGGAAAACATTTTCCCCCAAAAACCCCTTACATCTGGCCGTGTTTTTGGGGGCCCTCTGGGTTTGGTTTTTGGGGGCCCAGGGCCCCTTTTGGGTCTCAATTTAGATCCAAAAGGGGAAACAGTTTGCGGCCAGATGTGAAAAATTTTTTAAAAAAATTTTTTTTACTTTTTAGGGGAATTTTTATGCGGGGGAAAAAATTTTTTATTGAAAACGATAAAAAAAAACAAAAAGGGTTAAAAAAAAAAATTTAAAATCTAAAAAAATTTAGAAAATTTTTGTTTTAAAAAAAAAACAGAAAACCCTAAAATTTTTTGGGTTTTTTGTAAAGTTTTTAAAATTTTGGGAAAAAAAAAAAAACGGGCTTTCGGGGAAACCCCCCCGGGAAAAGGCCAAAAAAAACCGGAAAACCGGGGGGGCCTTTCAGGGGGTTTGGGTTTTTGGGGGGGTTTTTGGGGGGGGGGACCCAAAAAAACCCCCCTTTTTTTTTTTATTTTCTCTCAAACTGCAAGGGGGGAAAGGGGGGTTGGGGGGGGCCAAACCCTCGGCCCCCGGGGTTTTGGGGGCACCACCCCCCAAAGGGGCCCCTGGGGGGAAAAACCCCCCGGGGAAAGGGGAAAAAAAAAAAAAGGGGCCGGGCCCCCAAACCCCAGCGGGGAGGCGAGCCCACTGGGGGGGGAAAATTTTGAAGAAAAAAAGGGAAAACCCAAAACTGGGGGGGAAAAATTCCCCCCAAAAACCCCACCCGGGGGAAAAAAAAGGTGCGACCCCAAGGGCCCGTCAATGGCCTATGCTCCCCGGGGGGGGCGTTGGGATAATAAAAAAAATTTAAACCTAAAACGTAGGAAGTTTGTTCAGAAAAAAAAAACACTTTTCATTATTTTTTTGGGATTCAACCCCCAACATGAACGAAAAATAAAAAACCTTTTCCCCTTTCCCAAAAGGGGGGGGAAAGGGGGGGGGTTCACTTTTTTGGACTCCCCCGTTGGGGGGTCAGAAAAACCTTTCCGGGAATAAAAAACCCTCCGGGGGAAAATCAGAAAAGTGGCAAAAAACCAAAAATAGGTACTCAAACCCTCTGAACAAAGTTTTTTGGGGGGAGCTCGTTTTTCCCCATGGGGGGGGAAAAAAAAGGGGGGGGGGGGGAAAGGGGGTTTTCCCCCCCAAACAAACTGGGAATCAGTCTTTTTTTCCCCCTTTTGGGGGGGAATCGATTTCCCAAACCCCCCCCAAATCCGGGAAAATAGTTTTTGGGAACCAAAAGGGGGTTTGGGTTTGGCTCATTGGGGGGTTTAATCTCAAAACGGGTTGCTTTTTTTTTAAAAAAAAGGGGGGGGCCCGGGAAAAAAAAAAACCCCAAAATTTAAAAAAAAGGGAAAATTTTGGGAAAAAGGGGGTTCCACCCGGGGGACCTTTTTAAATGCAGGAACGAAGGGGGGGAAACCAAAAAAAGGGGGCCTTAAAATTTTGAAAATATTTTTGGCAGGGCCCCCCAAACCCAAAAAAAAGGGGCCCAATGCCAAAACCCCCCGGGGCCCCAAAAAGGAAGGGGTTACGGGTTTTCATCTCCCATCAGTGGGGGGAAAAAAAAAAATCTGGAAAAAAACCCAAAGGACATCATTTTGGGGGTTCTTGACTTTGGATTTTTTTGGTTTTCCCTTTTCTTTTTTTGGTGAGGCTTTTTCGGGGGCCCGGGGGGAAAAATTTCCCCTAAAGGGGTTTTTTTCCCCCTTTTAAAATTTTTTTTGTCAATTTTTTCCCCTTCTTTTTTTTCCCCGGAAAGGGGCCCCCCCTTTTTTTTTCTTTCTTTTTCTTGGGAAAAATTTTTAACCCAAAAAATTTTGGCCCACGCTTTTTCCTCTCTCTAAGTCACTACAAAACCCGTTTTTTTTTTCCCCGGGGGGGGGGTATTTTTCCTTTTGCAGAAAAATTTGGGGGGGGAAAAGCCGCTTTTCGTTTTTTTTTTAAAAAACATTTTTCCCAAACTTTTTCTGACTAAAACCCCTGCTTTTCGAAAAAAGAAAATTTTAAAAAGGCCCCCCCTTTTAACAGAACGTTTTAAAAATCCCCAAAAAAAAAGGGGGGGCATTGGCTTTGAAGGGGGGGGGGAAAAATTTTTTAAAACTCGGGCATTGGGGGGGAAAAGGGGGAGGCTGGGGGTTTAAAAATTTCTTTTTTGGGGTTTTGGTTTTTCCCCCTGGGGGTTTTTTTTTTTTGGGGCAGCGAAAAAGGGAACGGTTTTTTGGATTTTCTGTAAATGTTTGCACGTAGCTGGGGGGGTTTTTTTAATCTTTTTTTTTTTTTTTTTCTTTTTTTTTTGGAAAAAAAAAATTTTTTTGTGGGTTTAAAATCGATTGGGCCCCCTGGGTACTGAAGATCATTTTTTGCTTTTTGGGGAAAGGGTTGTTTTTTTTGGGAGGGGTTGTATTGGGGGGATGTGGGGGCCCCAAAATTTTGAAGTGCACTTAAAAAAAAGGGAACATGAAGACAAAAACAACCCCCCAAACAAAAAACACACACAAAAAAACCCCACACACCCAAAAACCCCAAAAAAGTATCAAAAAACTTTTTTTCCCCATTTTTTTTCAAAAAAAAACAAAAAAAACAAAAAATTTTTTCCCCAAAAAGAAATGGATACTGGAAAAAAACCCCCTTCCAACCCCAAAAAGGGGAGAAACCGAAAAAAATAAGAACCAAAACATTTCCCCCCCCCTTTTTAAACCCCCCAAAAAAAACCCCCGGGGAACCAAAAAAAAAAAAAAAAAAAAAAAAAAAAAAAAAAAAAACCCCCCCCTTTCTTTTTTTAAAACAGAAATCCTTTACCTCCAAAAAACCCTTCCCCCCTCGGCGACCAGCGGGGAAATTTAAACCCTTTGTTTCGGGGGGGGGCATTTTTTGCTTGATGGCAAAATCCACCCGTATTTGTGAAACCGTGTCCCCCTTCCCACACTTGGGGTGGTCCCCTTTTGGAAATTTTGGGGAGGGTTTTTTCAAGCCCCCTGCTGTATGCCCCCGGCACCTGGGTGGGGGGCTCCCTTTTTGGCCTGTGGGTGGTAAACGATACCCCCCACTCGGAAGCGGATTTCCATGAATCGGGGGGGCTTTTTTGGGGAAAGCGCTGTTGTCGGTTCCCCTTTTTGCCGTTTGTCATTCGGCGGGTATTAAAATTTCAATTTTGCACGAGTCGCCCAAGTGTGGAACACCTTTTCCCCAACACCCCCCAAATTTTTGTTCCCCTGGTGGAAGCTAAAGGGGGGGGTTTTTTTTGTCTGTCGGGTCTTTGGTTTTTGTGGGTTTCTGTCTGTCTGTCTTTTCTGTCTGTTGCCCTGTCTGTCTTTTCTCTTTTCTCTCTTTTTCCTTTTCCTCTCTCTCTCTCTTCCTCCCCCTAAAAACAACACACCCCAAACACACACCACACCACCACACACACCCCAAACACTTCTCCTCTCTCTCTCTTCATACACACACACCCCAAAACCACACACACACACACTTACATACACAGGCGCGCCGCGCTCAGGGCACGCACCCCCCAACACACACCCCAAAAACACACACACCCCCGCGCGCGCCGCGCACACACACACACACCACCCCAGACCGACGGGGGGAAGGGGTAGGGGAGGAAAAAAAAACCGGGGGGAGGGGGGGGGGGGGGGGGGGGGGGAAACTGGGTTAAAAGAAGATGGAAAAGGGTGGGGGGAAAGATAAGGGCAAAGGGCGAGGGAAAAAAACAACCGCCAGTTGGGTATTAAATAAAAACGGCCCCAAAGTTTTTTGGGACAAAAGCAGGGTGTTCAAACACCCTGTTTGGGGATGATCGTAGAAGTCACGTGTACAAAAAAACTTTTTAAGTAAAAGACAAGTCTTTCCCCCCAAACCCTTTTCCCAAGGGGTTTTACAGATCTTAAAATGTTTTTTTTTTTTAAAAACTGAAAAACCATGTACTGTTTTTAAAAAACGGCCCGGGGATGAGGGGGGAAAAAAATTTTTTGAAAAAATTTAAAAAAGAAGGAGGGGGTTAGTTCCCGGGCCCAAGGACTTTGGAAAACCCTAGCCAGGAAAAAGGGCCCAAAATTGCATTTCGCCATCTTGGGTTTCCCTTGGGCAAAAAAAAAAAAAAAAACAACATTTAACATTTGGGGACATTTAAGAGAAAGGGAAAACCCCCAAAAGGTCACTTATTTTCCCTTTTACTAGGGTTTTTCCTCTCCTCTTTTAAATTTGGGATATGTTTGGTGGGGAAAGAGGATTAACCATAGATATGAAGATGTGAAAAACATACACTTTAAAAGAGGCGGGGGAAAAATGGGGAAGGGGGGTGAAAAATTAAATTCATTCATTCATTTCCGTACCAAGGTTAATATCTAATTAGATAAAAAGGTTTAACAAAAAAAATTCACAGTGTTTTCTTTAGTCTTTATTTTTATTGAATGTCAGATGAATTTCCTTCCCCATATTTCCCAAAAAAAACCCTGTGGGGCCTAATCAACTTAAATTTAAAGAAAAATTGAATTGTAAAAGATCCGATTCAGATTTTTAAAGGAAGCTAACAGAAAGACTTGTAATTCCCCAAAAGCCCAAACGCTAGCAGGAAATTTCAGCTTTAAAACCCCAAAGGGACCCGGTCTTTAGGGTTTCGGAAAACGCTTTTCCCTTGAAAACAAGGGGAAAATTTCCCCCCCCCTTTTGGGCCCCACAGGAACAGGAAATTCAGCTTTTTGAAGGCCCCAAAGAGACCGCTAAATCACATTTTCTTTTTTCTTGTCATACAGTGATATGCTCCCCCCCCAGGGATGGGCGGGAAACAAAAGTCTTTCTAATGCCCCGAAAAATAAGGAAGCGGGGGAAAAAGTTTGGCTTCAGCTACATCCAGTTTAAAAAAAAGGGGAAACAGATCCCCTTTCCCTTCCTACCCAGCCCAGACCAAGTAAAATTGTGAGGCTGGGGGACGGGCCACCCCCGGGCTAAACCATAAACTTTTTTCACAAGGTTTTCCGCTTTGACGAGTCTGCGTGTCCCCCTGAAATTTACACCCCCAATGACAGTGGAACATTTTCCCTACGGGAAAACTGCCCCAACAAACCAAAAACCTGAGAGCAGGGACCGGGCCCTGCTGCCCAACCCGAGGAGGGGGGGAAAAAATCTATGGATTCGGGGAAAGGCCTCCCCCGGGGACAGCACCCTTCGTCAGTCCCATGGGGGGGTTCCTTTTCTGAGCAACGACGAGGGAGGGAAAAATAGTTTCCTGTTTCGCGGAATCTTGTGATCGTGTTTTAGAACTCCCCAAAACCCAGGAAAGGGGGAGACTTTTAAAGTTTAAATTACGCTTTGACAAGACGCACACGAGAAGTGAAAAAAACGTTGTTTTGGTTTCCTAAAACACTTGTCATTTGGAAAAAAACAGTTGCAAAACGAGTTCGGAGGGGCCCCCCCACTTAGCGCAATGGGAACAGCAACAATTTGGCGGGTCAAGCGCGTTACAAGTTCAAACCCCACGCCAGTCCCCCAATTTTTAAAACCGGACTTTTCGCCCCCTTACCTTAACTTGTTTTTCGTTCTGGTGGTCTCAGGTCTTTTTTAGATAGCTTTTCCCCTCCACTATTCTTCTGCGCCCGGTTGATCCCAGTTTGGGGTTGGGGGAAGGGGGCGTTGGGCAAAAGTGAGGTGAAATTTTTTCCTCATCAGAAAATTTCTCGGGTCTCTCCCCTTCTTTTTCTTTCTCTCTCCTCTCTTCTCTCTCTCTCTTCTCTCCTCTCTCCTTTTCTCCCCTTCAATAGTAGATAGATAGACAGTTAGATAGAGGTGTGTTTTTGTGTGTTTTTGGGATTTGTGGGGTGTTTTGTGTCGGGAAAACGGGAGGGGGGAAGGAGGAGGGAAAATTTAGGGAAAAGGGGGGCCCAGGGAGGGGGGGAAAGGGTTTCGGGGTTGAAAGGCCCAAAGGGCCCATTCACCCAAAAATTTTTTCATTTTGGTGTGTGTTTTGTGCGCGGCGGCGTGTGGTGTATGTCTGTTTTTTGTGTGTGTGCGGGGTTCTGTTTGTTTTTGTGTGTGAGGGGGAGAGAGAGAAGAGAGAGGAGAGAGGAAAGAAAAGGAGAGGGGGAGAGAAAATTCTTTAAAACTAAAAAAAAAAGTGTGGGTTAATGTTTTGGGACCGTGCGTGTGGGCGGGGTGTGTGTGTTTTGTGTGTGTGTGTGTGTGTGTGTGTTTTGTGTGTTGGTGCTTTCCCGTTGGTTGGTGTGTGTGTGTGTGTGTGTGTGTTGGTGTGTTTCTTGTGTGTGGGGTTGTGTGTGTGGTGGGGGTTGTGTGTGTGAGGGGGAGGGGAGAGAGAGATGTCTTTAAAACAAGCAAAAAACTTTGAACGCTAATGCCCGGGACGGCGAGTGGTGTGTTTTGTGTGTGTTTTTGGGGTGTTTTGTGTGTGTGTGTTTGTGTGCTTTGTGTGTTTGTGTGTGTGTGTGTGTGTTGTGTGTTTTGGTGTTTTTTGTGTGTGTGTGAGTGCGTCCCCTGAGTGCGTCCCCTGCGTGTTTTGTGGGTGTGTGTTTTGTTTTGTGTGGGGTTTTGGTGTGTGTGTGTGTGTGCATGTGCATGTGCGTGTTTTGTGGTTTGTGTGTGTGTGCGTGCATGCGTTTTGGTGCGTCCCGTTTTTGGGGCGCGCTTTGCGCGCGCGCCGGAGCAAGGAAATTTGATATATGTTTTTGGTTGGCCCTTAAACCGGATGTCCCCTTGGGGGGGGGGACGGGTTTTTTTGTCTGTGTATTTTCCAAAGCCTTAAGTTCCATAACAAAAAGGGAAAAGGGAAAAAGGGTTTTGGAAACGACGTTTCTAGGGAAAAACCCAAACTTTACAGAAATAGGAAAAAGAAGACGGACATGGGGCGGCTAAAAAGGGGGGGCGGGGCCCCGCCCAACCCCAAAGAAATAAATTTCCGTCATGATTTTGGCTTAAGGAATCGAAAAATCTTTTTAAGGAAGGAACAACTGGATGGTTCTAAAATTTTAAATTACTGTCCCGGGGGAAGGCGTTTTTCTTTTGGGTTTTTTTCCCCCCGTGGCCCCCAAGGGGTTAAAAAGTGGGTTTTTGTTTTGATCAAATTCAAACGAAAAAAAGGGGAAGGTTTTGCGGGGGAAGTTCAGCTGGGCAGGGGGAAATCTGGGGGTTAAAAAGGTAGACCCAAGGGTTTTTAAAATTTTACGTTTTTTATGGAGTAAAACATTTGCTCAAGCCCCCCCCCCCCAAGGGTAAATTTTAAAGTCAAAAGTATCTTTTTTGGGGGGGTTCAAAAAAAAAAAAGCTTTACAGCTTTTTTTTTTTTTTTTTTTCTTTCTTGCCCTCCCAGACTGTGGGGGACCTTTAATCTTTAAAAAATGGTTAACCAAATGAAAAAGGATTGGGGGGGGTTTTTTTATTTGATCTGTTACAGTTTTTTTTTTTTAAATTCAAATTTTCCATTTTCTTTTGGCCCTTTGCCCTAAAAAACGTTTCCCTTGATTTATAACCCTTTTGGGAAATAAAATTTCCCCACTTCTGGCGGGGTTAACCGGGAAATTTAGAGGGGAAGGGGGAAAGAGGGACGAACAGAGGCAGGTGGGGGGGGGGGGGGGGGGGGGGGGGGGTTTTTGGGAGGGGTGGAAAGGGGGAAGGGGGTGGGGGTTTAAGGGGCGGTGGGGGGGGGTTGGGGAAGGGGGGGGAAAGGGGGGAAGGGATGAGTAGCTTTGGTTTTTGAAAGGGTTTTTTACGATGGGGGCCAAAACCGGCTGGGGGAAATCTTTTTGGAAGGCAAAAAAAAACCTCGTCACATTTGCAAGGGGGGGGGGGGAGGAGGGGGGGAAGGGGTCTTTTTTATCCAGGGGTTTTCTTGGGGCCCGGAGGGTTCCAGGCGGCGGGGTACAGGGGGCCCCGCTTTCAGGCCGGCCCGCTGCCCTTCCCAAAAGGTTTTAACCCCGGGGCATTTATTTAAGGGTTATGTTCCCCCAGGCCCTATTTTCCCCCGGGGCTTGTTTCCCCCCGGGGGCCCCGGGGTTAAAAGGGGGGGTTTTCCCCCAGGTTTTTTTCCCCGGGGGGGGTCCCTGGGGGGCCCCGGGGGTCTTTTTTTTTATTTCCCCCCTTTTTTTTTTTCTTTTTTTCCCCCTTTTTTTGGTTTCTTTTTTTTCCCCCCAGGTCTATATTCCCCCGGGGAGCTTTTGTCTATGTTCCCCCAGGGTCTATTTTCCCCCAGGTCTATTTTTCCCCCCTGGTTTTTAATTTTTTTCCACAGAGCATTTTTCCCCAACAGGGGCCCATATTCCCCCAGGGCTATGGTTCCCCCGGGTTTCCTTATTTCCCCAGGGCTATTTTCCCCAAGGGTCTATTTTCCCCCAGGGCTATTGCCCGTTTTACGCTGGGTCGAACTAAAAATTTTACCCCACGCACAGGGTCATAATAACATGGATTAAAACCCCGGGGGAAAACATAAAGGGAGGCCCCTGATCCGCATGAAAGTCTCCATATCCCATAGGAATCCCGCTGAAAGGGGTTACTTCCCCATTCCCAAGCAAACCCGCCCAAAAAAATGAGTGGGGGATTGAACCCAAGGTTTAAAGCGTTTTAAAAAATCGCCCCTGTCGTCAAAAAAACTTTTTAAAAAAAAAAATATAAACCCAAAGGCCGGGGGGAAAAGTTACCCTTTGGGGGGAAACTTGACCGGGGGGAAACATAGATTTGGGGGGGGAAATGACCGGGGGGAAATATAGACCTGGGGGAATAAAAAAGGCCCGGGGGGGAACTTAGCCCGGGGGGGGAACTTTAAAACCGGGGGGAATATAGCCCTGGGGGAACATAGCCCTTGGGGGGAAATATAAAACCGGGGGAAATTTAAGACCGGGGGGAAAATTTAGACCGGGGGGAAGATAGACCGGGGGGGGGGAACAAAAAGACCTGGGGGGGAAAACTTTAGACCGGGGGGGAAAACTTTAAGGGGTTCCCCCCTTTTTCCCGGGGCCCCCCAGGGGGGGAAGTTTTAGGTTGGGGCACAAGGAAAAAAGGGGTTTGCGGGCCCCATGGCGGGGGAAATTTTTCTGGCAGTGAGGGGGTTTTCCCTTTTCCCAGCTTGGCGCTGGGGGTTTGGGGCCGGGGGGGGTTAGGGGGGTTTATGAACCAGAAAAAATGGATGGGGACAGGGACAGGTCTTTGTGGGTTTTATTATACAGCGTTTGGTCTGCGGAAGACGGTTCTTTTTATTTACTTCACAAATAAAATTCAATCTGAGAAGCTGTGTTTTTCCCGATTCATTGTGAAACAGGGTTTAATGTCCCACACAAACACACAACACACCCACCCACACAACACACACACACACACACACACCCCAACACACCCCACACACACGCACGCACGAAACGCACGAAAACGCACGCCGCACGCACACGCGCACACACCCCACCACACAAAACACACACCACACACACACACACACACTATCGCCCCAAACTACCCCTAAAAACCTACACCACCCCACCCTTTTCCGACCCCTCCCAAACCCTCCCACACACCCCAGTAGGCCAAAGGGGGGCGGAGAGAGAGAGAGGAGAGGGAGAAAAAGAGAGGGGAAAAGAGGAGAGAGGAGAGAGAGGGGGAAAAGGGGGCAAAAAAAGTTTTTTTTCCCGTTTAGTGAAAGAAAGAAAAAACTTTTCCCCACAGTTAAACAGTTTTGTCTTTTTTTTTTTTCCATTCCCCTAAAAACCAATTTTTTTCAGTAAGCTTGTCCCTTTTTGGGGCCAAGGGGGCCCCCCGACAGAACCCGGGCCATGTCTGGCTCCCGGGCAGAGCCCCCCGCGGGCCCAAAACCCCTTACCCAAATAAAATGGTCACAACACGTACCCCCCCCCTCTAAAAATTGAGTCCCCCATGGAAAATGTCTAAGAGGGGGGAAAATGGCATTTTTGATCTTCGGGTTTTTAAAGGGCTTGGGTTTAATTAATAGAAAGAAAATATCCATGGCAAAAACAGTAACCAGACAGTGAAAAAATCCATTTTGAAACATGTAAAAATTTTACGTTTTTGGGGTGTGTGGGGTTGTGTGTGGGTGTTTTGTGGGTGTGTGTGTTTTGTTTTGGTTTGTGTTTTGTGGGTGTGTGTGTGTGTGTGTGGGGACAGCGTTTTTTTGGAGAGATTTAGTGAAAAATTTGTTGTTATTGATTAACAAAACGATGGAATATGTTTTGTCTAAAAATTGTAAAATCTTTAAATGAAGAAGAAGAAAAAGAAGAAGAAAAAAAGAAAAGAAAAAAGGAAGGAAGAAGAAAAACGACGGACGGGGACGACGACGAAGAAGAAAAAAAGGAAAGAAAACCTACAGTGGTGTGTGTGTTTGTAGTGTTTTGTGTGTGATGTTTTTGGGGTGTGTGTTTTTTTTGGTGCGTGCGTGGGGTGGGGGGGGGGGGTTTGGGGGTGGGCGGGTGCGTGGTGTGTGTGTTGTGTGTGGTGTGTGTTGTTGTGTGTGTGTGTGTGTGTGTGTTGTGTGTGTGTGTGATGGGACAGCGGTGGTGGAGAGATTAGTGATTTTTGTTGTTTTTTGATTAACTAACGATGGAATATGATTTGTCTAAAATTTGGGTAAAATTTTTTTAAAATAAAGAAGAAAAAAAAAGGGAAGAAAAAGAAGGGAAAAGGGAAAGAAGAAAAAGAAAAAGAAGAAGAAAAAGAGAAAAAGGGAAGGGAATTTCTCAGAAGACAAAACATGGGGGGGAAAAAGGACAGACACTACACACAAACAGCGACATGGATCAAACCTCGGAAAAAAAAAAGTAAATTCCCAGCAGGAAGTTAGTGTCTCCGCCCAAAAAAGTTAGGGGAAAAAAGGCTATGAAATACAACAATTTAGATTTGCCCCCTGAATTGTCTTTCCCCAGCTTAAAAGTTGATTCCATCCATTTTTTACAGTATGAATACCCAGTTAAGTGCTTCCCAAAACCAAATCACAATGACCGGAATGGAATTAAATTTTGGGAAACCCGGGCCCGGCGCCAAAAACAGGGTTTTCCCCCATTTTTGTTAATTAAAAGTTTTGTCGTAGACGGGCAAACAGACGAGAAAGCGGGTGGGGTTGGGGGGGGGGGGGGAGGGGGGGGGGGGGACGGGGGATGGGCCCCGATTTGGGGGAGTGATGTCCCCGGTTTGGGGCCAAGGGCCTCTCAGGGGGCCTCTGTAAGGGCTGATTTTTTTTTTTTTTTTTTTTTTTTTTGGGGGGGGGGGGGGGGGGGGAGGTTTGGATTTTAACACACCTTTTTTTCCAAAATTATCATGCCTTGGGAAAACCCGCGAAAGGGTTTCATGGCGTTTAGGCCCCTTGTTTAAACTTTTTTAAATGCGGTGGGGTGACCCTCTCAAAAAGGGGAGAGAACCCCACACACGACTTTTTCCCCAACCAGCCGGCGGAAGCCCGGTGGAAGATGTGTGGGGGAAAGGTTTGGTTTTGGGAGGGGGCGGGGGTTGGGGGTGGGGGGGGGGGGTGAAAATCTGAAACCCCAGCCCCTCAGGGCTGTAAAAAAGGGCTTTGGGGGGTTGTATCGGGCAAATGACACAAACCGGGTGGTTTTTGTTGTGCCCTGGAGGCCCCGGGTTTTCCCGACTGTCGACATGATGGCTGACGCTGCCAGCTGGGGCAGCCTCAGTTTCCTGAAGAGCTAGGGGGGGGCCAAGGGGCACCCCGTGATTTGACAGGGGCAGGTTTGGGGGGGGGGGGGGGAGAGGGGAAAAAAAATCGGGGGGAAGGGGGGGGATTCGGTGGTGAGGGGGAAAAAAAAAAAAAGGAAAAATAAGGACTAGGGGGTTTTTAAAAAAAAAAAGAGACAACCAGGGAAAAGAAAATGGAAATGGGAAAAAGGGGTTTTTTTAAGCTAGGCCCAACCCCTACTGAAAAGGGGGGAACTATTTACAAATTTGGGACTTTAACGACAAGGAAAAGTAAGGATTTCCTTTTAAAATAATTTAAAGACCAGTTCCCAAAATCTTTTGACCCTGAGTACAACAGGTTTTTTGCTCAATGTTAAAATTTTAAAATTCACCTTTTCCCTTTGTTGCGCTTTTTCGCCCCTTTTTAAAAACCCTTTTATAGTTTCCTGGGATACATTCTTTTTTACCTCTCTGTTACTGTTAGCCATCATTTAAAGGTTTCGTTGAATAGAAAACGAATTTGCATAAATTTTTTCCCGGAATATATTTTGCCGAAGCTCACAGAGGGCCCAGGGGCCCCAAAAAAAAAACTTTTACCCTTTATTCTTTTGCATCTCTGCCCCAAAAGGGGATGTTGCAGAATTAGTTGGTACCTGATTATATCGGGCCCGATGGGATTTTCCCTGTTGTTATTCCAAACTAAATTAAATAACTTTAAATTTTTTCTGTCAATGTCAATTAAAAAAAAACTTTCCCCAGCCCCCTAGTTTATTTGAAAGTTCTATATAAAAAAAATGCTCAATTTCTGGGTTTTGTTCATTCCAGTTTTGCCATTTGGCAGTCAGTAAGCCTCGGCGAAATTTTATCCCCGAAAAGCAAATTTACATTTTCAACCCCCTTTATTTAGCCATTTCCCTTCCAAATCCCTTCTGGGTTTTTAATGTTTCTTTAATCCTTGAAAAACCCTTTTACATTTTTCCCCGTGAGTTTAAACCCCATCAACATCCGTAAGTTTTACCCGGGAGTTTTTTCCATCCGTACGTAATATCTTTAAACAGTATCTAAAACCGAACGAGTATTTTATAGAAACAGGGTGGCGTCCTTTTCTCCCCGTACCCCTTTAAAAATTTTGGGCGTTTTAAGCTGTACCCATAACCAAAAGCAAATAAGGGGGGACCTTTTCAATTTGAGCAATGCTTTGTCTGATCCCCCCCTTTTAAAACACTGTACATGGCCCAATTTCGCAAAAAAGCTGACAACCCGAAAAAAAGAAAGAAAAAAAAGAAAGAAAGAAAAAACACACGTGATGAAACGTTTCCCCAAATTTCACCCTCATTCTCCCTCAACGGGCACACCCGGCCCCCATTTTTTGTGGCCGGTAAGTGTTGATGGGCCGGTTTAAATGTTGATGGGCCCGGGAAGTGTTGGACCGGTAAGTAGAGATAATCGTAGGGGGTGCTTGGAAAGTGAAAAAAAAAATCTAGTGTCGTTTTCAAACGTTGACCCGAAAAAAGAATCACTGGGCCCCGGAAAGTGAAGCAAGGGTTCTTGGCAAATGTGGTTTGTTTGTGTGGGGGGGCATAGTGTGATAGAGCATGAACTGGCCCTTAAAAGGTGTGAGGACACGAAAAAGTTTATTAAAACTGGTGGATTTTGACAATGATTTCCCGATGGTTTTAAAAGAAACGGTTTCCCCTGGGCTTTTTTTTGCAAACGTTCATGTTTTGAAAGGAAAAAAAAAGACGATGCCAGATAAACATTTAAACATTTCTGGGTTTTTGCTTAATACCTCCCAAAGAATTTGTTCATTATAACGAAATGTTTGCGCCCCTCAACCCCTTTCCCTTCCTTGAGAAAAAAAAAATGCGAAATGGGCCCTTTTTGCATTTAAAGTTTGCATAAGTTTTTAGTTTTCAGCAAAATTTTTTCCCCTCCACGCTTTTGTTTGATTTAAAGTATTTTCTGCGCTGGCCCCCCTTTTTGGGGGCTGGTTTGGGTTCTTTTTTGAAAACCCCTTGGGGGGTGGGGAACACCCAAAAGGGGAAATTTGGAATTTTGGGGTTGTCTTTTATTTGGGCGTCAAGGCCAGGCCCCAAAAAAGCCCGTGTGCCCTAATGAGTCCGATCAGCGGGACCCAAAGGCTAGAAGCAGGGATACAGAACATCTGCCCTTCAGGAGGAATTTTCGATGGTTCCCCCTTGAAACTAGTGAAGGGTTTTCATTTTTTTTTAATATACATTTTCCCCCTTTTCTTCTTTTTCAAATTTTTTTTTTTTTAAAAAATTTTTCCAAATCATTTTTTAAACATGAAAGGAAGGAAATTTTTAACCTTTCACTTGTTTTCCCCATACTTAATTGTTCCGCATTAAGGGTGAAATATTTTTCCCCTTCTGCTTTCCTTCGATAAATTAAATTCATTATTACGAAAGTTTGCCTTTTTGCCCTTCCTTTTCCCCTTTAGGGCCCAAGACAAAGGATCTTTGACCCGCTGCCGTGTCTGTGCTTCTTTTCGTGAATTTTTTTCCCCCACAACAACCCCTCCTTTCTGGGGCCCCATCCCCTCTTTCCTTGTAGATCCCAAAAAAAAGGCACAGAGATTCGGTTGCAGCTTCCCCCCTTTTTTTAGGGTGTCTTTTTTCGGCCCAGCGTTTTTTTGCGAAATGGGCCCAAACCCGAAAGAAACCAGACCTGTTTTTCTGTCTAATGCGCACCATTTTTGGCCACCCGGGAAAATTGGCCCGGCAACCCGTCATATTTGTTTCAACGATCTCTCTTCTTTCAAAGTTTTTTAAAAAAAAATTGGTTCAAAAGAAGCATCGGTTTTTCTCTCTTCTTTTCTCCCCTCTCTCTCTCTCTCTCTCTGTGTGGGGTGTGTGTGTGTGGGGTGTGTGTGTGTGTGGGTGTGTGTTTTGGGAAAAAGAGACGCGAAAGCGGGGGATCTGGGGGAAAGGAAAAACATTAAAAGAAGAGAATGAGTCAGACAATTTAGAGGGGAGAGAGAGGAGAAGGGAAAGGGGAAGGAGAGAGAGAGAGAGAGAGAGAAAGAAAGAGGACAAACCCCCAAGAATCACAAGAGCAAAAAAGTGAGGGGAAACGAGAGAGCTATTTTAAATGAGGAGAGACGTTGCTTGTGAGGGGTACTGAAAAGTGAAAAAGAGAAAGAGAGAGCAGAGGACGGGAAACAGACAGACGAAAACGAAAAAAAGGAAAGAGAAAATCTGAGACAAGGGCTCAAACCACGCGCACACTTCACCCCCCTTGTGTTTTCCCGTCTGCGGAGAGTTTCCAAATTTCCGGCGGCGGGGAAATCCCTTTTTTTTGCCATGGCACATTAGACGAGAAGGGGAAAAAACTTCGCATTTGGTGGCGCTTAGTTCCCTCAAGTAACCCCGTCTGGTTTAAGGTAGTCGTTGGAAACCAAAAAAAATTTCTGAACCAAGATGTAGGGAACATGTTGGAGGAGATGGGGGGGGGGGGGGGGGGGGGGGGGGGGGGGAGCGGGGAGTGGAGGGGTGAGGAGGAGGAAGGGAGAAGGGGATAGGGGGGGGGGGGGGGGTCTTTATTCCCCCCCCGGGTTTTCCCCTTTAAAAGTGGAGGGGGGAAGAGTAAAAAAATAAAAAAAAAACAGGAAACTGAGAGTTGGGCCTCTTGCCGGGTTTAGCAGCTAATGAGAAGTGGGACGACTCCCCTTTTTTTCCAAGCGAAACCCGACCACGTTTTATGAAAGGCCTTTTTTGTGCACGAAAAATTCTCGCCCACGGTTTGTTTAGTGTGGAGAAAACCGATTTAAAGAAAAAAAAAAAAAAAAAAAGAAAAAAAAAAAAAGATTGGGACACAATTACAACGCTCCCCCCCCCTCCCCCCCCCCTCTCCCCTCTCTTTCTTCTTTCTCCTCTTCTTTTGCTTCCCTCTATTGGGGTTTGTCTTGCTGTCTGTTGCGTTTTCCCCCCCCTCTCCCCCCTTAATCTCTTCCCCCAATGGGGCCCGGGGGCCTTCCCATGTTTTTGGCAATTTGGAAGCAGATCTTTCCGGGAAAGGGCTTAAAGAATTTTTAAAAAAATCCTGGAGATGCACAACACATTCCAAGGGTCCAAAAAAAACAAAAAGTTTTATTACACGTGGGGGGGAAAAAAAAGAAGCGCTTCCAAAATGCCGAGGGGGCGGGGGGGGGGGGGGGGGGGGGGGGGGGGGGAGAAGGGGGGGAAAAAAAGGGGGAGTGTATAAACGTGAGGGGAACAGAAAAAGCGGGAAAAAAAAAAAACCCCCCCTGTTTGGGGAAATTTTTCCCTTAAAAAATCGGAGCCTGGGGAACCAAAATGATCATGATATCATTGATTTCCCCGTGTGGCGGAAGTTGGTTTTTTAAAACCCTTTGTGTATCTTCCGAGAGTTATTGGATGGGGGAAAAAGGAAAAAAAAGTTGTCCAATGTTTTCCCCCTTGACAAGTGGAAAAGTGGTTTTCCTGTCAGCCATGAGGGGAAAAGAGGTGGAGGTTTCCCCCCTCTAGTGTTTCATTTTTTTCACACTGTACTGTGTTTCTATTATTTTTGATTGTTTCTAACTCTGTGTTTTCACTTTTTACAATGAACCGCGTTTTATTGGTCTGTATGTTTAACTTGTGTTACCTTACCCACATGATACTGTGTTTTTTTTTTGGGTTTTGTGGTCACTTAGTATTCCCTTTACACGTAAGTGTTTCTTTGATGTTGCTATGTTGCAATTGATGTTACATTTTCACACATGATACTGGTTTCTATTGATGTTGACCCCTTTTGCTACCTCTAGATGTTAATTTCCACACATGTACAGTGTTTTATTGATGTTGAAAGTTGTACACTTAGATGTTACATTACCACAAGATCTGTGTTTTATTTTGTCTGACTAGTTGCTCACTCTAGATTTACATTTCCACCTGAAAAATGTTTTATTGATGTTTTGATATGTTTTGTTCACTCTGGAGTTACATTAATCCACATGATACGGGTTTCATTATGTTGACTTTTTTACCTCCCAGATTTTTCGCTTTCTCACACCCCATACTGTGTTTTATTGAGTTGACTATGTTGCCACTTGAAGCAACTTATCCCAGATTCTGTGTTTTTTATTGTGTTTGACTATGTTGCTACATCTGTGTTACACTTTATCAACATTACTGTGTTTTTTTGATTTAGGGTTGCTCACTCTAGTTTGTTTTCATTATATCCCCAAAAAGAACTGTGTTTTTTTGTGTTGTTGTTGCCATTGAATTTTTCCCCTTACAACAGTTTTTGGGTTTTTTATGTGTTGCTTTTTTGGGGAGTTAAAATGTTACACTTACCAAATGATGGTTTTATTGAGTTTGACTTGTGGCTAACTCTAGAGGGTTTCATTTATCACCATGTCTGTGTTTCTATTGATTCGGGATTGGGGGCTAACTTAAATGTTACATTTTTTCCCAAAAATGATACTGTGTTCTATTGTTTGATATGTTGTACATCTAGTTTGGGAAACCCTTCGATAAGCACTGTTTTATTGTGTCGTGTTCTATGCTTAGATGGGGCTTCATGAAAATTTTCCGTGTTTCTATTCTGTTATTTTTTTCAATCTGATGAAAAATTCATGAAATGACACTTTTTTTTCCATTATCCCCGGCTCAGGAGTTATGCGACCAAACAGGAAGGGGGAAACCAAAATGTCCGGGAAAAGCTTGACAAACGCCGCTGACTCCTCCAGGGCGATCATCAGATCCAACCACCGGAGACTGTGATGTACGGGAAGTCCCCCCACATGCCACGTTGATCGGTCATGAAGATAAGGACCACTCGTGATCATGCCCCAAGGGCTTGAAGAGAAAGGTTCACAGTTTGTCTGTTTTCTGTGAAGGATCCAACAAACAACTCTTGGGCTGTCATTATACTGCGTTCTGTCTTGTCTGTTCCGTAGGAAACTTTATCGAGATCAGAGAAAAAAAAGAAGAGAATGATTGAAACATGACTTCGTGTATCTGTCTGGGTTAAAATTTATAGTTCACATTTTTTTTTTTTTTTTGCGTGATTGGTTTGAGCTTTTTGTCATATTTAGAGAGAGAGAGAGAGAGAGAGAGAGAGATCTCGTCCTTTCTCTCTCTCTCTCTCTTCTCACACAAACACAAAACCACACACACCACACACCACACACACACACAAAACACCACACACAAACACACACACACAATTATTTCAATTAAAGTAAATTTTAGATCAATGCTAGCGAACCGCAAAAAAAAAAAAAAAAAAAAAAAAAACGGGGGACAAAGGAATCACAAGCAAGTTTTTTTTTTTTTGTTTTGTGATTCGTTTGTCCACGCTCCTTTTTTTTTTTTTTTTTTTTTTGCGGTTCGCTAACATTTATTTAAATTTTATTTGTTTAGATTTTCGCCCGCCAGTCGTATCATTTTGCAAACTAGATTCAATGAAAGTGCTCATATTACCAAACACTACTGTTGTTTTCTTTCAAAGGTCATGCAAACAATGTGGTTGACGAACTTTGAGCAGACGAAGTTTTCTTTGAAAAACAGCAATAATGGTCGTTAATTCACCACCCACTCTCCCGAACAAGTCCCTTGCTTGTGAGCAATTGTCCTTGAAATCCTATGATAAGTAAAATGACGCAAATCTCACCCTCCGTCACCAGTAAAATCCTCACCATAAACCACTGTCCTTGAAATCCTCTGGGTGGGATTATGCTAGTGGGCACATCAATTAAGGACATTAATCCTACCAGGGAAGTGCTTCG
>CM065721.1:5122198-5142198 GCA_033310375.1 Conus canariensis | reverse complement strand
ATGTAAAAAGACATTCATAATGTAAAAAGACATTGCGTACAATTCTAACAGCACGGCAATGGCTTCCAGAGCAGAAAAGGAAATGGAAAAACCTGGAGGTACATTATGGTTGAGGAACCATTTTCAGTGCCAGAACCAAAGCTGACAGCTAGAGTGGACAGAGCTGTCAGGAAGAACAGAGAGTGGGGGAGTCTGGGAAGAGGGACAGGAGGCAGCTGAAGCAGCATCTTCGTCCGATTGAGAGCCGTTAGAAAAATAATGGTTGTGGAAGTTTGGAAATTTCTTACACATTCTGCTTAGAATGCTTTGTAGCTGGTGACTTTTTCTTTCTGTCTGTCTGTCTGTCTTTCTTTCTTTCACTTTTCCTTTTCTTGTCTTTTTTTTCGTGTGTGTGTGTGTGTGTGTGTGTGTGTGTGTGTGTGTGTGTGTGTGTGTGTGTGTGTGTTTCAGAGCAAAGCATCAAAATATAGAGACAGACTCAGAGCCTTCATAGATGGACATGGTCGATCATTTTCAGGAAGGACAGTCTGGCCGATCCTTGAATCACACAACCACAGTCCGATTCGTACGGATCAAGACTCCTTCTAGGAGCAGTATTTGGCGGTGAACAGCCCAGCACGTGTAAGCATATGGTTGGCAGGAAGTATTTAGGTTTTCAGGTTTTGAATTCTCAGTGTGGCTATGAAACTTTTTGTCGAAGTTCATTACAAGAAATTTTACACGCACAAACAGTTGGAATTCGGGGGGTTTTTTGCTGTTTGAATTCATGGGTTCAGAAATAATTCTCTGAAGCTGTAAAAAAAATAATACATCAAGTTTTGGTTACGGAGGATTTAAAGTCGTTGTTTAAGGCCATTGTTGGATACTCTTCACTCTCAGCTTGAACTGGTACTACAGGCTATATGATCCAGTGGCATAGAGTTCAAAGTTGTCAACCAGCAGTAATGATACTGAACCCTGACGAACGGAGTTGACAGTATGATTGCTTTGATGCTGAAGTGTAGAGAAGACTGAATAAGATAAGATAAGATAATGTTGCTTTTAGCCCAGCCGACCGCAAAGGGCCCATCAGGCCTGTCACCACGTTAAAATCAACTCACAAGTCATTCATTCACACAATTCTTTACATCTTCTAAAAACCCATCCGAAAGTTTGTTTTAAAAATAAAAAAAAAACCTTTCCACTGTAAAATCTCAGATCCGATGAAAAATGTTAATCTCTTTCAAGAACTCAAAGATCGCGTCAGGCGGAACGTCTCTGAACAAGGTTTTCATGGAATCTGCTGTAAAATGTTTGTGTCTCACATCATGCAAGTCCCAACACTCTAAAAGAACATGTTTCATTGTGAGTGGCACATGACATGGAATGCACCATGGAACTTCTTTCCTCTTTAAAAAGTATGAATGGGTAAAATACAAATGGCCGGTGTGCAGCCGGCATAGAACTATTTTCTTCTTTGCGACCACCAGACGCAGATGAGAGGAAGTCCTTTAGGTTTGGACAGATCTGAAAGAGTTTGTTATCCGTCTGTGTATTCCAGTCCTCCTGCCAGAGGTCTCTGACATAATCATTAATTTTTGGTTTCAGATCTGAGCAGGGGATATATATATATCAGACAATTTTCCTGTTGTGGCACTGGATGTGTCATTGAGTAACACCTAGCTCCTGCTCTTTAGTGTCAGACAGGGTAGAGCCGGGTGGATTTGGGAAGTTACATCAACCAGAAAATTTTGGATGGAAGTAAGGAGATGCCCGTTCAATCGGAGATCAGACAATGCCAGATTTCCATACAGGTTCATACACCTTTCCCAGATAAAAGAAAGAGTCTTTGCCAAATCAGTTTTCAGGAAGATTAACAGTACAGCGGATGGTAACAGATGTCGTCTATGGCAGCTGAAGATCCGTCATATGCCTGAACTGATCCGATGTAAACCGTTAGGTTTGAAAGTACACTGTAAGTTTCTGAAAAGCCCAACCTCAAATTGCAGGAAAGGGGTTTTTTGTTTGTTTGTTTGTTTGTTTGTTTGTTGTTTTTGCGTTTTGAGTTTTCGTTAATTAAACGTTCTAAGACCTGGGTGATTAAGACACTTGTTGTCTTTAATGAGAGCGGCATGCACGTGACTCATGTGGACTGCAGACAGCCAGGTCACGGTGTTCTCTCTCAGGTCTGGAAGAACGGGGAGAAGAAGAAGAAGAAGAAGAAGAAGAAGAAGAAAACGAAGCAAAAGAAGAAGAAGAAGAAGCAGAAGAAAACGAAGCAAAAGAAGAAGAAGAGAGAAGAAGAAGATGAAGAAGAGGAGGAGCAGGAAGAGAGAAAGGGTTAAATGAATAAATAATATACATTATCATGCAAATTTCACACATGCAATAAGAAAAACAAATCACAAGTCATTCATTACATATAACCTGGCGGTTAATTAATCGGTCAACACTGCGCAGTACTTATTTCCATGACTCACTCCGTCACGCCTACGTCATCAGCGAAACGTTTCCAGTCGCCATGATACCTTTTTTTTTTTCCACCACCCAGACATCCCAGTCTCCATCCCTCAAAATGGCGATCACCGGAAGAGGACCGGTAGGTGGCGCTCCTTCATTGCACAACGTGGCACAGCGACCTCTAGCGGGCAGGCCGGCAGGCAGCAGTGGCGCCCTCTTCAAAACTTCATTACTCTAGTATCGGCCGACCACCAGGGGCCCGGCCCTGAAGCATCCCCCTCATGATGCCAGATTGGGCTGGCTGAGGCTCCACAGACAGACAGACAGACAGACAGACGTCATCAACATGGCGGCCAGCTCACGCTGAACCCACACCTGCTTGTCCTTGCCAAGGAAGCGGCGGCGGCGGCGGCGGCTTCTGCTGATTCCGTTAATTACTTTTCATAATGTGTTTACAGTACACACACAAAACAACGCCAGTCCACCCGACGGTTCGCAAGTGTTGTGAGGAAGGCCGAGTCCCCCCCGACAGAGCTGTGAAAAGAGGACGCCCCCCTACAGAGCCTGGAGTGTTTCTCCACCCAGAAAAAAAAAGAAAAAACCCTTCCTAAAGACTGACACAAGATGCAGACAAGATTGCTACGTATCTGCACCGGTGTTGACATTTGTGCGCATAGGTTTGCACGTGCAGCACGCTCCTTGGGTCTTGTGGTCTCTGCCTGAGTTGTAATTATGATGATGCGCAGTTTGCTTTAAGGCTTCGGACACGTGTTCTGGTTGGAACTCGGTGCGAAAAAATTGACTGAGAGATCAGAGGGACCGTTTTTAGTGGCCTTTCTCTGGTGCTGTGGTTTTTGGGTGTTTTTTCTTTTTAAGCGAGCGTGCTGTTTTCCGAGCGGTGAGTGAGAACGTTAGTCACGTTGGTGTAGGCTACAAAGATGATTGTGGGGTGGGTGGACGGAGGTGAGGAGGAGGGTCGAGTACGGTGGAGGGAGCAGACGTAATATGAATAAGTAGGAAACGTTGAGCAAGCAAGAAAGCACACACACACATGCACGCACGCACGCACGCACGCACACACACACACACACACACACATGCGCGCACACACACATTCACACACACAGGCACGCACGCACGCAAGCTCACACGTACGCACACACACACACACACACACACACACACACACACACACACACACACACACCACTACACACACACACACACACACAACACCACACACACACACACACACACACACACACACACACACACACACACACACTACACACCCACACACACACACACACTACACACACACACACACACACACACACACACACACACACACACACACACACACACACACACACACACACACACACACACACACCACACACACACACACACACACACACACACACACACACACACACACACACACACACACACACACACACACACACACACACACACACACACACACACACACACACACACACACACACACACACACACACACACACACACACACACACACACACACACACACACACCACACACACACACACACACCACACACACACACACACACACCACACACGACACACACACACACACACCCACGAACTACATCCCAACACCCGGCAACGTAATATGCAGAATGTGAAATAGTAATAACGGCACTGCGACGTTGTAACATGTGAGATAAAAGCCGACATAAAAGGCTCGTGCACCATTTCTCAACGCTGCTACTCCCCCCCCCCCCCCCCCCCCCCCCCCCCCCCCCCCCCCCCCCCCCCCACGACCACCACAAATGGCGAGGAACCAACTGCATGACACGAGCCGTCATTGCCTAGTCATTACCCCCTCCCAAATAACTCGGCATTCTCCCAGGGAACGTGACACCTCTCACACTTCCCCTGCTGCCGACTCTGCTTCCAGCCACCTCCATCGTGGCCACAGATGGCCCCTCTGCAAAATGAGAGCGTCATTGCTCGCAACACAACGAGAATTAAGCCTATCTCTATGCAGCAAAGATTTGTAATGCTGTCAGTTAAATGGAAGATGGTTGGCACTTAGGCTGTGGTGAATTATGAGCAGGACAGCTGCAGCCGTGGACGTGTTGCTTTGTGACCCCCCCCCCCCCCCCCACCACCACCACCACCCCTACCCCCGTCCTGGTCTGAATTTCTTCCAGAATTTACCAACAACTATGATAATTATTATCGGTGTCCATTCAGACTCTGATTTACTCCTGAATTGGGAGATGTCAATGACTGTACATCATATTCCCTTAAATATCATGTGAAACCTCCAGATTACGAACACGTTTTTGTTCCATGACCTTCACCACACAGCAACAACTGAAAATGAAGGCGAGGGAGGGAGGGAGACAGACATGGGACTGCGGACGAGGGAATAGAGTTACAGAGACAGGCGGACAGACAGGTAGAAGTGGAAACAGTTTCTGATTGTCCCATTCACAGTGAGCAGAGACAGATGTACGGACACACAGAGACAGACGGACACACTGGCCGTTACACCTCAAAGGAACCGGTATCGACAGAGGAACAGAATTTAGAAACACGCGGACAAGGTCACAGGCTGTTACACCTGCAATGAATAGATGGAGACAGAGATACGGGGATACAGAGATAGGCAAACACATACCGTTACACCTGCAATGAATAGATGGAGACAGAGATACGGGGATACAGAGATAGGCAAACACATACCGTTACACCTGCAATGAATAGATGGAGACAGAGATACGGGGATACAGAGATAGGCAAACACATACCGTTACACCTGCAATGAATACGGGAATACAGAGACAGGCAGACACATACTGTTACACCTACAATGAATACGGGAATACAGAGGTAGGCAGACATATACTGTTACACCTACAGTGAATACATGAATACAGAGGTAAGTAGACATATACCGTTACAGCTACAATGAATACGGGAATACAGAGACAGGCAGACACATACCGTTACAGCTACAATGAATACGGAATAGAGACAGGCAGACACACACTGTTACACCTACAATGAATACGGGAATACAGAGACAGGCAGACACATATACCGTTACACATACAATGAATACGGGAATACAGAGACAGGCAGACACATATACCGTTACACATACAATGAATACGGGAATAGGAGACAGGCAGACACATACCGTTATACCTACAGTGAATACAGATATAAGTAGACAGATGCCGTTACACCTACAATGAATACGGCAATACAAGAGACAAGCAGACACATACCGTTACATCTACAGTGAACAGATATAGGCAGAAATACGGGGATACAGAGACAGACGAACCGTAGACTGTTACACTCACAATGAATAGATATAGAGAGATGTACGGGAATACAGACACAGAGAGACTCAGACTGTCACACTTGCATTGAACAGACATTGAGAAAAACACAGAAGTACAGACATAGACGGACACACACTGTCACAATGAACCTACAGACAGAGACAGGAATACAGAAGCAGAGGGTCAGAAACTGTTACACAGACACAGGAGAGATACACCCAAACAAAGGGACACAATCTGCCACGCAGCGTAACACGTCAGCACACCGGCCAACAGCTGAAAGCTAACAGTTTGCACTACGCCTCAGGCCGTTACGTCACAGGTCCTGCCGTTCATGCCAGTATTCAGCCATCAACAGGTGAACGCCGATCCCTGTCTCTGCCAATCGGAAGGAATGTAACAGAACTGAACAAATCATGATGCCCGACGTTTTACAATCATGTATATAAACAAAAGTGACTCAATACAAAGTGCAAGCAATCTAGTCTTCAGCTTCTTTTTCCTTTAAATCCTCGATACGAACAACATCAATATTGTCCTGTAAGGAACAGAAGTCGAAGATGAAAACTTGTAGAATGATGTTCAGCCATTATTTTTTCTGTTTATGCGCCAAAAATAGCAACGTCCTCTCATTGGTACATGGAGGCCTCGGCATTCTCATTTCTCCAGGGGTTCATGGACACGGAAACCTTCCCAGCATGCAACAGGATGCAGAGGAGAAGAGCTAGACCGAGTGTACACTGCTGCCGACTAAAATGCCACGATATCATTCGGATGACAACACCGTCCTTATTCAAATGGCTGTTGCGGCATACCTTCGACCTACTTGTTATGCGAACAAAGAAACGAACAAAAACAGACGAACAAAGCGAGTGTATTCAGGCATTACCAACAGGAACAGAAAAGGCCCCACCCCCATCACCTTTTTCCATACCCTGCCACCTGCTGACGTGTCTCTATTATGTTTTCAATTCCATCTCGGCGTCGGTTTTTTTGTTTTTTTTTAACCCAGATGGAATCAGGTTGCAAAGTGAGAGGACTGCAGGCGGAAATCTAAACAAATCTTAAATAAATGTTAGCGAAAGGCCAAGAGAAACGCGGACAAACGAGTCACAAGACAAAACACGACGCGTTTCGACCTCTTAGGTCTTCTTCAATCAGTATATAAAACAAAAGATTAACGTTAAAGAAAATAGTTTGATTTAGCGTACGTTTATTTTTTTTAATCCCCCCAGACAAAAAGTAAAAATTCACGGGAAAAAAAACTGCACGAGCACCAAGCCAAAAGTTCAGTCATGGAACTCCAACAGGCGGCCTGTTTCTACGTCACGACAAGGCACTTCCAGAACACCGAATGATGATTAAACTCCCGAGTGCATTTTCCGGCCCTAACCCTACACCTGACCTGATCCTAACGTTAAATATAATCCTAAACTGACCTAATCCTGACCCTAACCTAACCTTTACTGTTTAACCCCCTCAAAGAAAAACCACCGTAAAATGTCCATGTTAAGGCCCTGCTGGCAATACGGGAACAATGAGTTGTCTCCTCTTTTCTACATCCGTAAAGGAAAGGATGTTTAGTTTAAAAACTTGTAGTTGACAATTAGAGTTAGCCAGCCGTCCTCCCAAGATGAAAAGGAGGCCATTTTCTGATAAGAACTGCACTCATACTGTGCAGCTTCGATGACTTTCCCCATGACGCACGAAGGCGTTGAAGCAGAAACATCTTTACACATAATGATGTTGATGTGGGAAATGATTGAATTTCTCACTTTTAGCCCTGTTCAGATTCAAAGCTTTTGGTTGATGTAACCAGGTTTTGACCACTCAGCCATTACGTCAGTCCTCAAGGCGATGGGCTAATGGCAGCCTTTGTTGCATCTGGCCTAGTTCATGACGTTTTCCCATGCGGAGGAACAACGTGAAGCACAGAGGCATCAGTTTAGCTTGAGGTGGAGGTATTGGTCCATGCCTTAAGTTATCGGTCCATGCCTTCATTTCGCTGGACTTTTTCTTTTTTTCATCCTGTACACACCGAATGGAGTCATTTCATTTTCACTCTCACTTCCTGACATGGGCAAAGGAAGGAGACTGCACACTGGAGCTGATACCGGGTAAACTTTTTGATAGAACAAACTGATGGTTGGTGAAACTTTTTGATAGAACAAACTGGTGATTGGTGAAACTTTTTGATAGAACAAACTGGTGATTGGTGAAACTTTTTGATAGAACCAACTGATGATTGGTGAAACTTTTTGATAGAACAAACTGGCGATTGGTGAAACTTTTTGATAGAACAAACTGGCGATTGGTGAAACTTTTTGATAGAACAAACTGGCGATTGGTGAAACTTTTTGATAGAACAAACTGCTGGTTGGTGAAACTTTTTGACAGAACAAACTGATGGTTGGTGAAACGTTTTGATAGAACAAACTGGTGATTGGTGAAACTTTTTGATAGAACAAACTGATGGTTGGTGAAACTTTTTGATAGAACAAACTGGTGATTAGTGAAACGTTTTGATAGAACAAACTGATGGTTGGTGAAACTTTTTGATAGAACAAACTGGTGATTAGTGAAACGTTTTGATAGAACAAACTGATGGTTGGTGAAACGTTTTGATAGAACAAACTGATGGTTGGTGAAACTTTTTGATAGAACCAAGTGATGATTGGTGAAACTTTTAGATAGAACAAACTGGTGATTGGTGAAACTTTTTGATAGAACCAACAGATGATTGGTGAAACTTTTTGATAGAACCAACTGATGATTGGTGAAACTTTTTGACAGAACAAACTGATAATTGGTAAACGTCTTGATTGAACAAATTGATAATTGGTAAAGCTTTTTGATATAACAAACTGATAAAATGGTGAAACTTTGGGATAGAACAAACCGATCCCTGATACAATTTCTGAATAGAACAAACTGATAAATGGTGAAACTTTTGGATAGAACAAATAATAATAATAATAATAATGAATACTTATATAGCGCCTATTCTCGGCTAGAGACCAAGCTCTAAGCGCTTTACAATCAACACTCGTTTACACAACGGGCTGCCTACCTGGGTAGTGCCGACTGAAGAGCTGCCAGCTGGCGCTTCATTCAGTCGTTTCCCGTGTCATCCAGTCAGTATCGTTCAATATCGATCACTCATTTTCTTTACTTCCTTCATTCTTTCCATTTCTCATGCAGGGTGCATGCTGTGTGTAACGTGTCATCCATACCAACGGCCAAACTGGCCTACTCTTCCGAAAGTTGGTGATGGGATTTTACGTGTGTGCAAGATGTTATGCGTGCGTTCACACACGGAACCTCGGTTTATAGTCTCATTCGAAGGACTGTATGGGAAATGGAGTCAGAACCAATGTTAACTCCGAGGGAAAAATCCCCCTGTACCCACCGATCACTGATACAATTTCTGAATAGAACAAATTGATAAATGGTGAAACTTCTTGATAAAACAAACTGATAAATGGCGAAAAGTTCTTGACTGAAGAGATTGATAATTTGTTAAACTTCTTGCTAGAACCAAGTGATAATAACAGAAACCTCTTGATAGAACGAACTGATAACTGGTGAAAAAAAATCTGAGAACAAACGGATGACTAAAACTTACTCATAGTGCCAGCTGATAACTGCTGAAATCTACTCATACATCAAAGTGATAACTTGCAAAACTTACCCAGGCAACAAAAATAACTTGCAAGACTCGTCAATGCAGTCACTTGGTGATAATTAGTGAAATTAATGATACAACCAACTGACAACAGACCAGAATGATTATCGATGCAGTCAACCAGTAATTAGTGAAATTTATCGACAAATCAACTAATAACCAGCAAGAGTCGTCGATGGAATTTACTGATAATTGGTAAAACTTATTGCTGTGACACACTCTCCGGGAGAGTGTGTGTTCTGCCTGTGTATATATAAATGTCATTACCCCTAACTCATTTCTATGCCTCTGTGAATTAATGTGTAATGAAATGAAGTCGAACTTTTGAACTCGAAAGGTGTAGGTCTTCTGATATGACTCAGTATAACAGTAGTAGAAAGTGATCTTTTTTAAGAAATGATCCAGGCAAAAGGGATCTCATTTTAGCTCCTAACAGTCCAACACGTAGACTTGCATCAAGGATACATGCATGGCCCATAACTATGACACTTGGATGTCATATAATTTCATAACTCCGACGGGTCCATGAAAGTCCGCCTTAAGTCGATCTCAAGTCCACTTCACTCCATTGCAGAAAGTCAAAATGACACTAATGTTAATTCCTTTTTTTATATCTATTTTGATGGCAGACCATATTATATGCATCGTATGTTGACAAATGTAGGGACCATAACAATGGTGATTAAAAGATATACTGTCCATATTGATAGAGTTATTGCTTATACCAAGAATATCAACCATCTGATTACACACTGGGTACACGATGTAATCTCTCGCACGCGTATTGCTCTCGTTATCAACGGGCACAAACCTGAATATCAAGCTTGTATTTCAGCACATATGGCCAGATTATCAACGGCGTGTTTTTGCATACATTGCCCATGATATACTTCATGTAAAAGGACATAGGCCATTTCCATAAACTTTGAAGACTGTTCTCTATATCTGATGACATTATCTCTGTTTCTGTACACCCCCCCCCCTCCTCTCTCTCTCTCTCTCTCTCTCTCTCTCTCTCTCCTCTCTCTCTCTCTCTGAAGATGAGCAAGGGAAAGGGGGAAATACACCTAACAGCCTAAGTGTGTGTGTGTGTGTGTGTGTGTGTGTGTGTGTGTGTGTGTGTGTGTGTGTGTGTGTCACAGTGTATATGCATGTGTGCGTCCATGTGTGTCAGTGCTTGTATGATTTTCGTGCGCGCGTGTGTGTAAACGTGCGTGTGTGTATGCGTATATGCGTACGTACGCGCTCGCAAGTGTGTATATATAGAGGGGGAAGCAAGAAGGTGTGGGAAAGGGGGTAGAGGAGGCGGGGGGAGTGAGCAAGGGAGAGGGGGAAGTTCACCTGATAGCCGAAGTGTGTGTGCGTGCGTGCGTGCGTGTGTGTGTGTGTGTGCGTGAGTGCGTGCGTGTGTGCGTGACTTTGTGTGTGTGTAACTCTGTGTGCGTGTGTGTGTGTGTGCGGGGTGTGTGTGTGTGTGGTGTGTGTGTGCGTGTGAGCCGGGGGACCACCTGCAAAGACCGTACAGTAACATGTTGACGCCTCTCACTGGCAGTGTCACGTCCAGTCACTGCACACCGTGAATCCCTCTGTCTGTCACACACAGCTGCAAGACACAGAGAGAGAGCAGGGGGGGGGGGGGGGAGAGGGGGGATCCAGGTGAACCCCGTGACCTCGTCGCCACTGAAGCGAAGCGAATGGCCACAAACGGCACTTGCCCTCCTCTTCACCTTCCACCACGTCTCCCCAATCCCCCCCCCCCTTCCCCCACTCTCCACCCCCCACGCAGGTGTCTAATTTGTTGCTCTGTTTGTTGGCTTTGTGGAGGGGGACGGAGGGTGGGGGGGGGGTGGGGGTGGGGGGGGGGGAGCAAAAGAACGCGATAGAGCTGAAAGGCTGGAAGGTTTAGAGGTTTGGAGACCCAGGCTGATAACGGTTTTACGCCGAGTTGAATCCAGGCTGAAGTTCCAGGTTAAACAAACATTGAACCATCTTGTATAGAAGACAGATACATGAGATGTATTGAAAAGAGAAGAAGAAGAAGAAGAAGAAGAAGAAGAGAAGAAGAAGAAGGAGGAGGAGGAGAAGGAGAAGAGGAAGAAGAAGAAGAAACAAAGACAGTAGGAAACGAAGAATAGACAACAGACAGACAGACAGACAGACAGACAGACAGAATAACACAGAGAGAGAGACACAGGGACACCACCAACACAACACACAGAGAGAGAGAGAGAGAGAGAGAGAGAGAGAAGATAATGTGTGCTAGGGAGAGGTAAGGGGGTAGAGAGTGAGGGTACCAGTGGAGCTTAAATAACAGAAAACCCAGTGTATGGTGACAAACTATCACCATTAACAAACAGAAAACCCCAGTGTATTGGTGACAAAACCTATCCACCATTAACAGAACAGAAAACCCCAGTGTATTGGTGACAAAACCTATCCACCATTAACAGAACAGAAAACCCCAGTGTATTGGTGACAAAACCTATCCACCATTAACAGAACAGAAAACCCCAGTGTATTGGTGACAAAACCTATCCACCATTAACAGAACAGAAAACCCAGTGTATTGGTGACAAAACCTATCCACCATTAACAGAACTTACGTCCGTGGCAATAAACAGTTTTACTGGCAGACCAGAGAAAGGACGACGGGGGGGGGGTGGGTGGGGATTGGATTGGGGGGGGGGAGGATGAGAATAAATGGGAGGAAGGAGGTGTGGAGAGAGAGAGAGTGGTGGAAAGGGGGAGGGGGTGAGGCAGAGGCAGCTTTGCCTGATCAAATCAGACTGTAATCAACTATACAGATGACATCAACACTAAATAGGTGAAATGTCTCACGCCGTGTTTGCCAGTGACGTGAATGTAAAGGACTGTAAAAGTAGTGAAATAAAAGAAAATGTGTGATATGAAATAGACAATGGGGAAAAAAAATGGATTGATGCCCGTGAGCCTGAGAAAAGAGTGTGTACGTCGGAATGTTGAGGGAGGGTGAAAGACGGGGGGAAGGGGGGGGGAGGTGGCCAGGGAAGGGGGAAAGAGGCAACCAAAAAGAAAGATGACAAAATAAACAATGAACGAAAAAGAAATAAAGAAAGATAAAAAAAAAAAAAACCTGTGTCAGCGCGCGCGCGCGCGTGTGTGTGCATATATATATATGTATATATGTATATTTGCGGGTATGTGTGTGCGTGTGCGTGCGCTTGTGTGTGTGTCTGTGTGCGTGAGCGTGTGTGTGCGTGTGCGTGTGTGTGTGTGTGTGTGTGTGTGTGTGTGTGTGTGTGTGTGTGTGTGTGTGTGTGTGACACAGGAGAGAGAGAGAGAGAGAGAGAGAGTTTGTGTGCAACTTGGTTTATCTGAAAGAGAGAGAGAGAGAGAGAGAGAGAGAGAGAGAGGTGTGTGTGTGTGTGTGTGTGTGTGTATGTGTGTGTGTGTGTGACAGAGAGAGAGAGAGAGAGAGAGAGAGGAGAAGAGAGAGTTTGTGTGCAACTTGGTTTATCTGAAAGAGAGAGAGAGAGAGAGAGAGTGGGGGGTGTGTGTGTGTGTGTGTGTGTGTGTGTGTGTGTGTGTGTGTGTGTGTGTGTGTGTGGCTATGTTAGAGAGAGAGAGAGAGAGAGAGAGAGAGAGAGAGAGGAAGTCGCTCTGTTTGTCTACACGTGGACAATACACTATGCCTTCAGGGACCTCCAGGCTGGGAATCACGGTGTGCGTAGCGGTGTGTTCAACTGAACAGGAAAAATGTTCCAGTCAAACAAGCCACGACAATTAAGGAGCTGTCTTCACACACACACACACACACACACACACACACACACACACACACACACATGGTTGCGTGTGTGTGTGTGTGTGTGTGTGTGTGTGTGTGTGTGTGTGTGTGTTAAAGATGAGGCGAAAGAGGTGGAAAGGGAGGGAGGGGGGGAGAGGGGTGTGGCATCAGGAACAGTAATGGAAGAAGCGAAGAGAGAGAGAGAGAGAGAGAGAGAGAGAGAGAGAGAGAGAGAGAGAGAGAGAGAGAGAGAGAGAGGGCAGAGAACTCACTAACAGACTTGATTTCCCCTCGGGCACAGACATAGTTTTCCAGCCATGTGCGATTCACTGACGCGCGTTGTTTGTGCTCACACCGTCCACTTAAGACACTGGCTGTTTGCAGTACCTACTGTGGCTGTTTTGCACGTGAGGGCCATGCGTTTGCCCCTCATGACATGACAGTGGCTGTGCCTTGCTGAGTGACGGCTGCCCGCAGTTTGCCCCTTTAATGACATGACAAGTGGCAGTGCCCTGCTGTTGGAAGTGACGGCTACTGCAGGTTGCCCCTTTAATGACATGACAAGTGGCAGTGCCCTGCTGTTGGAAGTGACGGCCCTGCAGGTTGCCCCTTTAATGACATGACAAGTGGCAGTGCCCTGCTGTTGGAAGTGACGGCCACTGCAGGTTGCCCCTTTAATGACATGACAAGGGCAGTGCCCTGCTGTTGGAAGTGACGGCTGCCCGCAGTTCGCCCCCTTTCATTAACTTACGTCACAAATGAGCTGCAGAGTGACAGTATGCTTATGTGTATGCCACTGTAGTTTGCTCCTTTTATCTCGTGACAGATGGGCCGCTGCGATGTGGCCGCTAACTAACTACCGCTAATTGGATAACAAGTGGCCGCTGCAATGGGGGCATTGTTCTGCTTTCGGAAAGAGAGACTACTGCTGTTGTTCTCTTTAATTACATGACAAAGTACGTACCGAATTGAGGCAGTCTTCTTATGAATTTTACTCCAAAAAAAAAAAAATTGGAGGACGGGTGAATGAAATCACTGACAGAAGAAAAGAAGGGAGGAAGGAAGGAAGGAAGAAAGGAAGGAAGGAAGGAAGGAAAGGGACAAAAGGAAGAGAGGAAACAAAGAAAGTAGTGGGGGGGGGGGGGAAAGAGAAGAAAAACTAGTTAGTAACGGCTATAACGGTAAACTAAAACATCGGGCATCATCCGTGACCCATAATGACCATACCTACACATTTCCAGAAAGATCGGCCCAGAAGTTTTGTCCGGAGCGAGTGGAGCACATTTTGACCACGGACGGACACACAGACACACAGACAGCATTTCTTCGTTCGCATTGTAAAGTAACTCCCTGTTCTATAAGAACTGGGGGTACAAAAAGGAAGAAGGAAGACGGGAAGAAAGACAGGCAATCATGAAAACTAAATAGCAGTGCTCTCCCCTCGGTTGTTAACAAAACGGGTTATCTCCAGTGTCTTTGAACAATCTGTGTGTAATGGAAAACGAAACGAAACGAAACACAAAACAAAAAAGCAAACAAAGAAACAAAAGAAAAAAAAAAGCAAATATGCTTCTCCAGAGTTTTTTGTCTAGGCAGCTAAAAGTACGTTGTAACAAATCAAATGTAACTTTGGTTGGAGTCAGGCACAGTTCAATAGCATGACAGCCGTGTAGTCTTTGCTGACTGCAGGTTTTCTACAGATTGTCTGGAAGACTTTGTTCCCTGTTCCTCTCACTGTCTTCTCTTGCGTGAAACTGACGTGTATGTGTGTGCGCACGTGTGTGTGTGTGTGTGTGTGTGTGTGTGTGTGTGTGTGTGTGTGTGTGCGAGCTTTTCTGACTATCTGTCTGTCTATCTGTGTCTGTTTGTTTTCGGTTAAATAATTGAAAAAGCAAGATGAACCCGACGAACATGAGGTGAACATGAACATACGGTGTACGTGTTGCAAAAAGGCATTCGTTGTGGGTGTGGTGTGGTGTGGTGTGGTGTGGTGTGGTGTGTGTGTGGTGTGGTTTGGTGTGTGTGTGTGTTTGGTGTGTGGTGCGTGGTCTCGTGTGTGTGTGTGTGTGTGTGTTGTGTTTTGTGTGTGTGTGTGTTGTGTGTGTGTGTGTGTGTGCGTGGCGTGCTTGCGGGGTTAGTGTGTATATGTGTCTGTTATTGTTCCTGCCTCTTATAATATTGTGTGTGTGTGTGTGTGTGTGTGTGTGTGTGTGTGTGTGGCCGCGTTTTGTGCGCGCCTTGTGCATTTATGTGTTTGTGTCGTGTGTGTGTATGTTGTGTTTGTTGTAGTTCTGTATCGTGTGAATGTGTTCAACGGTTGATTGGAAAAAAAATTCACAACAAGGCGTGCATTGTGAGAGGCGGGCGGTGATTTGTGTGTGTCAATTGTGTGATCAACGGTGTGGAGTCGTGTGTGTGTGTGTGTGTCTGTGTGTGTGTGTGTCTGTGTGTGTCTCTGTGTGTGTGTGTGTGTGTCTGTCTGTCTGTCTGTGTCTGTCTGTCTGTATGTGTGCGTGCGCGTGTAAAACAGAAGGGATGAGGTGGGGGCGAGAAGTTGAGTGTGTGTATGTGTCCGTGTGTATGTGTGTCCGTGCGCCTCTGTATGCAGGGACACGTGCGTGTGTGTGTGTGTGTGTGTGTGTGTGTGTGTGTGTGTGTGTGCGCGCGTGCGCGCGTGCGTGCGTGCGTGCGTGCGTGCGTGCGTGCGTGTGTGTGTGTTGTTGTGTGTGTGTGTGTGTGTGTGTGTGTGTTTGAGTGTGTGTATACGTGTGAATGTGTTTCAAACGGTTGATTGAAAAAACACCATCTCCTACAACATACGGCGAGCATCTGTTAGGAGCGGGCGGTGATTTGTGTGGTCCCAATCTGTCAGGATCCCAAACAGGGATCGGATCTCGTGTCGAAAAAAGATGCTACCAGGTGTTAGTACACTCCGTCCTCTGACGAAGAAGGAAAGCGACACCCGCCTGTACAGAATGTCCGCTGCATCTCCTGTCTGCTTCCAACCTGAGACCGTTCTGTAGTGCACCACACACTCACCCATCTCCACCTATATAAACATCAGTACAATGTAGTGCACCACACATTTACCCATCTCCACCTATACAAACATCTGTACAATGTAGTGCACCACACACTCACCCATATCCACCTATATAAACACCAGTACACATTCGATTGTTCATGGCTCTCTTGTGGTACCCTTCGTGAATTATTGACTAGACTACTTTAGTTTTCGCTTACACAACTGCGTCTTGCCCATTGTAGGCTACATAAAAGTGTTACAGAACTGGTTGCATGAACACGAAAATACACACACTAGTCGACAGAGGGTAGCAGACAATCTGCTTGGTGCCTATGGCGAATAGTCAGGCCGCATACTTCAACTCGGTACCTCCTGGAAACCCTTGAGTTTGTGTGTGCCCCAGCTGCAATGAGCCTCTTCTTGGGGACCGGAATAGCTCCGTTGGTAGAGCGCCGGACTCGTGATCCTGGGGTTACGGGTTCGAATTTCGGTACGGGGGATATTTCCCTCGGAGTTAACATTGGTTCGGACTCCATTCCCCATACAGTCCTTCGAATGAGACTATAAACCGAGGTTCCGTGTGTGAACGCACGCACATCTTGCACACACGTCAAATCCCATCACCAACTTTCGGAAGAGGCCAGTTTGGCCGTTGGTATGGATGACACGTTACACATAGCATGCACCTTTCCTGAAGATGGAGTATGGCTGCCTTAATGGCGGTATTAAAAAAACGGTCATACACACAAAACACCACTGCCTGTCTATACAGGCAGTGTCCGCAGAAGCATCAGCCTGCGTACGCAGAAAGAAAGAAAGAAAAGCCTCTTCTTTAGTGTACACATAACTCACATGATCCATCTCATGTTATGCACGTTGTTTTGTCAGGAGAGAAAGATCACAACAAAAACATAGAATCCAGAAAAAGAGATCCGAATGAATGTAAACTGTTTGTTCTCAAGTGTTTAAAGTATCCAGACATAGAAACTTGATGAACAATCTCCCAGACGTATACATGACAATGATCCTAAACAGTCACTGTATATGACGATTTGAACACTAAAAAGCTAATGCAAAGCGGAGATTGGGTCGGACTCCACACTGTCACGTCAAGAGCAAACTGATCCAGCAACTCAAGTCATGGACCTTCAGTGTCCAGATTATGCCACTAATGGCGGCAGGCATGTTGCAGCAAACCCAGCTGAAGAGTCCGACCGCTGCTGATACCAGAGAATGTCACCACAGACAGAGAATGTCACCACACACAGAGAATGTCACCACAGACACAGAATGTCACAACAGACACAGAAAGTCACCACAGACACAGAATGTCACCACAGACACAGAAAGTTACCACAGACACAGAAAGTCACCACAGACACAGAATGTCACCACAGACACAGAATGTCACAACAGACAGAGAATGTCACAACAGACACAGAACGTCACCACAGACACAGAATGTCACAACAGACACAGAATGTCACAACAGGCACAGAACGTCACCACAGGCACAGAACGTCACCACAGACAGAGAATGTCACCACAGACAGAGAATGTCACAACAGACAGAGAACGTCACCACAGACACAGAACGTCACTCAGACAGAGAATGTCACCACAGACACAGAATGTCACAACAGACACAGAATGTCACCACAGACACAGAATGTCACAACAGACAGAGAATGTCACAACAGAAACAGAATGTCACCACACACAGAGAATGTCACAACAGACAGAGAATGTCACAACAGACACAAAATGTCACCACAGACACAGAATGTCACCACACACAGAGAATGTCACAACAGACAGAGAATGTCACAACAGACACAGAATGTCACAACAGACATAGAATGTCACAACAACAGACAGAGAATGTCACCACAGACACAGAATGTCACAACAGACAGAGAATGTCACCACAGACACAGAATGTCACCACAGACAGAGAATGTCACCACAGACACAGAATGTCACAACAGACACAGAACGTCACAACAGACAGAAGATGTCACCACAGACACAGAATGTCACCACAGACACAGAATGTCACCACAGACAGAGAATGTCACAACAGACACAGAATGTCACCACAGACACAGAATGTCACCACAGACAGAGAATGTCACAACAACAGACAGAGAATGTCACCACAAACACAGAATGTCACCACAGACACAGAATGTCACACAACAGACAGAGAATGTCACAATAGACAGAGAATGTCACAACAGACACAGAATGTCACAACAGACAGAGAATGTCACCACAGACACAGAATGTCACCACAGACACAGAACGTCACAACAGACAGAGAATGTCACCACAGACAGAGAATGTCACAACAGACAGAGAATGTCACCACAGACACAGAATGTCACCACAGACACAGAATGTCACAACAGACAGAGAATGTCACCACAGACACAGAATGTCACAACAGACAGAGAATGTCACCACAGACACAGAATGTCACAACAACAGACAGAGAACGTCACAACACACAGAGGATGTCACCACAGACACAGAATGTCACAACAGACAGAGAATGTCAGCACAGACACAGAATGTCACCACAGACACAGAATGTCACCACAGACAGAGAATGTCACAACAGACACAGAATGTCACCACAGACAGAGAAATCATCACAGACACAGAATGTCACAACAGACAGAGGATGTCACCACAGACAGACAATGTCACAACAGACAGAGAATGTCACAACAGACAGAGAAGGTCACCACAGACAGAGAATGTCACAACAGACAGAGAATGTCACCACAGACACAGAATGTCACCACAGACAGAGAATGTCACAACAGACACAGAATGTCACAACAGACACAGGATGTCACAACAGACAGAGGATGTCACAACAGACAAGGATGTACCACAGACATAGTACGAGTGACTTTTCTCATTCTGAAAGACTGTGTGTGACGGCTGACCGGTCACGTGACAGACTGACCGACTCACTGCATTAATTGACGGAGTGCTCTTGTTCACGGGAAGTCAGAGATCAGATGACGGTAATGACGCAGTAGATAGCACACACTCTCCGTACTTCTGGATGCTCTCCCGTCAAAGTCTGGCAACTTGAGAACATGATAATGTCCAGAAAGCAGTTCACATGGACTGATAGTTCGTGCACATTGGACTGATATGTCGAGCAGTTCACATGGACTGATAGATAGCTCTGCAGTTCACATGGACTGATAGCTCGTGCAGTTCACATGGACTGATTGCTAGTCACAGACTGATTGTTGCGCAGTTCACATGGACTGATTGCTCGCGCAGTTCACATGGACTGATTGCTTGCGCAGTTCACATGGACTGATTGCTTGCGCAGTTCACATGGACTGATTGCTCACGCAGTTCGCCCCCTTTCCGGCCACCGTCTCTTCACGCGGAGTCGTGATATCATGATAACAGTGACTCATGGACGTGATGACATGATAACAGTGACTCATGGACGTGATGACATAACAGTGACTCATGGACGTGATAACATAACAGTGACTCATGTGATAACATAACAGTGACCATGTGATAACATAACAGTGACTCATGGACAAGTTCTGTCGAACCTGTTATCTCCGGTCCAACCGCCGACTTCAGACAAGAGCCGGAACATCAAAGTGGTCGGGGAACACGTAGATCACTCTTGGAGACCCTTAATTCCTTTGTCTGGCAACGTGGCCAGCCCAGGAAACCCGGCTGTGCGATAATT
>CM065721.1:5109698-5112198 GCA_033310375.1 Conus canariensis | reverse complement strand
AAAAAAAGGACCAATCTACCGTGGACGAATCTTAATGGGGAAGGCCAGTCCGTTTCCTGGTAGAGCGTTAGGTCTCCCTACTGTCCGCCGTCTCATCCCAGTCAGTTCATGACATTCCTGAAATAGCTCCATCCACTGTGTGGTCAATGCTGGTCAAAGCTCATCTACCCACCTGGTGACAAACAATCGCACTGCGGAGCCCGGACATGATCTTCAGACTGTGTACACCCCTGTGATGTCTGAAAACAGTCTACGACTTTTGGAGGCTGTCGACATCAATAAAAACCAAGAGTCCGAGAGATGCCTGCAGGAATCGGCAATATCTCATCTCTGATAATGAAGAGCGACACAGGCAGGATAACATACACTGTAGGCAAAATAGACTGACAGTGACAGTATTGATATTATCAAAGTTATTCATCTCAATACCTTTCTCCTGATAGAGCGAGGTCAACACTGAGCATTCCAACAAAAGATGACGCACAGAAATGTTAATACCATGAGAATATTTAGTGTTCCAAGTATTCAGCCTTAATTTATGAATTAATCTAACAAAGTGCCTTGGGCACAAGGGTAAAGTAGCCATGTTTGGACTAAAATTCTGCTTATGTATAGACTTTTTCATAATTTGGATTAATTCACAAGAGGACAAATCTAAGGGATTTAAAAAAAAAAATTATCAGCCATTATGACGTCAATACTGGCTTATATGGTTCATGTGTTGCTGAAATTGCCATGGTTATTTCGCAGTCACAGGTTGCAAAATTTTTTGTAAGCTTACAACTTTGTGTACCGCTAGGGTATTTCACTTATGTAAATATGCACATATCAGATGTTGCTGTGCAAGTACTAGATAAGTTGAGTGTGAAAGTGTTGTTTTTTTTTAAACAAGTGTCTAATATCATCTGGCGATGAAAAAAAAACAACATTAAATAAACCACTGAACTGACTGACAGTGGTGATAACTAACAGTCTCATTCGAAGGACTGTATGGGGAATGGAGTCAGAACCAATGTTAACCCCCCCCCCCTCCCCCCCGCAACCCCAGGATCACGAGTCCGGCGCTCTATCAACTGAGCTATTCTGGTCCCCTGTTTGAATATGTTAAGCAAGAAAATACGAGGGGCCCAACTGTCAGGCGTTAGTGATTTCTAATCTCCTGCTAATCACCCTCTACTGTGAATGTTGCAATCTGCCTGTTGAGAGTTGGTGGTGTTTACTGTTCAATTTTGCTTGTTTGTGTCCATTCTCACGTGCTTGCGGATTAGCAGTCGTGATCGTCAACAGTTTCACTTGTTAACATGGAGGCCGGAATAGCCCAGTTGGTAGAGCGCCGGACTAGTGATCCTGGGGTTGCTGGTTCGAATCTCCGTTCGGGCCGTTTCGGTACAGGGGGATTTTTCCCTCGGAGTTAACATTGGTTCTGACTCCATTTCCCATACAGTCCTTCGAATGAGACTATAAACCGAGGTTCCGTGTGTGAACGCACGCATAACATCTTGCACACACGTCAAATCTCATCACCAACTTTCGGAAGAGAAGGCCAGTTTGGCCGTTGGTATGGATGACACGTTACACATAGCATGCACCTTCCCAGAAGCTGGTGTATGGCTGCCTTAATGGCGGGATTAAAAAGCGGTCATACACACAAAACTCCACTCCCTTTGTTGGGTAGATGGGATTAATACTTGTCTGTCTACACAGGGAGTGTCCGCAGGAGTATCAGCCTGCGTACGCAGAAAGAAAGAAAGAAAGAAAAAACTTGCTAACATTGTTCACTTGCTTGCCTGTTTCCAATGGCATCGAATACAAGACCTGGATGCATTGCTACAACGTTATATATTTGGCACGGCACCGATTTACTTCTGTGAACTTGTTCCTGTGTAAATCCCCGTCGCGTTCTCTCCATTCTTCAGATGATGAAGGCATCTTTCACATGCCTGATCTTAAACATCTTTAAGCCTGCCTGTTTTCTCTTCTTGTGGACCTGCTTTGTGGAAGGAACTATCACTGTCCCATTTTTCTGTGTGTCACCTCAGTGGCATTGCACCCACGCCGCTCATTCCGACACCTCATCCACAGCTTACAGCCAGGCCCACCCAGCACCGGCATGGCAGTCTGCAAGATGCAATGTCAAGTCGTCATAAAGCAACCCACATTGTGTGTGTGTGTGTGTGTGTGTGTGTGTGTGTGTGTGTGTGTGTGTGTGTGTGATGTGTGTGTGTGTGTTGGTGTGTGTGTGTATGTATGTGCGCGCGCGCACACACGCACGCGCGTACGCGTGCGTGTGCGCGTGTATTTAGAGTGGATGTGAATGAACTGGGGTGGTGATGTGAACGAGGACATGGAATGTTCATATCTTGGTATGCCAATGTAGGTTCGGTTGGCGCGAGTGCTTGTTGACATATTTTGAACGTTGATTTTTTTTATTTATTTTTTTTAATTAATGAGTACCCTGAGCTCAGCAGAGACAGGATGCATATAAATCATCATCGTTAGT
>CM065721.1:5079698-5087198 GCA_033310375.1 Conus canariensis | reverse complement strand
CAGCCCAATGACCATTCTACAGGCTACAGCGGAAAGTGGACGCCTCCACGGACGTTCTGGAGGGACAGCACATTGGACTCTCTCCTGCAGCTCTACTTCACAACACTTTCCTCTGGCGCCGTGTCTGAAGACATGAAGAGGGAGGTGAAGATTCCTGGCCAAGCAGCCGACAGTTAGTACCACATCCCTACAAGCCGCAGGCAAAGAACAACAACATAATAGTAGTAATAACAGGGAGAGTAAGATTTTTTATTCAATTCTATTACATCGCTAACTGGCTGACAGCAAAATGTGTGCTTGGACTGCATCTACTACTACTACTACGATTACTACTACTACTACTACTACTACTACTACTACTACTACTACTACTGCTACTACTGCTACTACTACTACTACTACTACTACTACTACTACTACTACTACTCACTCACTCACTCACTCATGGATGTCCGTCGTGGTCGATGAAGACGTCAGAGACTCCGCATGTGTGAGCGCAAGCCAAAGCTGGACACACAGATACGTCCGCACTCTGGGCATGCGACAGCTGTCACTGGGTCAGGTCTCCTCTCTTTGCGGGCTTGACGCTTCTGGTCCAGTCTCTGCAAACGCTTCTCTTCGAAGCTATTTACTCCTTTGTGGACAGCAAGTCGCCAGGCACTGCGGTCTGTGGCAAGCGTTTCGCAGCCCTGAAGCGGGATGCCACAGGCTGCCAGTGATACTTTCAGGCAGTCTTTGATAGCGTTTGAGTGGCCGCCCAGTGTTCCTTGTTCCAGCTGCCAGCTCAGAGAAGAAGACCAGTTTTGGAAGTTGCGAGTTACTACTACTACTACTTACTACTACTACTACTACTACTACTACTACTACTACTTATATCCTGCACAGTTGTTCCACCTCACATCCAGGTGCCGTGTGGGTAGCAGCATCAAGGTTCCAGCCTCCCTGTACCCCCCCCACCCCACCCCCCTGCACGCTCGCCCCTTTTCCTGTTCTTCCGTAGGCAGCCAAACTTCATGCTAAATACCTAGACGAAGGTAGGATAAGCCAGGATAAAAGGTCTGAAGACCAAAGAAAAAGGTTTGTTTTGTTTCTTACAGACGGAGGTTGGGGGGGGGGGGGGGCTATGACAAGGCTGGCACGGCAGGAAAAGGAGACAGGGAGTGAAAAGAAGGAAGCTACAGAGAAAAAAAAAATTGCAGGGGGAACAAAAATCAGGATTAGTCATGGAAACCTGAACAAAATAGGAAAAGATATAAAGAGATAACAAATACACATGGACGCGCGCGCGCGCGCGTGTGCGCGCGAGCGCCCACACGCAGAGAGAGAGAGAGAGAGAGAGAGAGAGAGAGAGAGAGACAGACAGACAGACAGACAGACAGACAGACAGAGAGAGGGAGAGAGAGAGAGAGAGAGAGTGGATGATGATGTGTGTGTGTGTGTGTGTGTGTGTGTGTGTGTGTGTTGTGTGTGTGTGTGTGTGTGTGTCAGAGAAAGAGATAGAGACAGGGAGACAGACAGAGATAGGGGAAAAAAAACAAACAAACGTACAGACAATAGAAGTGCTGGCTGAACGTGCCTCTGACGTCACCAGTCACGTGACTGCCCTGTTGCCGAGCGGACACGAAAGGGTGACGAACGCTGTGACGTCATATTTACTCAGCAGCCCTAATCTCAGACACAACTCAGGGTGTCTATGCAAACGTTCCCCAGCCTTGGTCCGCGCCCCGCCATTGGGGGACTGTTTGACTTTCTGATCCAACGGTTAAGTCAGCTGAACCCTCTTTGTGTTCACAAACTTTCCGAAAAAAAAAGAGGGAGGAAGGGGGGGGGGGGTAGAGGGGGGGGGGGTGGGGGGGGGGGGGTATCCGCACACAGAGCATACGCCTGATGTCAACGTAAAAGAAGATCGCAGAAATCAGGATGTTTTTTTTTTTTTTTTCTGCGTACGCAGGCTGATACTCCTGCGGACACTGCCTGTATAGACAGACAGTGGAGTTTTGTGTGTATGACCGTTTTTTGATCCTGCCATTAAGGCAGCCATACTCCATCTTCGGGGAAGGTGCATGCTATGTGTCACGTGTCATCCATACCAACGGCCAAACTGGCCTTCTCTTCCGAAAGTTGGTGATGGGATTTGACGTGTGTGCAAGATGTTGTGCGTGCGTTCGCACACGGAACCTCGGCTTATAGTCTCATTCGAAGGACTGTGTGGGGAATGGAGTCCGAACCAATGTTAACTCCGAGGGAAAAATCCCCCTGTACCGAATTTCGAACTCGCAACCCCAGGATCACGAGTCCGGCGCTCTACCAACTGAGCTATTCCGGCCCCCATCATGATGTTTGAATGAAGCTGACTTCTGTATTTGGTTATCGGTCGTTTCAGTAGACATTTCGTAAAGACAGGCACGGGGGATGTTCTGGAACTACGTCTTTGTATGATCTGAAACAAAAGTAAACAATGTGTACATTACTTGAGATAAAGACAGTATGGCGCTGCTGACGACATTTAATCAGTCAACAAATTAATTGATTAACATTGTAAAATGGAAAGCAAAGATAAAATGTTTATTACCTGGAAGATCGTGCGTGCGCGTGGGCGTGCGCGCGTTTTTGTGCGTCAGCGTGTGTGTGTGTGTGTGTGTGTGTGTGTGTGTGTGCGTGCGTGCGTGCGTGCGTGCGTGCGTGTGTGTGTGTGTGCGTGCGTGCGTGCGCGCGCGCGCGCGCGCGCGCGTGTGTGTGTGTGTGTGTGTGTGTGTTCAGTCTGGGTTTGTGTGTATGCACTCTCTCGCGCATTTGCAAGTGTGTTTGTGTATGTGCGTGTGTGTGTGTGTCTGTGTGTGTGTGTGGGGGGGGGGGGGGGGGTATGCACAGAGGAGAGCCAAATTTAATTTATTCCAAATAAATTATTCATCCTGAAAAGTCCCCAGTGAACCAGGCATAAACATTGTAGGACTACGACTGTGCACGTGCGTCCTCGTTTGTGTTGCGTCGTTTCAGGAGTAGACTGAATCCATTCAGACCAATGTAGCCGCCTTCGTTGATAACAGGCGTGGCATGTTGTCCTGCTGTCTTCTCATTATGTCAGAATATAAACGACGTATGGATTTGGATGCAGTTCCAAGTGTATAGAGTCTGCGTTTCGGTAGACGTTTGGACAGATGTGAAGAACAGCGCTGACTAAAACAACACCTGTCTGTCGCCGCTTAGAACAGAATACAACAACAACAACAACGATGATGATGATGATGATGATGGTAATAATAATAATGATAATAGCAACGACAATAACAACAGCAGTAATAATAATAACAATATTAATAATCATAATATAATAATAATAATAATAATAACAATAATAATGATAATAATCATGATAATGATAATAGTAATAATAATGATGATAATAATGATAACAATAATAATAATAATGATAATAATTTTCATTGTTATCATTGTTGTTATTTTTGTTGTTGTAACTGTTGTTGTTGTTGTTGTTGTTCTTCTTCTTCTTCTTCTTCTTCTTCTTCTTCTTCTTCTTTTTCTTCTTCTTCTTCTTCTTCTCGTTACTATCATTATCATTATTGTTGTTCTTGTTGTTGCCGTTGTTGCTGTTGTTGTTGTTATTATCTTGATATCATTATTATTATTATAATCATTATCATTGTTGTTTTTATTATCATTATCACCCTTATCATCATCATTATCATAATTATTATCATCATTATTGTTGTTGTTTTTATTATCATTATCACTCTTATCATCATCATTATCAATATTATCATGATTATTATTATAAGGCCACTAGCGTGAGTGACCGCACTGAGTCCAAGCCAACAACCTTCCCCATCTTGGCCTTTTTAACCAGTCACTGTTAGCGAGTGCAGCCATCCTGACTGGCATTTGAAAGTTCAGGGGATATTAACGCCTGTCTCTGAACCAACTCTCTCGTTTGTCTGCAACCTGCTTCGTTTCGGTGTCAGCGCGACACGGGATGACACAGCACACCACAATGCAAGAGAGCGTGAGTCAACTCGGAACCGGATGTGCATTATGTCCCTTAACTGTGACGCGGCCCGGAGCTATGTAGCAGCGCCACCTGTGTAGACATGGCGGCCAGTTGCAGCGATTACCGTCCAGGAACTTCCATCGCGTTGTCCCCCCCCCCCCTCCCCCCTCCCCCCTCCCAAGACAGCGGCATCTGAAGAGTATTCAGCGAACACCCCTGAAAAGATTTGCAGCAAGCGCTATTTTCACTGCTTATATCGTTCTGCCATTATTACATTTCACTGCTAGTATTATTCAGATATTACTGCTTTCCACAATCTATGTCATTTATCCGTCTCTATTTTTCTTTTTCCTTTTTTTTTCTTCTAAAATTACAACATATGTGCATATCGTTTAGAATGTTGTATATGTGCATATCGGATAGAAAGAGGACTGTTTTTGTGACACGTTATAAGGACTGGGTTAGGGTGGAGGTGATGGTGGTGGCAGTTGAAACGCTGTATTCTGCGTAGGCCAGTGTCTTTGGTGGAAATGAGTAGAAACACGGGGATTTTTCAAACACGGGGATTTTTCAAATACGGGGATTTTTCAAACACGGGGATTTTTCTTTCTTTCTTTCTGCGTACGCAGGCTGATACTCCTGCGGACACTGCCTGTATAGACAGGCAGTGGAGCTTTGTGTGTATGTTTCATTCCGCCATTAAGGCAGCCATACTCCATCTTCAGGGAAGGTGCATGCAATGTGTAACGTGTCATTCATACCAACGGCCAAACTGGCCTTCTCTTCCGAAAGTTGCTGATGGGATTTGACGTGTGTGCAAGATGTTGTGCGTGCATTCACACACGGAACCTCGGTTTATAGTCTCATTCGAAGGACTGTATGGGGAATGGAGTCAGAACCAATGTTAACTCCGAGGGAAAAATCCCCCTGTACCGAAATTCGAACCCGCAACCCCAGGATCACGAGTCCGGCGCTCTACCAACTGAGCTATTCCGGCCCCCTATCGATTCGTACCTGTTATTTCTCAGTGTTCATGTTCGGTGGAAAATGTGTTGTTATCTTGCCAATAACGTAAACAGTTCCTGTATCTACTTGTTTGAATCATATCTGCCCTACAGATCCTGCTGAAGAAAAACATGATGGAAAATTTGATGATTTCATGATGATAAATTAGGATAGCATGATGGAAAATTTGATGATTCCATGATGATAAATTAGGATAGTATGATGGAAAATTTGATGATTCCATGATGATAACTTAGGATAACATTATGGAAAATTTGATGATTCCATGATGATAAATAATGCTGAGGAAATATGCATGATGATATTGGAAGCATGATGGAAAATGAAGGCATCGTAATGGAAATGTAATACAACATATTGGAAAACGTAGGCTAAATGATGAAAAACGCACAAGAGCATGAGGGGAAATGTAGGATAACATGATGGAAAATGTAGGATAACATCACGGAAAATGTAGGATAACATCACGGAAAATGTAGGATAACATAATGGAAAATGTAGGATAACATCACGGAAAATGTAGGATAACATCACGGAAAATGTAGGATAACATAATGGAAAATGTAGGATAACATCACGGAAAATGTAGGGTAACATAATGGAAAATGTAGGATAACATCACGGAAAATGTAGGATAACATAATGGAAAATGTAGGATAACATAATGGAAAATGTAGGATAACATCACGGAAAATATAGGATAACATCACGGAAAATGTAGGATAACATAATGAAAAATCTAGGATAACATAATGGAAAATGTAGGATAACATAATGGAAAATGTAGGACAACATCACGGAAAATATAGGATAACATAATGGAAAATGTAGGATAACATCACGGAAAATGTAGGTTGACGTGATGGAAAATGTAGGACACTATCATGGAAAATAAATGAAAAATGTGACAGAAGATACAACATACTGTGATGCAAAATGCCGTGTAGGACAACATGACAGAATATGTCAGATACAATGAGGGGGAAATAGCAGACAGAGCAAAATAATCATCACGGCACACTTTGACTCAGTGTTCGTCACAATGGTATATTCAAACTGTGTACAATCATCACGCATCTAAACGTGGGACGCATATCCTGCGCCCTGTTATGGCTTCTCTCTGACCAACAGCGTCCTTTCGATGTCCTTCAGTTCGGCATCTAGTTAGGTTCCGATCTAAATTTCTAAAAAAAGAAAAATAGCCTCCAGATACAAAGCACCTTACAGACACATCTGCAAAAGTAATGAAGATTCAACGTTCATTTTGCGCCTAGCTGAGAAGGTAAGTGATCGCTCGTCCTTCGCTTTCATTGTCATGAATGTTATGTGTCTTGCCTGAAGAAGGCCAAGGACTCCAAACGCGTCGTGTTTTGACTTGTGATTTGTTTGTCCATTTTGTCCGGCGGGATAGAGTTCTTTCGTTCTTTTAAGCTTAATGAAGATCCGCCAGAACACAAACAATACTTTTTTATGCTGATCGATGAGAATGAAGATGATTAAGATGATGCTACGGATTTCCATTTCGGTCTGAGACTACATGACAGGGCTGTACTCTACGCTTCCTTTCATAATATAGCCCGGTGTCAACCAGGCCCGAGAGATACAGGCACCTGCAGTGTTGGTCAGGAAATTTGAGCAACACTCTCAGAAACGCATCCATTAAGTGGATGAAACTCGACTGTGTGGTCCCAGTCTTCCCAACTGAGTCTGCAGCAAACTCAACTCTGGGTAGGAGCCGGTCGGGACAGAAAAAACCCACGTGACTCTGATGGGATTCGAACCCACGACCTCCCAGCCGGGAGTCCGCGACGCTAACCACTTCGCCACGGCGTCTGGTCACAAACAAACAAACAATACTTGTCTGCGTGCCGGGTAACAGCGGATAAAGGCATCGATGACAGGCAAACATGGTGCCAGTTCTTGACCCGGCAAGGCATTGCTCAATGTTCTGATAAAAGATCCCCTGCTGTTGAAAACTGGGTCTTTAATCGCTTGCTTTCTACTACGCCTGCGTCACCTAATCTGCTTTAAGTTTCTTTCAGGCAGTTAAGCTTCATGGTTGCTAGTGAGGGAGGGAAAGGCCACATTGTCATTGAATTGTCATTGTCGTTCAGGTACTCAGCTTCCAGGTCATCGTTTCGGTAGAAGACAGTAGGATAAAAGGGTACTGACGTTACAGCTGTTGTCTTTTCCTTTCAGGCAATCACACGACATGGTTATAGGTAGGTGGAAGACAGCAGGAAGAAGTAGAGCTATCATTAAAACTGCTGGATCTTTTCCGTACAAGTAAATGAACTCTTACAGTCACATCTAGATAGGACTGAGAAAGTAGAAAAAAAAAAGTAGTGCTGTCATTGAATACATTTTTTTAAAAGATATTTTCTGTTCAGGCAGTCGAGCATCATAGTCAATACCTAGACATAGCATGCACCTTCCCCGAAGATGGAGTATGGCTGCCTTCATGGCGG
>CM065721.1:5064698-5074698 GCA_033310375.1 Conus canariensis | reverse complement strand
ATAGTAATAATAAGAATGCTGATGATAATATACTGATGATGATGATGATGATGATGATGATGATGATGATGACGCGATGATGATGATGAAGATGTTGATGAAGATGTTGATGATGATGATGGCATTATAATCACATAATAATAATACTAACGATTATGAAAATAATGCTTGTGTAGTAGTAGTAGTAGTAGTAGTAGTAGTAGTAGTAGTAGTAGTAGTAGTAGAGGAAGAAGAAGAATAAGAGGAGTAGTTACAATCATACGGTCAAGATAGCAACAATAGTAATGATAATAGTAACAGCAGCAACAACAACAACAACAACAACAATACTAACAATAATGATGATGAGAAGAAGAAGAAGAAGAAGGATGATGATGACGACGATGATGATGATGATGATGATATGTAATCAAAATAATGATGATGACGATGATGATGATAATAATAATAATAATAACAACAATAATGATGATGATGATGATGATGATAGTAATAATATGATGAATAATAATAATAATAATAATATAATAATAATAAATTAATGGAGAAAATACTAAAACGAAATTTAACAAATATACAAATCTTATAATAATGGAACAAAGTCTGCGGTGGCGGAGGAATTCAAAGTATGGAATGCTGTCTTTTGTGGATGGGTGGTGGGAAGATGTGTAGTCCAGGTATGAATGTGCATCAGTGGGTTTGTCGAGAACTGAGGTTTGAAGCAGCCCATCTTTAAGAGAGATGGAGATGTCCAGGAAGTTGTCTGACTGGGAAATGGAGTATGTCAATTGAATGGTTGGATGAAAGGTCTGAACAGACCGGAGGAAGTTAATGTGGCTTTGTTCTGGCATGCATGTGGCTCCCAGCCCATTATCGATTTACTTTTCCTTTTTTTTTTTTTTTTGATCTCTGGTGTCGGGTCTGTGTAAGAAAAGAGTAGGTGATGTGGGCGATGTTCCAGGTGTCCCAGGAAAAACCAGACCCGTTTTTGATTTCCATGGCCACAACATGATTCACCAGAAAGTGTGGATGTTGAATTCAAAGGTGTTGAAGGTTGGGATTCATTCAACGATTTGGGTTGCATGTGTTGTAATTCTTACTTACCGAAGAAAAAGACAAAAATAGAATTATGTACATCAACGTGTCCTTCACGTAGTTTTTCAAACGCATCGCTGGTGTCAAGGTAAGACTCTAGGGAAAGAAGGATCGTTCGGACGTTACAGATCCATTGACATCGTCTTTGTAACAGAAATGGGGACGTAGAAAGTTTTTTTGGGGAAAAAATTACTTTCAACAAATCAATTTACACAATTATCGTTATGTGCGGTATGGCATTCATTCACCAACCAAAGCCCAAATCAATGTACACACTTATCGTAATGCGCAATATAGCATTCTTTATTAATCAAAGCAGTATACTATCTATTTCGTAATCAAAGCTCAAATGAATTTCAAATAAAGGCTTATCGTTATGAGCAGTATAGTTTTCATTTATTAATCAAAGTTCAGATCAATGAGAAGGCGCATCGTTCTATGCAGTATGGTATTCATTGCTCAATCAAAGCTGAATTCAATTACAGGTTTTTCGTTATGTGCAGTATGGCGTTCATCGCTTGATTAAAGCTCAATTCAGTTGGCATGCTCATCGTTTAGTGCAATATAGTATTGATTAATGAACTGATATTCAAAGATTCGCACATCAGTGTCCATTCGGACAGTGTGGAGTTATTGCAGGCCACAAAATGGTTGTTCCGATAGGAGTTACCAAGAAAAACAGTGTTTCAGACCCCACGACAATCATATCATTACAGAAAGTCTTATGATGGCTGTTGTGGTGGTTCTTGTTCCTTCAGAGAACACATGACTATTCAGAGCATCTGTGTGTGTATGTGTGTGTGTGTGTGTGTGTGTGTGTGTGTGTGTGTGTGTGTGTGTGTGTGTGTGTGTGTAAATGAAGGAGTTTGGAGAAAGATCATACAAAAAAAATAATAATAATAAGACGTCACAAAAACTACCAGTCGTTATACTTGAAGGGCATAACACAATGAAATGACGTTTGTGGAACTCAAATCCTGAAAAAAAAATGTTGTCCAGATTCAAACAAAACAGCAAAACTTAAGTGCAGGAAAATTCGACCGAGACGATGAACAATTCGTCTCTTAAATCTAACATGAGAGAGATTTATTTTCGTGAAACACTGGAAACGGGAATGCAGAAATACAGATTCTATGGTTTGTTTTGAACCCAGACGCCACTACCAAAATTCACCCGTGAATACCGAGAGGAAAGAAACGACACCACTTGGGCATTACACCTTCCCGAGGGTCGTGTGTTCATTATCATAACACCGTCCGACCCGTCAACGACCACTGTCCATCATATTGCCCAGAGGACAGATAAAACACGTAGCGGCCCCCTGAAAGCCCAACAACCGGGCTTGTCGCCAAAGCTGTGGCATTGAATGCTTCAATCGCGCTTTTCTTTCTTTCTTTCTTTCTTTTTTCTTTGTCTTTTTCTCTTAGCACCCGAAAAGTGTCGGGGACTGTTTGCCGTCCTGTCAGGGCTAAAGCTCTCCGTGGCGCCTGGCAATGGCGATGATTTACGCCCAGGTGTGTTTCTCGCACCTTTCCACAATGGCGGGGTAAGGCGGGCAGGTAACAACTGATTGGACACTCGGCTCTGCCCCTGACTACATGGACTTCAGAGGGGTGGCGGCAGCGGCGGTGGGGGTGGGGGTGAGGGTTGAGGCGGGGGTGTGGGGTGGACAGAGGTTCATGTTGAATATAGGGACCGGAAATTCGGTCAAGATTCTTGTGCAGTAGAACTTAATATGGTTTCTGCGCTAATATTGAGAGAAACGCTATAATTCTAGGGCTAGATTAGCGGAAATAATGTCTTTGCTGTATGTTTCGTTGCTGATAGCAGTTTGAAAAAAATTTTTTTTTTTTCAACGAATGACATTTACATTCTTTAGTTGCATATAAGACAAAATTCTTTCATCGCCTGATGTGAAACAGCTCCCTTGCTAAGTACAGGAAATGTTTTAGTGTCTATCAGAGGCAAACAGCTTCTTAGCTTCAATAAAGGGAAATCACCTTCTTTGCTAAAATGACACTACTCTGTTTTCTTGATAACAGGACACAAAATGCCTCTCTTTTTCCGGTTGTTTGTTTGTTTATTTCTTTGGGTTTTTTTTCTTCTTCAGGAAAACGCCTGCTTTGCTAATGTACGCATGAAAACACCCTAGTTGTTGATGTAAACGGATTGATATTGTTTATTCATACAGAAAGAGGAGTGGAGGAGGGGAGGGGGATATGTGAGGTGAATTCCTTTGCTAAAGCGGGGGAAAAAAACAATTTCTGCGTTAATTCAGAGGGAGAGACTGTCGTTGCTTTTATAACACCGATTTTGCGATTCAGTGAAGCGGAAACAGCTGTGTTTTCCGCGTTCAGTGCTGTGAGATAAAGCCCATCCCACAACACATGGCCCTTTGCCAGATGTCACCACATTCAGTGCTGTGAGCATGTAAAGCCCAGCCCACAACACATGGCCCTTTGACAGCTGTCACCACATTCAGTGCTGTGAGCATGTAAAGCCCAGCCCACAACACATGGCCCTTTGACAGCTGTCACCACATTCAGTGCTGTGAGCATGTAAAGCCCAGACCACAACACATGGCCCTCTGACAGCTGTCACCACATTCAGTGCTGTGGTCATGTAAAGCCCAGCCCATAACACATGGCCCTTTGACAGCTGTCACCACATTCAGTGCTGTGATCATGTAAAGCCCAGCCCACAACACATGGCCCTCTGACAGCTGTCACCACATTCAGTGCTGTGATCATGTAAAGCCCAGCCCACAACACATGGCCCTCTGACAGCTGTCACCACATTCAGTGCTGTGATGTAAAGCCCAGCCCACAACACATGGCCCTCTGACAGCTGTCACCACATTCAGTGCTGTGATGTAAAGCCCAGCCCACAACACATGGTCCTTTGACAGCTGTCACCACATTCAGTGCTGTGATCATGTAAAGCCCAGCCCACAACACATGGTCCTTTGACAGCTGTCACCACATTCAGTACTGAAAGCCCAGCCTACAACACATGGTCCTGTGACAGCTGTCACCACATTCAGTGCTGTGATGTAAAGCCCAGCCCACAACACACGGCCCGTTTACAGCTGTCACCACATTCAGTGCTGTGATCATGTCAAGCCCAGCCCACAACACATGGTCCTGTGACAGCTGTCACCACATTCAGTGCTGTGATGTAAAGCCCAGCCCACAACACACGGCCCGTTTACAGCTGTCACCACATTACGCGACCATTCCCGTCCTGAACAAAGCGTTTCCGAAACACAATATGACTACCTATTGAGTATACATACATCAAATGATATGATAATTATGCTGTTGACACATCTCACGTTGATGATCTGATGACTGATCTGTTGACATACATTAAGATGATGATGACATGATAACTAAGTTGTAGACGTAACTCAGCTTGATGGGATTATGACTAATCTGTTGACAGACATCAGTTTGAAAACATAACTTATGGGTAGATATACATCGACATGATAACTAATCTGTTGACGTACTTTAACTTGATGACATGATAACTAATCTGTTGACGTACTAAGTTAAACTTTTTTTTAGGCTTTCAAGAACAAACAAAGGGGAAATAAATCACAAAGAGGAAAATAGTAAACTACAGTAAAACAAGAGAGCCAGAAAAAAGGCGCAGAATCAAGAACAGTAACAGAAGAGAAGAACTGTCTCACACAGACTTTCCAGATGACGGCTGTACCATTGTCTTTGTCTAGATCAAGGAAACGTCTGTCTTCAAATATGTCAGGAAAAGAAAATGGTGGGGTAAAAAATCTGTGCTTATACGACGGAAACTTTTTCAATCGTTGAAACCAAACGGCCCCTCTACTAATATAGATCGGAACCCCATCTTTTCTCCTATACTGCATAGATGCACTGTATTTAGGGAAAGGCTTGCTTGTGGAAAATAAAGCTAAACAATCTCTTCGCTGCTACGTGGGGAACTTTTCATCTGCTCATTTGTAAGGTTGGGAAAGTATGGAAGCTATACTATGACGGAGATATGACGCACTTGCAATTTGTCGATGACTTCAACGTATTAAATTTCTGTTTTAAGAGGAAAAAAAAACCGTTAAAATATCGGTTCACCACCCATCGCTGCACAGTAGGAGAGGTTGGGGGGGGGGGGGGGAGTCAGAGGAGAAGGGGTGGAAAGGGGGGGGGGACAGAAAGAAGATGAAAGGGGGAATGAATGGGAAGTGTGTCTAATGCAATCACTTGCAGTGTTTAAGAAAAAAAAAAAACATAAAAAAAAAAACAAATAAAGAAAAAGTTTAACCGAAAAAACATACAGACATATATATTATTGTGTCTTAATGTGTACACACATTCAGTTCAATGTTTGACAAAGTCCCGTTTTCGGATGTCGTTCGTTTTTATGCACTAAGATTAAAATGAATTTTCAATATTATTTCAAATACACGAATACGAATCAACAAACATTTACACAATAAAGCCCCTAACTATTGCGACTGCCATGATTCTTTAAAAAAAAAAAAAAAACCTAATATGTACACTCCTTTTTTTTAAATTCTTTTCGAATGAAGTCGTGAGTTTAGACCCAGTCATACTGTCGTCAAATTAACATGGAAGCTGCGTTTTGCTCTCGGTCAAGTGCTCTTCTTTCATCGCATTAAATACATACACGTCTGTTTGCTCTGGCAAGCATTTGTGTGGATGGAAAGGGTACCCCAGGGTACTTTACTCGTTTGAAATGAAATTCTCCATGCATGAGAATCGAACGAGGCCTGTTTACCTTTCCTCCGAGTGCCTATGACGCTTTGTACGCCACTTCCGTTGGAGGTGGGCTGTGTTTGCTGTGAATCCCAGCGATGTTTGTCTGCACCCAGTGAAGGACACTGCATGTCACTGGAGGATGTCATCACTGCTGTAGCATCCCACCGCCTGGGAGCCCCACACCAAGCGCTGTTTGAACATCTCTCCTCACCTGTGAATTGAAGCCAGTCGGATTATTCAGTACTTGCAAATTCAGTAGACAAGTGAATGGGCACGGCAGGACCCAAAACTGTTTGAAAAGGGGATCCTATGGACAAACCAATCACTTCATGATCAAACAGTACTGTCGCCATCAGTCAAACATGTTTCGTTCGATATGTGTAGACAGGATGTCTGCCCTAAACGTCTCAACATCAATGGGCTGAGGTACTTCAAGGAAAGAAAGTGTTTATTTCCCATGTGTAATAAGACGGACAGTTCAATATGTTCATTCCAAATTTGTCGTCATGCCCCAATGATTTGGAATACGCATGTTCACGCGTTTGTACTTTCCTATTGGTGAATGAATTCTGAATAAATTATTTCTAAAAAAAAAAATGAAGAAATGAATGTTGAATAGACCAAATCATCAATCAACAGTATTTAAACACATAATAGTCACGGCACATTTTGTTCCTCTGTTCAACTGATACGTGCACAAACGTTGAAGTAGGGTTTCTTCTGTTGTGGTAGTGTGTTTTTTTCTCTGTCAATGCTTCATCATTGTCTCATCTAGTCCACACGATCATCAGCTAGGTCAGTGTGATTATCACGATCATCAGCTAGGTCAGTGTGATTATCACGATCATCAGCTAGGTCAGTGTGATTATCACGATCATCAGCTAGGTCAGTGTGATTGTCACGATCATCAGCTAGGTCAGTGTGATTATCACGATCATCAGCTAGGTCAGTGTGATTATCACGATCATCAGCTAGGTCAGTGTGATTGTCACGATCGTCAGCTAGGTCAGTGTGATTATCACGATCATCAGCTAGGTCAGTGTGATTATCACGATCATCAGCTAGGTCAGTGTGATTATCACGATCATCAGCCAGGTCAGTGTGATTATCACGTCATCAGCCAGGTCAGTGTGATTGATTTCAATGCTGAAAACAGTCCACAGTGGTAAGCGATTTGTCTTTTAGAATAATCGACTCGGTATAATGCCAGAGGATTTGCCCACATGTCCAGCATCCTGAGACAGCTGGTCATCGTCGTACTGTGAGTGACCACTGGTCCAGCCAACCTGCACGTAGGGACAGCGTCTTGAGACACGCGCTACAGTGTATTGTCAAAACATTTCGTGTCATGAGCGGGCTGTTACAGTACACATTGCCACCCGGTGACATTTTAGACTAAGGTTGCGGTACCAAATGTCACCCTGGTACAGAATGCCACCATATGTGATTTTCTTTTTTTAATCTGAGGCAGAGATACAAAATGTCACCCCTGTAGACAATGTCACATAGTCATGTCTACTGTTGAACAAATTGCCACTATTTGTGAACATACAGTTTGGGGTCGGATTTGACTAGTAGACAGTGAACTGTGATCTAGATGAACAAGGAGAAGTAGGGGAGATGAGAGTGCCTAAATGATAATCCCCGATGGATTTGGAATAAAAACGTCGAAAGAAAGTGTGTTTTTTTTTTTAAAGAAATACACACAAATATTGCAAGATTTGCATAGGCTTATATAAGCATGTGCCTCAGACCACTCATCCCAGGAAATAAAAGACACAGGCCCACCAACACAGACCTAATGCAGTGTCGAACACTACCACCACCACCACTACCACCACCATCTTCATCATCATTATCATCTTCTTCTTCTTCTTCTTCTTCTTCTTCTTCATCATCATCATCATCCATATCATCATCATCATCATCATTATCATCAACAGCAACAACAACAGAAACAACAACATCTTCATCATCATTATCATAATCATCGTTGCCATCATCAAAATTGTCGCTGTCGTGCCGTTGTCGTCGTCGTCGTCGTCGTCGTCAATTGTGAGGATGTCGTCGTCGTTCTTTCAGCATAGTCAGGCATGTCAAAGACAAGACCTACCTTCTTACACCGTCACCGCCACCACTAGCATCCTAAGCATCAGACACATCACACCACCAGATTCAAAACTAGCACCGTCGTCGACAATAAGGAAAAGACGTGGGAGAACACCATTCTTTCCCCCACTTCACCTTGTACATCTACATCACTCACAAAAAGACCGGTTAAACCCGACCCCCAAACCAGACATTCACATATGGCGACAATTCGCTGCACTGAAGACACAAATATGTGACCTGCCGGTACATCACGTACACCCAGGTACCGGGATAACATTTCTATATCGCAAAGTCAATACAGAATGTCACCCGGAATGACAATTTAGCACCGGAGTAACATTTTGCATCGTAACGTCAGCACAGAATGTATCCGAGTGACATTTTGCACCGCAACAGAGGACGCGAAAAGTACTGTCTTCCGACAAATTAATGCACGTATTACTGCTGCCTGAATGCCCGCCATGGCATGCCAGAGACAAGGGTGGGGGGGGGGGGGGGGGGGAGGGAATTCCTTGGCGGTGCCCATATCCTCTCTAAGTATCCAGGTGCAGGCAAGGTGTTCTGCGAGTGTTCCCACACCCCACCGAAAAGCTGCCAGAGATTAAGAGGAGTTTAACAGGCGTGTCTGATCTTGGAAGTGCGGTGTACGTGGCAAACGAGTTCAAGCATCAGCAGATCTGCACGGCATGTGTTGATCTGGGAAATGGGCAGGAACCTTCAACCACCAGGTGCCTGCCCGCCAGGGTTCCAGCACTCGTGCCAGCCTACAGAAGCTTCCTATCAGCCCAAGCCAACTTGGCCGAAGAAATCGACAATGAGGCTAAGCACGTTTGTTGTTGCTGCATTTCTTATGTTTTGTATGCCCACCATGTATGTATATGGGCAGATTTGGTGTGGGGGGGGGGGGGGGGGGGGGAACCAGGAGTTTGAAAAAAGAATATCTTAAACGAGTTGTGTGGTGTGTGTGTGCGTGTTGTGTGTGTGTGTGTGCGTGTGTGTGTGTGTGTGTGTGTGTGTGTGTGTGTGTGTGTGTGTGTGTGTGTACGCGCGTGCGCGCGTGAATATCTTAAACGAGGTGTGTGCGTACGTGTGTGTGTGCGCGCGCGTGAATATATTAAACGAGATGTGTGTGCGTGTATGTGTGTGCGTGTGTGTGTGCGCGTGCGGTGTGTGTGTGTGTGTGTGTGTGTGTGTGTGTGTGTGTGTGTGTGTGTGTGTGTGTGTGTGTGTGTGTGTTTTGTGACACACACAATTTCAGCCCAGCCACTAAAGTGCGCGGAGCATACTCAAGGCTGCCACCACCAGGCACAAAGGACAAATCACCGAATCTGTCCATAAAAAGAAAACCATTACATAATAGCAGAGTCAAACGAGTGACAAAAAAAAAAGTGGCGGCAGGGGTGGGGGGTGGGGGTGGGGGAGGGGGAGGGATAGACTAGCACAGACTTTCTACAACGGGAGATAGGAACTGCATAGAAAGAGCCTCCAGTATCCCCACACTGTGAGACATCGGACATGACGAGATAGTTACAGGACACAAGGCAATACAACAGAAGACAACAGTACACTGCAGTAAAAAAAATAAAAAATAAAAAATAAAATAATAATAAAAAGAAGAAGACTCTATCTCTAACTCAACACAATGAAATAGAAAACAACAGGAATACCACAGATGACAGATGACGTCATACTGACCGTCTGGGATACGTGCAGTGCGCTTTCCGATTTTCCTCATGTCGGTATGACGCAGAACGAAAACTGCTAGTTTTATTTCACATTGGACGATTCTCTCTCTCTCTCTCTCTCTCTCTCTCTCTCTCTCTCTCTCTCTCTCTGTGACTGTGTCTCTGTCTCTGTCTGTCTGTCTGTCTCTGACTGTGTCTCTGTCTCTCTCTGACTGTCTGTCTCTGTCTCTGTCTCTCTCTCTGTCTACATCTCTCTCTCTCTCTCTCTCTCTCTCTCTCTCTCTCTCTCTCTCTCTCTCTCTCTCTCTCTCTCTCTCTGTGGCATCCATTTACCTGACTATAAGCAGCCAC
>CM065721.1:5054698-5059698 GCA_033310375.1 Conus canariensis | reverse complement strand
CTTCATCAGTGATAGAAAGTGTTCATTTGTTTGTGTTAAAGAAGTATTTAGGGGTAGGTATCAAAACACCGAATGATCTTGTATATGGTGAATTAAATCGATTCCCCCTGTTTATTAGTTCTACTATCTCTTGCATTAGATACTGGTTGAAATTAACCCGAATGGAGGAGCATAGACTGCCATTCAAAGCATATAAAATGTTATTAAATTTGTCAAATAGAGGAAAAGTCAATTGGGCTTCGAAAGTTCGGAATGTTTTGAATAGTAATGGCTTCTGTTATGTATGGGAAAATCAAGGTGTAGGATGTATAAATTCTTTTATAAGAGAGTTCAAACAAAGATTAATCGATTGCAGGTGGCAAAGCTGGAATTGTCATATGGATGACAGTAACAGATTTATAAACTATAGAAAATTCAAGATGTCTCATGATCTGGAGACATACTTACTTTTGGATTTGAACAGATTTATACGATACACACTAACAAGATCTAGATTTGGGATTTCTAATTTATCAGTGCATAGCTCAAGATATAACAGGGATAGCGAATGTGTCATGAAATGCCCATTGTGTAGATCTGCCACAGATGATGAAATTCACTTTGTTTTTTGTTGCCCTGCTTTCGATGATTTAAGACACAGTTTAATGCATCCAAAATATCATAATAATCCTAGTGATTTCAGATTAACATTACTTCTAGCATCACGAAAGACAGAAGTCGTTAAAAATCTTGCTGTATATCTTTACAAAGCCTTTAAGAGAAGGGAAATAGCTATATCTTGATTTATCAAATTTGTTGTTGTATGAATGTGAATTTGTTGATTGAGTCTATAAATGTGCGAATGTAATGATTTTCTTTATTGAATTTCCATTATTTTCCTTTGTAAGTTGGAAACTGGTTTTCAGTCTTGCATTTGACCTAGTTCTCATGCTTATAATGGGATGACAGTGTCATTCATATTTGTATCATATATTCATTGTTATTGTTCACACCCCTTCAAATGGGGCTTTGGCCTTTTTGAATAAAATTCTGTTCTGTTCTGTTCTGTTCTGCTCTCTCTCTCTCTCTCTCTCTCTCTCTCTCTCTCTCTCTCTCTCTCTCTCTCCTCTCTCTCTCTTCTCTCTTCACCCTCGAGTCACTGTAGCTCCTCTGTGTCATGTCTATTGAGCCTTCATTGCTACATCAGTCTGAAGAGTCCCCATGGGCTTTATGAGTGTGCAGTGCTTTTCTGTTGAGTTGTCAGTGTGAGAGGGCCAGAATAGCTCAGTTGGTAGAGCGCCAGACTCGTGATCCTGGGGTTGCGGGTTCGAATTTCGGTACAGGGGGATTTTTCCCTCGGAGTTAACATTGGTTCTGACTCCATTCCCCATGCAGTCCTTCGAATGAGACTATAAACCGAGGTTACGTGTGTGAACGCACGCACAACATCTTGCACACACGTCAAATCCCATCACCAACTTTTGGAAGAGAAGGCCAGTTTGGCCGTTGGTATGGATGACATGTTACACATAGCATGCACCTTCCCTGAATTTGGAGTATGGTTGCCTTAATGGCGGGATAAAAAACGGTCATACACACAAAACTCCATTGCCTGCCTATACAGGCAGTGTCCGCAGGAGTATCAGCCTGCGTACGCAGAAAGAAAGAAGGAAAGTCAGTGTGAGTGACATGCATCTCACTGGTGTATGCACGACAAGGACAGATTGTGAGACTACATTTCGGTTTAAAAGCTTCAAACTTGGGTAACATAACAGTCAGTACTCGCCCCTCCCTCCCCCCCCCCCCCCCCCCCCCCCCCCGCCGTTCCCTCCCCCGCCCCAGCCTACCCATCTTATTTCATCCCCCATCCTACTATCCGAGCTCTCTTTGACGTTTTCTCAGCTGAGTGTGTGTGTGTGTGTGTGTGTGGTGTGTTGTGTGTGTGTGTGTGTGTGGTGTGGTGTGTGTGTGTGTGTGTGTTGTGTGTGTGTGTGTGTGTGTGTGTGTGGTGTGTGTGGTGTGTGTGATGTGTGTGTGTGTGTGTGTGTGTGTGTGTGTGTGTGTGTGTGTGTGGTGTGTGTGTGTGTGTGTGGTGTGTGTGTGTGTGTGTGTGGTGTGTGTGTGTTTGTGTGTGTGTGCGTGTGCGTGTGTGTGTGTGTGGTGTGTGTGTGTGTGTGTGTGTGTGTGTGTGTGTGTGTGTGTGTGTGTGTACGGAGTCTCACAGAGAGAGAGAGACAGACAGACAGACAGACAGACAGAGAAAACTCAGAACTCAGATAACTTTTATTCGATCAAGGGTTGAGATTTCAGGCAGAGCATATTCTTCCAATCTGTCCTTGCTAAGCTAAATTATGCAATGATATTTAAAGACAATAAATGAAAAGAAACAGTTAAAAAAAAAAAAAAAGAAGAAGAAAGAGAGAAGAAAGATAAGAAAATGAAGAGGGAGCAAAAAGAAAAAAAAAAAAAGAAAAAAAGGCACACAGGATTATAAAGTACATGTTTCGCAGCACACAAACACAAAAACAACACACACAACACACCACACACACACACACACACACACACACACACACACACACCACACCACACACCACACCACGCATTTGTATGCGAAGGTTTAACAAAAGCATGCATATATACGCAATTATAAGATGCAGACAACAACAACAACAAAATTGTGAATGGGGAAGGGGACGTGAGACAGGGGAGGATGGGAGGGGGGGGGGGAGGTTGTAGTGTGGGGCAGCGATTGGAAATGGAAGATAAAAGTGTGGTTCGATCAACAGTACAATATGCCAATGTTTGCTGTGTGTTTGCGATTGGTGGTGGAGTTCGCGACCAGACGAGGATGATGATGGTGATGACATTGGCATGAAACAAAATACAGTATTCAAAGAGAAGCAATTTTCCTCACTGAGTAAGGAGACTTAGTGGTATCATTTGTTAACATAACTAGTACGGTATTATTATTATTATTATTATGAACATTTATGACGCCTAATCAATTGAATGCCCTAGGCGTTTACAATATCACAACAGACATCAAATCACACAATATATAACAATCATACATGAGAAAAAGGCATCAAAATCCAAAGCAAGGACACAAACTCACAAGCATGCATACACGCAAACACACACTCACACAGACACGAACGCACACAAAGCAGACACTCGCATCACACATTGCAAACGTCGGGTCACAGGGAAGACGAAGTTACCTAGGAAACAGGATGAGTTTTGAGAAGGCGCTTGAATGTGGGCAGTGAGGGTGAGTATCTGAGAGAGCGAGGCAATTGATTCCAGGTAGTTGGAGCTTGATAGGCAAAGGAACGTTGACCAAAGGTTTTAGTGCGAACAGTGGGGATACTGTAGATACGAGTGTCACATGAGGAACGTAAAGCTCGAGATGGGGTGTAAAGATGTAACAGGTGGGTGAGATACTCAGGACAGGAAGACTCGATAGATTTGAAGCAGAGAGAGGCAATCTTGTAGGATATTCTTAGCTGAACAGGGAGCCAGAGCTGAACAGGGAGCCACGTACAACGTACATATCTGTACTTGCTGATGGTATAAGCGACTGCTGCAAAACATTTCTATGAGAGACCGTAATCTACGTCAAAGAGTCTGTGAAATATACTACTCAAAAGAATTTAAGGACCGCATTCATTTTTGATATGGTTTGCATAATACAGCGTAGCATAAAACATGAAATGTTTATGGCCAATTTATTCACTCAAAGTGTGACAAGTGCTTCACAGAAAACTGGTTTTGGCAATTGTTCAGTCGAATCTGTGTCAAAGGTGTTACACTGGTCCGCAAAAGAAGCTCAAAAACCACGAGAAAAAGGTCGCAATTTGAGTGCGCCTAGCTGGCGCAGCAGTGTTCGGCTGTCTGAAAACTGCATTGCACATGCAAGCCGGACCTTTAATGAACACTTGTCAATCTGATTCGCTGACCAGTGGCTTTATTAAGGGCCGCTTCTGGGGGGGTGTTCAAACATGCCACCAAGACGCAAACTTAGTGACGCTAAGAGAGGGATGGCTGTGGCCTGGCTACAAGAAGGCGTGGCGGTCCGAGAAGTTGGCAGACGACTTAGAGTAACACATTCTGTCATTCAAAGACTGAGAAACCGGTACAACAACTATGGGAGAGTTCAAGAAGCACGCAGACCTGGACGCCCCAGAGCGACCAACAGACGACAGGATCGCTTCATCACCCTGGCGGCACTACGCAATAGAACCGCCACCGCCAACGTGCTCAGGGGGCAGCTGAGAGCAGCCAGCAACGTCCTCGTCAGCGACCAGACGGTTCGCAACCGCCTGCGTGAGGCCAACATGCGGTCAAGGCGTCGAGCATTGTGACCTCCACTGACCAGAGCTCACCGTGCTGCTCGTCTGGCTTGGGCTCAACGACACCTGGCCTGGACAAGGCAGCAGTGGTCCAGGGTGCTCTTTTCTGATGAATCCCGCTACACCCTGTCCTTCAACGACGGCAGGATTCGCGCCTGGAGGCGTGTTGGAGAGCGCTTCATTGACGCCACTGTTGCGGAGCACGACCGCTATGGTGGTGGGTCCTTGGTGGTGTGGGGTGGCTTCAGTCTTCATCACAGAACACCCCTGCACAGTGTCCAAGGCTACCTGACCGGCGTAGCCTACAGGGACGACATTCTGGAGCCAATCGCTGTACCAGCTTTGCAGGCCATGGGACCAGGAGCCATACTACAGGACGATAACGCCAGGCCGCACAGAGCTCGGGTCGTACAGAACTTTCTCCAGCAGCAGCAAGTCACCAGGATGGACTGGCCTGCCCGCTCACCCGATCTGAACCCCATCGAACATCTTTGGGATGTTCTGGGCCGTCGTATACGCAACAACCACCCTCCTGCACACAATCTCGACGACCTGTTCAGGAATCTGGAGCAGGAGTGGCAGGCGATCCCCCAGAACACCCTCCAGACTTTGGTCAGATCCATGAGACAGCGCTGCCTTGACTGCATCAACGCCAATGGCGGTCAC
>CM065721.1:5027198-5049698 GCA_033310375.1 Conus canariensis | reverse complement strand
CGGCGTCGGTTTTGTCAGGGGTTGTTAAAACAATAATCAAACAGAGACATCATCGTCGTCGTCGGAATCATGACGTTGTCGTCTTCATTCTTCTTGTTTGGTTTGGTCTTGTTTTTCTTCATAATGTAAGTTCTTCTTGCTTTCTTCATCATGCAGGTTCTTCTGTTTGAATTAACTCATTCTTGAATGCGTACAAACACACAATACATGTTTGTGCTCCTACAAACACGTAGACTTACTTGGCGAGAACGTGCGTGCGCTTGCACGCGCGTTCGCGTACGTTTGACACGAATCGCCACTTAAGCCAGCCGCAGAAATAACCGACGAGCTTAAATCAAACCACAAGTAACAATGTCTTGACTTTGTTTGCCAACACCACCGTTGCTATCAACACTGCTACTGCTATCAACACGGAAACTGCTATCAACACAACCACAGCTATCCACACTGCTACTGCTATCAATCTTATCGCTGCTTTCAACATAGCAAACATGCGAACGCTGTCAACACTACTACTGCTATCGACTCGTTCTTTGTCGTCAACACCACCATTGCTATGAGCACTATCACTTTCATCAATACTGCCACTGCTACCAACGCTTCCAATGCTGTCATCACCGTCTGTACTGTAAACAAAGTCGCCACTGCTGTCAACACTGCGTCTGTTATAAATATTGCCAGTGCTATCAACGCTGCCAGTACTAATTAATACTACTACAACACTATTACTGCTACTGTCACTTATCTGTGCTGTCAACAATGTCGTCATTTCATAACGCGGCCATCAACTTTACCTCTGCCATCAATACGACCACCCTTATCAGCACTGTTTTGAGCACTGCCACTGTTATCAGCATTGCTATCAACAACACCACCATCAACACTAAAACTACTGTCAACACTGCCACTACTGTCAACACTGCCACTACTGTCAACACTGCCACTACTGTCAACACTGCCACTGCTATCAACACTGCCACTGCTGTCAACACTGCCACTGCTATCAACACCAGCTCTGACGTCAACACCAACTCCGGAACCCCCACCCCAATCCCGTTTTCCACAGGGGAAAAGAAGATCGGCACGTGCATAGAGAACAGACCCCCAGTTATCTGCCCGAAGAGGTCCCCAGTGCATCTCGTAAATTATTGACATTTCCCTCAACGTCCCGAGAACGAAAATGATCAGGGAATAGCAAAGTGAAAATGAGCAGGGAATTGCACAGTGAAAATGATCAGGGAATTGCACAGTGAAAATGATCAGGGAATTGCAAAGTGAAAATGATCAGGGAATAGCAAAGTGAAAATGAGCAGGGAATTGCACAGTGAAAATGATCAGGGAATAGCAAAGTGAAAATGATCAGGGAATTGCAAAGTGAAAATGATCAGGGAATTGAAAAGTGAAAATGATCAGGGAATTGCAAAGTGAAAATAATCAGGGAATTGCAAAATGGCTCTTGCATCCCAGACCCGAGTTGCCTATCCCCCACCCCTCATTTGTGCTGGATCTGCCCCTGCACGGTGTCCGTACGCACACCTGACACTGATAGCTCCTCGGAAAGTGTTGGCTCTGCGAATGCAACAGTCTGCTGTGGCTCTATCTGGGGGCGGTGGGTGGAAAGAGGAGAGGGAGGGGGTGCAGCAGGGGGGGGGGGGGGGTGAATACTGCCACTGACAGAGCACGGAAGACGGAAGAGGAAGGAGGGCAGGCGCGGTGGTGGAGGGGGGTGGGAGGTAGAGAAAGAAATTGCAGCCCAGCAACAAATTGTGTTTGTTCACGTCATCTCATCTTATAGGAAAAGCCTCCAACCTTTCAGGGCAGAAGGAACAGAAGCAATAGAGGCATGAGGAATGAGAAATGAACGCTCACGGCAATGGCTTGCCAATGTCTTCAAGGAGAGAATAAAGTGGAAACAAGGGAGACAAGAGCTGTTGTGGGTGTTCACTACCATGGAAAGCCATTGTCTTTTGTGTGGCAGAAGAGAGACAGTTTCCCATCGTTTCGTGCACCAATTAGGTGACGCTGCTATATTTATGGCGTGGGTGGGTGGGGTGGGGGTGGGGGATACTGGCCGGAGATTATCGGAACAGATTTCTTTCCGACCTGCAGCCCTTGCGGACAGCGTTTGTCTTGCCTGTGTTGAAGACTGGATTTTGACGGAAAGAGGTTGAATTAAGTATTAAGTTGTTTGAACTTTAATTTACAGTATGATCTTTGGCTCTCTCTCTCTCTCTCTCTCTCTCTCTCTCTCTCTCTCTCTCTCTCTCTCTTGAAAAGGCATATGATTCTCAGAATAGGAACTTACTATGGCCTATTTTATTTTTCAAAAAACGGGTTTTCAGAGAAAGTCTTTCGTTGCGTAAAAAAACATGTCCAAGTGAGTTAAGACATGTGTTAGATGTGGATCAAAATTCACTGGTTATTATGGTGTAAGCCAAGGTGGTTTTCTTAATCCTGTTTCGTTTTCTTTGCTCAGTGATGAGTTATCAATCAATGTTATTGAAATGGGAAAGCATGGTGAATGTTTTTTTTGTAAGATACTTTTCAACTGTTAATATTGCCCTTAGTTAATAATGTTGTCCTTTAGTCCAAAACTCTGGTCGGTATTCAAAATCAGCTCAACAGTTTTTATGTTGACATTGTCTCTTGGCCTAAAAGTTAACATGCACAAAAGTAAAGTAATAATATAATGTTTAGAAAAGGCAGTCATTTAAGTGCTAAAAAAAGTTTTTGGATGGAAAGAATAGGCCTGTTGTCAATGCACCTGTCTCGTTGTCCAGTGTCTTGGGTAAAGCAAAGGCCTAATGCAACACGTGCGTCACAGAAGAACATTGCCTGAAATTTATACTTTTGATCTTCACATCTGTGCGCAAAAAAAAAAAAAAAAAAAAAAAAAGACCATATTCGGTTTCGTATTTCACGTAGTCCACACACACACGCACGACGCCATTGCTACATTCATCTGAATCTTTCCTCAATATTCTTCATCTAAACGGTAGGAAAAAACAAAACAAAAAAACCTTCGACTCTAAAAATCGCCTGACGGGAATATCCCAAGTCGTTCCCTATGCCATTCAGCGCGCTCTTTCAAGCAGGAAAAATGAAATTAAAAAGAACTGTGTGGCTTTCTGAACGGCCCCTTTCAAGCCCCGTTCCACCAGGTGTCAAAACAAACCCGCGGAAAGTGTGAGCGCGCAAAGAGAAGAGAAATTAGCTCCGTCGACACCCCCCTGCTTCCAAAAAGTGACACTCTTTGTGGCACCGGCCCCGGTCAGCACCCGGACTCGGCGGAGTAATGGAATCCATTGACACCCGAGTCGGGGGCTGGAGCGATTGAACTGTGACGCAGATTTTTCCAACCATGACGACAAACATTCATTGTCCGCGGCGCGACGCCAGATCGTTCTTTGAACGTTCAGGACCAAAAACCATTGGCGCTCAGGCCGTGGCCAGGGCTATTCACAGCTGAGGGAAGAAAAAAAAAAAAAGAAAGAAAGAAAGGAAAAATATCTTCGCTGTTCGTTTTAGCCTGATCGCCAGGCCCCCTATTCTTTTTCTCCAAGCGGAAAACATGACACTGTTGCAAAGCGAGTCTTCAGTTTAAGGGTGATGGATAGCAACTGTTTGAGTTCAACGGGTGGAAAATGTCAATAGTCCCTATTGACTGATGATAAGCGGGTCCATCCGCTTTGAAGAGCAGGTCACGGTTCAAAGTGCTAGAGGAAACGGTTCCATTGGAAATCCGATCAATAGGGGGGTCTAAAAGGCATTTCTAATGACAGGATGTGGCTTCAGGACACGTTGGGTTAATTTCAGATGCCATAGAGAGTCAACTTCAAAAAAATAATTACGACAGGAAAACCTCAGACTCGGGGGTGGGTGGGGGTGGGGAGGGGGGCAGGGGGGATAAGATACTATACCTAGTAAATTTACTATTAATAAATCATTGGCTCTTTTCTTTTTCTTTTTTTTTTCTTCTTTTTTCTTTTTTGATCCGTTGGAAAGGGAGACGCGGCGAGAGGGAAGGGAGGGGTAGCGATGAGGGGCTGGGAAGGGGTGTATGAAGGATGTGAAGAAAAAGATGCAGAGACAGCTGAACAGTAGGAAGGAAGGGACGCACAAGCCCCCCTCCCACCTCTCTCTCCCTCTCTCTCCTCTCTCTCTCTCTCTCTCTCTCTCAGACCGCGCGCGCGTGTGTGGTGTGTGTGTATGTGCGCGTCACCGTCTCCCTTCTCTGTCCCTTCCTGTCCTTCTCTCACTGTTGCCCCCCCCCCCCCCCCCACCTTCTCCACCGCCGTCCACCCACCCACCCCCTCCACTCCCATTCCCCCACACCCTTCCCGCCCCGGGCCTGTCATCGTCGGCACACACAGTGAATGCTCTAAAAGAATCAAACCCTGGGCAAGCATTCCTCCGCCACCTGGGTGCTGTTGCCGGGGCAACGAGGTCTGGGCCGAGTCATTGACGAGAGCCCCTAATTGCCTTGCAGGCGCTCCACAGGATCCGTCCGTTCCGCCCCAGTGACGAGTGAGGCTTGCTGGCTTGGCAGAGGTATGACTCTTCTTGCCATGGTCGGCTGACTCGCTGGTGAAGGTTTCTTCGTAGCGCTCCGACGTACGTGTGACCACCGAGTCAGCAATACGTTGTAGGCCTAACCACTTGACGCTTACCAGCTTGACAGCTTGCTAGCTGGATAGCTAGGCGGCTAGTTAGTCTTTCGAATGAGACTATAAACCGAGGTTCTGTGTGCGAACGCATGCACAACATCTTGCACACACGCCTAAAATCCCATCACCAACTTTCGGAAGAGAAGGCCAGTTTGGCCGTTGGTATGGATGACACGTTACACATAGCAAGCACCCTGCGTGAGAAATGGAAAGACTGAAGGAAGGAAGGAAGGAAGGATACTGAGTGAACGATATTGGACGATATTGACTGGATGACACGGGAAACGACTGAATGAAGCGCCAGCTGGCGGCTCTTCAGTCGGCACTACCCAGGTAGGCAGCCCGTTGTGTAAACGAGTGTGAATTGTAAAGCGCTTAGAGCTTGGTCTCTAGCCGAGAATAGGCATTATATAAATATTCATTATTATTTTTAGTTACCCATCTAGACAGACAGATGGCAACGGTGCATGTCTTGCATCAACCTGTAAGTCTCAGTTGGTAGAGCGCCGGACTCGTGATCCTGGGGTTGCGAGTTCGAATTTAGGTACAGGGGGATTTTTCCATAGGAGTTAACATTGGTTCTGACTCCATTCCCCATACAGTCCTTCGAATGAGACTATAAACCGAGGTTCCGTGTGTGAACGCACGCACATCTTGCACACATGTCAAATCCTATCACCAACTTTCGGAAGAGAAGGCCAGTTTGGCCGTTGGTATGGATGACACGTTACACATAGCATGCACTTTCCCCGAAGATGGAGTATGGCCGCCTTAATGGCGGGATAAAAAAGGTCATACACACGAAACTCCACTGCCTGTCTATACAGGCAGTGTCTGCAGGTGTATCAGCCTGCGTACGCAGAAAGAAACCTGTGAGCCCTTTAGACTTGTGGAGTACTCGGTACACTAGGAATATCTGTATACCTAAAGATATCATCAACTGGTTTTTCATTGGACAGACATGTAGACAGAGACAGACAGACAGACAGACCAGTGGATAGATAGGCAGACACAGACAGACAGACAGAGACAGACTGATTTGAGCGAACAGGAGGGCCATGTCAGGCTTCAGTCCCAAAGGTCAGTGCTTCCAATTCCGGCAGTTTGTTGGGAGGAGTGGAGAAGTTCCCCCCTGATCTCTCATCCCTCCTGCTCTGCCCATCCACTTCCAATGCCAGAACCCTTTGATGTGTAGTGTAGGTTACATTCAGGTGAAATATCAACATCTCCTTGTGCTACAACCCCTACACATGCACTTTAGATTATCCACATCTCCTAGTGCCAGAGCCACCTAACATGTGTACTTTATGTTACTTTCCGGTATAATTTATTAATCACACCTCCTAAAGTCAGAATCCCATACATGTATAGTTTAGGCTACAGTTCAGGTGTAACATTCACAATTGTTCATGTCAGAATCCCCTTTCCTACCTAGTTGAGGCTACTTTCATGTGTAACATCGAGTTCTGTGAGTGCAAGAAACCCATTCATGTGCACTTTAGGTTCCAATCAGGTGTAACATCCACATCTGCCGGTGCCAAAATCTCTATCATGTGTACTTTATTGCTGTGTCGACTTCCCCTGCACGCCACTCTGCAGACAGGTGTAAACATGGAGATAAAGGACACGCACAGGACGGACAGGGGGCCATTGGCACTTCACTAACCCAAACTCAACAACAGCGCACTGAAATGCAGATCGAACATGTCCTTTTTTGCATCACGTGCCCAGAGATCGAAGCCCACAGTGGTGAAGACTGGTTACCTACCATCTGTATGCAGACTACGTATCCAAACCACGTCACAACCACCACCCAGTGAATGTAGACTGGTGATTCCCTGATTCTTGTTTGTGTTTCGTGAGTTAATAGAGATGCAAACAGGTGAGTATGGCTGTATGGCTGCCTGTAGCGATCATTGGCGATCAGACACATTCTTTCCTTTCTTTCTGCATACGCAGGTTGATACTCCTGCGGACATTGCCTGTACAAGACAGGCAGTGGAGTTTTGTGTGTATGACCGTTTTTTATCCCGCCATTAAGGCAGCCATACTCCATCTTCGAGGAAAGTGCATGCTATGTGCAACGTGTCATCCATACCAACGGCCAAACTGGCCTTCTCTTCCGAAAGTTGGCGATGGGATTTACGTGTGTGCAAGATGTTTGCGTGCGTTCACACACGGAACCTCGGTTTATAGTCTCATTCGAAGGACTGTATGGGGAATGGAGTCAGAACAAATTTTAACTCCGAGGGAAAAATCCCCCCGTACCGAAATTCGGACCCCCAACCCCAGGATCACGAGTCCGGCGCTCTACCAACTGGGCTATTCCGGCCCCCCCGATCAGACACTGACTGACAGACAACAGAGATAGGCCTACGACGTTGTACATGTCCAAGGCAATGGGCAGAAAAGGCTATCTCCGTCTGACAGCATCTGTCGTGGATTCAGCCTGTTGGATTTTCCGTCCGACATGCATGTATACAGTAGCAAACAAAAACTGCGACCGGCAATGCATAGATGACTGGCATTATTGATTGGCAAGGAATAAACGATCATTGTCGATCGACAGGGTATTTCAATACATTGTCGAATGGCGAGGAATAAAGGATTATTTTTGACGAGGAAGGTGTAAACATCAATGTCGAAGAGCAAAGTACAAATGATCACCGTCGAGAGGAAAGTATAAACGACATTGTCGAAAGGCAAGGTATACAATGTCATCGTAGACAGAGAAGGTACGAACAAACATTGTCGACGTGGAAGGTACGAACGATCATTGTTTGCACGATCGTTGTTTGGACTTTTCAGATAACGACAACTGTGCCATTATCATAAGCACGTGTTTGAGCTTTAAAGGACGTATTGTGCTATCCTTATAAGCACATGTTTGGACTTTTGAAATAACAACACATTGTACTGTGATAATGAAAACAAACTTGGACCGCCGCAAACATCATAACACATGCTGCTGTCCTGATGAAGAGCACACGTCGAGTCCCCTCCCCTTGTTACCCAGGCTACTGCCTCTTCCTGTTTCTAAATTTAAACCTCCAATGGCCGCCAGATGAAAGAACCAATAAGCAGGCCAATCGAACGTAATGAATGCTAATGACGTGAAATGGGATTAACGACTGATCATCGTTCATTAGGGATGTTAATGTCTTTATCCGCCGCTGTCCCACAGAGGGCCGGCATGGTCAGGACGGCACCTGGGGACCCCTGTGGCCATGGACACCCGCCGCTAATCACTCTGTTGCCAGGCAAGGCTTAGGAAAGTTAGTATCAGCTCATCGCGCGCGCGCACGCGCGCGCGCCGCGCGCACACACCACACACACACACACACACACAAAACACAGACGTGACGCAGAATCTAGTAATATCCGAAGTCGTATATAATTCAACGTTAACAGTGAAATCATGCCTATTTTCAGTTGACAGATCTAGGCACATGTTCGTTAACAACTGACCAAATACAATAATGATTTCGAAGTAATGACAAAAATGAATTTTCGCACAAAAAGAGGAGAGACAACCAGATCAGAGATGATTCTGAGCCTAATACAAATCTAAAAGCACAGCACACACGCACACACACACAGACACAACATACAGACACACAAACGCGCGCGCACACATATGTGTGTGTGTGTGTGTGTGCGCGCGTGTGCATGCACGCACGTACTCACACACACACACACACACACACACACACACACACACACACACACACACACACACTCACACACACACAGAGCCTTGACGCATCGTATAATTTCAAAACATCGTATAATTTCAAAAGTATTGGTATTAGCTTTTGCTGGGTCCCATCTCATTGTGAATTTACAGGTACGAAGTTGCTAGTAAACTAGCGAAGCAAGGGGCCTTAACTAATCTTAACACTGTTTCACTGGAAATCTTGAATCGCAAGTGCGTGAATTTTTTTTTAGTCCTTGTTGAAAATATTTCTATCTTTTGTTCCTTCAGACTCAATCAGTAAACCGTTAGTGTGTTTGATAAACAGATTACGGCACCATTCATTGAAAACTAAGTACAATCGCAAAATGTGCATATGTTCATACAAAATGTCTTTGTAGTGGCTTTTTTTTTTTTTTTTTTTTTTTTTTTGACCATGCAGTCTTGCCGTCAGAAATACCAGAGGTACAAAATGGACTCTTTCCACAGACTGGATAACATCAAGGACATTTTGTACAACCCGGAGATTGACAGCTAATTATGTCTTCACCTGTTGGGAATTCATTATGAATTGAAATCAAGTTTATTTGTTTTAACCCCCTCTTTCTATCCCCAACTACTTCCTTTGCTCACGATTCCCCATCCCTTCCTTCTTCCTCTCATTCCGCCATTTCTCTTGCCCATCCCCCCCCCCCCCCCTCCATTGTTCCTTTTTTTCTATTTCTCGCCCATCCCCCTCCATTGTTCCTTCTCTCCTCTCTCTCTCTCTCTCTCTCTCCTCTCTCTCTCTCTCTCTCTTGCTTATCCCCCTCCTTTGTTCCTTTTTTTCCCCCTCTTAATTGTGAACAGACTTTTACTAAAAGATTCACTCATTAATCAATGCAAAGTTCCTAAATTTTAAGTTTTAAATTCACGTCGATTTCATGTTCCATGCCCAATACACAGTACACATAACTCGTAATGTGAACAGAAAATAATTCAAGTGCCTAATTTGCAGAGCTGGGCAGTTTCAGCTCTTGGTTCTTGTAAGCACGGATGTGCATCTTTCTCCGACAGCCTGTGTGTAATACACGTGTTCAACATGAAGTTTCTCCCCGGAACTTAGTTAGGTATGTGCATTTAATGCTTGAAAGTCATTACCCCCCCCCCCTCCCCTCCCAACTTCAGTCCGTGCTTTATGATGCAACGTAACTGGGTGGGTGTTTCATGCTCGAAAATCATTGTCCCCACCCTCCCCCTCCATCCTCCACACTTCACCCTGGAAGAACGTTGCTGGGTATGTGTGTTGAATGCTTGAAATACGGCTGTGTCAGACCAATTGACATAGGCTAGGACACCAAGGCTACATCAAAATGTTGTTATGCTCTGCATAGTTATGCAGGGATTGTCTTCAGTTGCCAGTCCTTCGAATGAGACTATAAACCGAGGTTCCGTGTGTGAACGCACGCACAACATCTTGCACACAAAATAAAAAAAAAAAAATCCCATCACCAACTTTCGGAAGAGAAGGCCAGTTTGGCCGTTGGTATGGATGACACGTTACACATAGCATGCACCTTCCCCGAAGATGGAGTATGTCTGCCTTAATGGCGGGATAAAAAAAAAAAACGGTCATGCACACAAAACTCCACTCCCTTTGTAACGTAACTGACTCCTGCGTAACTGACTTCTGCGTACGCAGAAGAAGAAGAAAAGTTTCCAGCTGTGACAAGCTCCTAGCAAAACATCATCAGTCTCTACAATCCCCCGAAGTCGGAGTGTGGCTGCCCACGTGGCGGGGTAATCAGAAACGGTCACACACATAATGTTCTCATCCCCAGCTGATGCATTTGTACCATGGTGTTCAAGTACTTTGGCTGTTCGGATGATCCCTGGAGTCTTTTATCCAGGGTACGACAACAACAACATTAACAACAATGCTTGAAATTGTTTGTTCACACCCACCCCTCACCTTCCGTACCCACTCGCCTAACTTCACCGTGGAATGTTGCTGGGTATGTGTATTCAATACTTGAGTTATTGTCCTACTCCTCCTCCTCCTCCTCCTTCTCCCTTTTGCTTAACCCCCTCCTTCATCTCTCAGTCCACGCATCTTCCGCTCATTGTTTACTGCTACTATATGGTGTTACTCTGAAGTTTCAGTAGAAAATAACTTTTTCCTCAGTTTTTCTTTTTTCTGTCTGGAGTGGTGTGTGCAATGTGCGGTGTATAAATGCGTGCATAGCAGCGCGCGTGCGAGGGCCAGAGCGCGCGCGTTGTGTGTGTGTGTGTGTGTGTGTGTGTGTGTGTGTGTGTGTGCGTGCGTGTGTGTGTGAATATAATATTTATATATAATTTCGCAAGAAAACAAAACGTGTTATGTATGAGAGTTCATTAGCGTCAAAAGGCGATGATGATCCTCGAGGAAAATAGCGAAAAGCGGGAAAACAGTCATTAATTATCCTGAGGATCACATCTATTTTCTTTAAAATCACTATTGTTTTCCTGGGAATAATAACTGTTTTCCCTGAGTATCACAACTGCTTTTCCCTATTTTCCTGGGAATAATAACTATTATCCTTCCTTTCATGAGGAAAACAGGTGTTGTCGCGAGAAAACGACGTTAACAGGGAAAACAATCATGATCGCTGGTTATCATGACGAACGCAAAGGGGGTCGGCAAAATAGAGAAAATAGTGGATCTCCCGAGGATCATATTTGTGTTTCCATTTTTGTTCTTTTCTTTAAGAATAATGACAGTTTTGCCCGCGGAAATAGGGAGAACATTTGTAATCCTTAAAGAAGCAGTCATTGTTCTATGGGGAAACCGTTGGGATCCTCAGGGATAAACAGCTTAACCTAAGGGATAACAGCTTAACCTCAGAGATAACAGGTTAACCTCAGGGATAATAGCTTAACCTTAGGGATAACCGTTTAACCCTGTTTCTATAAAGGATAATAACCATTTCTTTGAGAAAAGAGCTATTATTATCGCCTTCTGAAGCTAGTATGCTCCCATAGTTTTTTTCCTCGATTGGTGTGCGCGCGTGTGTGTAAGTATGCGCGTGCGCGCGCGGGAGCGCATGTGTGTGTGTGTGTTTGTGTTTCTGTGCATGCGCGCACGCGCGTGTGTGTGTGTGTGTGTGTGTGTGTGTGTTGTGTGGTGTGTGTGGATGGAGAGAGAGAGAGAGAGAGAGAGAGAGAGAGAGATCGGTATGAAATTTGGAGATTCACTGGAAAAGAAGACGCTGCGCGCAATATTGCTTGTTGAGAGCGTAATAATAGTTTGTGCTGGTTTAGTTTGAGTTGAAATGCCATTGCCTTCACACAGACACACACAGCAGACAGGGACCACAAACACGGGGTGGAGCGCCACTGTGGTGGTGACTGGCTGGTTTGTCCTGCAGATAGACGCCTCCCTTTCCCACGGACAATGGTGTTCTAACGAAGAGACAACAAGAGGAGACACTAACTCCAGTGACATTTTGGAAATCGCAAACAACGGGGACGTCAATTACTTGTAAATTAATTAATTACAGAGCAATTTTTGCCGTGCTTTTGGACGTTTTCGTCGCAAGAAGCTACCAACAGCATCCCTCATTCCATCACCTTTCGTGTGTATAACTGTCTGTCCTTTTTTGTTTTTTGTTTTTGTTTTTGTTTTTTTTACTTTGGCTCTCCTTCTTGCTAGCCTTGTTACAAATTGTTCTTCACTTTCCGGGCTCTGTGGTGACAAAGGTTGTTCACCAGTTTTGCTTGGTTGCGGTTTTACGCCCGCCTCCCGTTCACATGGCAACAATATTGCACCGTTGACTCAACCCCCCCCCCCCCCCCCCCCCCCCCCCCCCCCCCCCCCGGCTTACAGGTTCCTGCCAAACTTCAGATGAAAGGCTGAACAGAAAAGAAAGAAAGACTGGAGGGCCTCGCAAAGTGGAAGGGGGTGGGGGGGGGGGAGGGAAGGGAAGGGAGGGGGTTAAAAGGGGTACTCATGGGTGTGTGGATGGGGGGGCACAGCCACTACAGTCACGCCTCTTCCCGCTGTGAAGTGGACCAGGGGAAACAAGTACAGGTGAGGGGGCACTAATTGTCCACCATGAAATCCTTCCCCCCCGGGAGGGCAGAACCAGGGGTCAGTGAGGGATCGGGAGATGTAGAGGACGGGAGGAATAGAAGGGCGGGAGGTTTTTATTTCAAGAGGAGTCCGTTGAGGCCTACACTGAGGGGTGTAGGCTAAAGAGAAGAAGAAGGGCGGGTGGGGGGTGGGGGTGGGAGGGTAAAAAGGTGGGTGGGAAGGAGTAGTGTGGAGAGGGTGGTTTCTTCAGCAAACAGACGGGTGGGGGAGTGGGGGGGGGGGGGTGGTGGTGGAGGAGGGCCAAGGTGAGAAGAAGAAGGATGAGGACTTCTATTTCAATGAGCGAGTTTCAAGCTGAAGCACATGTTGAAGAGGGATGAGGAAGAGGGAGGAGGAGCGTGTGTGTGTGTGTGTGTGGGGGGGGGGGGGGGGATGGAGTGGAGGAAGGGGACGGACAGCTTTGCGGGTGATGAGAGCAACGGAATACAACGCTGCTAGTGCTATGAGAAAGCCAGAGAGAGGGATGAACTCTCACCTTATTCCTGAACGTTCGCTCTACCCCTCCTTGTCACGCGCTCATACACATTTACAAGGGTGCACGCGCACTGTACGCACGCGTGAACGCACACAAAGCCACCGGAATGAAAATCTCTTTGAAGGTGTGTCGGGATTCCTCATGTCTCTCTGCTTTCTGACTGATCTTATCTTTTAATAATAATGATAATGAAAAGTACATATCATTATATATATATATATATATATATATATATATATGTATGTATTATAGTATATGTATATGTGTGTGTGTGTGTGTGTGTGTGTGTGTGTGTGTGAGTGTGTGTGTGTTCATATTCATATCTATTTACATGTCTTCACACACACACACACACACACACACACACACACACACACACACACACTTCCCTCTCTCTCTCTCTCTCTCTCTCTATATATATATATATATATATATATAATAAAGGTAATTTACTCTTTTTTTAACATATTGTTCTTCCAGCTTTATGCTTCAAAGAGCTGCCATTCACCAGATGCCAAGTAACCCATTGAAAAGAAAAAGAAAGAAAAATGCGCCGCTCTCAGAAGATCAGAAAAATTTTGGCTGCTAACAATTAATGAGATGCTGAAAATAGTTATGCAATTGTTGCAGTTTGGGGATAAAACTGTTAAAAGATGTGGTCTAACATCTTCACAAGATGATGGGGCATCTACAAAATCAGCAGAACTGTTTGTGAATGAAATCCAAATGAGCGAGACACTTTCTGTGATCTGCAGTTTCATGCTATTTTTTCTAAAAGGAAATCGCTTGAAAAAATGAAAAAAAGGAAGAATTAGTGATAAATATCTCTTTGCTTGATGCAGGAAGGAGTAAAGATTGTTTGCTCCAAGTTTCATTGATTTCTGTTAAAAAAAAATAACCCCTGTTGCTAAGGGTTTTTCATCAAGATTGCTCTGTCAACTTTAACAGGCATTTTCTCAAAATGGCCGCCTTGCTACTAGCTGGATATAAACTACTATAACTTTGGTTTTAATAAACCTAAAAAAAAAGAAAAAAAAAACTAAGCATATCATTGTGAAGCTTAATTTCTCTAGTTTCTGACTGTGCCAAAATCTCAAAATCTTCAAAATGACACTTAATGTACCTTTTGTGGGAGCGCATCACATATGTATGATGTATATGTGTGTATGTATACATAATGTAAACAAAGAGCTGTTGCAATTCAGAAAGTAGTTGCTTTTTCAGTCTGTTCCTTCGGAATCCCAGTGCCATCTGACAGTCATAAACAGAGAGTATCCATCTGACAGTCATAAACAGAGAGTATCCATCTGACAGTCATAAACAGAGAGTATCCATCTGACAGTCATACACAGAGAGTATCCGGCATCTCTAAGGCATTTTGCCACAGATCCTGCATTCATACCAATGATTAGCATTTCTGTCGGCAGTGATGCCTGCCTGCATTGCTCAAACAATGGCTCGCTGGACATGAAGCGGCTGTCCATGCCATCGTGTACACGTTTTGTTGAAAATCCCTCCAGATCTAGTCGTTAGTTCCCTGCCCCAAAATTCCACATTTCATTTATGCAGCTGCCGACACCATTGTGAACACGTTTTGTAAAGAAACCCCCCACCAGATCTGGTCGCTATTTCCCTGCCAAAAACATTCCACCTTGCGTTTAAGCTTTCCATCAATCGTTTGATGAGTTTGGGTCCAATCCGTTGATATCGGCAAGGTCGTGAGGGTTGTCGCTGGATAAACGTGATTCTGCCGTCCTCAAGGGGGATGCTCTCACTCTCGCTGGCTTCATGACTACATAATTATTGTCATCGGTAGGGGAGGTCAGCAGGTGGTGCCCTACGTTCCTTGGATCAGAACAGGCACCACTGATGACCACGGGAGTGACCCGGCAACAGTGCTGTGTCTCCTCTGGTGGGCTGCCCAGCACCAACAGCCTAACACTGACAGCTCTCAGTGGACCGTATGGGTGTGGTGGTGGAGGTGGTGGCTGGAATGTCTGGTGCTGGAATCATGCCACAGAGGAGTCACGGAAGATGGGACTGGGCACAATCAGTCAGAATCATCCGATCTTAAAGTCTTTGGCATCGCAGCTGACTGCATTTCTCGTTACCACATCATGTATAGTTGCGGCTGACTGAACCTAGCTTAGTGGCAAAAGATGCGAACACAGCTGACCCGCTCTCCAAACAATCCATCCGATCATAATATTACTGCTGATGTTACTTGAAGTGAAATAAATAGCCTCAATGATTGACTTTTACGCAAGAAACTACACGATACTGGACCATATCTCACATGTTGTTGGGTTTTTTTTTCCAGAACAGCTTGATCAGATAATAAATCTCCCCTGTTGGGCTTCCTGGTTGATGATTTAGTGGGTAGTGCGCAGAGTTCCCAATTAAAAAGTTGCGAGTTCGAACCTTGGGTGACCTAAATATAAAAACTGACATCCTCGCTACCCGCCCCAATATGTATCGCACAAAATTCTCCCTACTGGAATGGTGGAGTTTTACGTCCTCACAGCGAAAGCTTTTAGGGACACGTTTGTCATCACAGCGAGCTACAGCATGGAGTCGTTTGTCTCCCTACTCTCCAGGGGTGGTTAATATATCACGAGCAAATCACCTGAGTACGTAGCTGACGTAAAAGCTGCTGACTGTCAGCTCGCCCTAGCCTAGCCTAGCTCTAAACGTGGACCCCTGAGCCCTGTGGGCATAGTTGCCTGACTCTCTAATGCTCACTGGGGCGTGTGACACCGCTCTTCAACACTGGGAATCGCTAGACTTCTTCCTCCTTCAGGAACGGCAGAAGAGGAGCGGTCAAGCCACTACGTCCTTTTCAACCCTGATACCCCCCCCCCCCCCCCGCACTCTCCCACCGCTCCCCCACCCCCACCCCCATCCCGCTCCCCTGGGGCATGACGGGAGAAGGGAAGCAGCTCAGACAAGGGCAGCCAGGCTGTCTGAGGAGGGGGAGGAGGAGGAGGAGGAGGAGGATCAGGGGTCGATGACGTGAAGAGTCGCTATCCTCCCATGGCCCACGACAAACAGACAGAGGACGGAAAGGAACCCCCACCCCCCACCCCCCACCCCCCCCCCCCCCCACCCCCCTCCAGGCACTCAGACAACCTCATTAAAGACCGCAGACAGTGGTCCTGCCTCTCGCCTCCCTTGCCCCTTTCAATTAGCTTTGCATCTCGTTGCCGTCGTCACCGGGGTTACCCTCCAAAAGGTCATAGGGCAGAGGTTATTCTTCTTACAGTGACTGACTCGCAGCCAGCACGCGCACGGAGACAAATGATGGTGGTGACAAAATGAGCCTATTTCCAAGGGCAAGCAAGCGTGACCTACACAGGGCTGATCAGTGAATCGTAACGAGCTATTACAACCTGTGAAATCATGGCAATAGAGTTGATTAAATCAGTGAGTGAATCTGGAAACCCTCCAATAAAGCTGGTTCCTTTCTAGTTGAACGTCCACCATCATGAAAAATATGGCAGACGGTGATAACCTTCTAAGGAGTGGGGTGGGGGTGGGGGGTGGGGGTGGGGGTGAGGTTACACTGAAACCACCAGAACGACAACACAGTAAGATGGGCGGCGAAAATACCTATTTTGATGCTGGATCCTGGCAGACTACGAACTTGCAACAGTACGGTTAAGAATTTACAGTACACAGTTACAGCACATCACACGGTACACAGGTATACCACTGTATAGTAAGGTACTGTACAACACACTGGTACAATAGTTCACAGTGCAGTAAAGGTACTGCACAATACACTGGCACAATAGTTCACAGTACAGTAAGGTACTGTACAACACACTGGTACAATAGTTCACAGTACAGTAATGTACTGTACAACACACTGGTACAATAGTTCACAGTACGGTAAGGTACTGTGCAATACACTGATACAATAAGTCACCGTATGGTAAGGTACTGCGCAATTTCTGCTACAACATATCATGGTATGTGAAGGTACTGTGCAACACACTGGTACAATAGTTCACAGTACAGCAAGGTACTGTACAACACACTGGTACAATAGTTCACAGTACGTAAGGTCCTGCACAACACGCTGGTACAATAGTTCACAGTACGGTAAGGTCGTGCACAACACACTGGTACAATAGTTCACAGTGCGGTAAGGTCCTGTACAACACGCTGGTACAATAGTTCACAGTGCGGTAAGGTCGTGCACAACACACTGGTACAATAGTTCACAGTGCGGTAAGGTCCTGCACAACACACTGATACAATAGTTCACAGTGCGGTAAGGTCGTGCACAACACACTGGTACAATAGTTCACAGTGCGGTAAGGTCGTGCACAACACATGATACAATAGTTCACAGTGCGGTAAGGTCGTGCACAACACACTGGTACAATAGTTCACAGTGCGGTAAGGTCGTGCACAACACACTGATACAATAGTTCACAGTGCGGTAAGGTCGTGCACAACACACTGGTACAATAGTTCACAGTGCAGTAAGGTCGTGCACAACACTGGTACAATAGTTCACAGTGCAGTAAGGTACTGCACAATACACTGGTACAATAGTTCACAGTACAGTGAGGTACTGCACAATACACTGGTACAATAGTTAGCAGTACAGTAAGGTACTACGCAATACACTGGTTCAATAGTTTCACAGTACGGTAAGGTTCTGGCCAATGCGTTGGTACAGTATATCACTGTATGGTAAGGTACTGCACAATAGACTGGTACAATAGTTCACAGTACGACAAGGTACTGTGCGACACACTGTTACAATGTACCACGATATGGTAGGATACTTTGCATTATATTGGTAAAATGCGTCACTTTATCTAAGGTTCTGTACAACACACTGGTGGTACAATGTATCACTGTATGGTAAGGTATTGTATATTATAGTGATACAATAATACATCACGCTGTGGTAAAGGACAGTACAACACTTACTCTGATACACGGTATGATAAGGTACTGTACAACACACTTGTACAATTTATCACTGTATGGTACACAGGTGATTTGACTTGTGTGATATTAACCACCACTCTACAAGATATTAATATTATTATTATTAAAAACATTTAACACACCTCGTCTTTCTTTCTTTCTTTCTTTCTGCGTACGCAGGCTGATACTCCTGCAGACACTGCCTGTATAGACAGGCAGTGGAGTTTTGTGTGCATGACCGTTTTTTTTATCCCGCCATTAAGGCAGCCATACTCCAACTTCGGGGAAGATGAATGCTATGTGTAACGTGTTATCCATACCAACGGCCAAACTGGCCTTCTCTTCCGAAAGTTGGTGATAGGATTTTACGTGTGTGCAATATGTTATGCCTGCGTTCACACACGGAACCTCGGTTTATAGTCTCATTCGAAGGACTGTATGGGGAATGGAGTCAGAACCAATGTTAACTCCGAGGGAAAAAATCCCCCTGTACCGAAATTCGAACCCGCAACCCAGGATCACGAGTCCGGTGTTCTACCAACTGAGCTATTCCGGGCCCGCACACACCTCATCAAATAAATACATCGGGCCGCGTGTTGTTGGGTTTGTTGTTGTTGTTGTTGTTGTTGTTGTTGTTTTTATATGGCTCTGTGATCCTGACGAGTGTGAACTGCGAAGCTCTGTGGAATGATGGAGCTGAACTGGGGGGCAACGAAATTGAACTACTGACTGTACTGAGAAATTGTCTCAACTGAACCACCCACGTCACTGAAATGAATTATTGTAACCTGACACTGCCGCGCAGAAGCCATCCCTTATCCCGGTTGACTGAAGGAAACGAAACACAAAAAACAAACAAATCAACAAACAAACAAACAAACAAAACAAATAACACCCGTCGTGCACTTGGCACACACTCGATGCCCTTTGGTACATTCAGAACGGCACGAGAGAGAGAGAGAGAGAGAGAGAGAGAGAGAGAGAGAGAGAGAGAGAGAGAGAGACAGACAGACAGACAGACAGACAGACAGACAGACAGACAGACAGACATGACAGAGAGGTAAATGGAAGGGGAAGGGGGGGGGGGGAACACAGACAGAAAAGACGGGTGGGGGAGCGGGGAGGGGCAGATAGAAATCCAGAAAGAGAGAGAGAGAGAGAGAGGGAGGGAGGGAGGGGAGCGGGCGGGGGTGGGGGGGGGTGGAGGGGGGGGGTGCTACGTGAGTGGAGTCACCACCCACCACACCTCAGCCGAAGGTGGATATGACGGGGAAGGCGACGAATTGAAACGATAGACGGGGCAATCTGCACATACAGGGTTAAAACGGGGCCCACGCACGCGAGCCTGTTTCATTTGAGCCTTTGGCGGGCGTTGGGCACAGGGAAACCCCAGCTTAGTTTTAAAGGTACCAGGGCAGGCCAGCCAAACCTGCATAGAGTTGTAGGGCGAAATACATAATAATTATGAACACTCAACGTATTGGGTGAAGTATAAGCTGATGTCATGTACAATACAATACAGGCAAGTGTTTTTTGTTTGTTTTTTGTTGTTTTTTACCGATATTCTTCTTCAGACATTACAAAGAACAGATATAAAATAAAAAGAAATAAAAAAAATGAATAAATAAATAAATAAATAAATAAATGTATGCATGAATGAATGATTGAATGGGTAGATAAATGAATAAACAAATAAATGAATAAAAGTCCCGCACACACAACATTGCTCCTCAGAGAGCAGTTAGCATGATACACGCATTACTGACTGTATGATACACACATACCGACTGTATGATACACACATACTGACTGTATGATACACTACATACTGACTGTATGATACACACATACTGACTGTATGATACACACATACTGACTGTATGATACACACACACTGACTGTATGATATACACATACTGACTGTATGATACACTACGTACTGACTGTATGATACACATATACTGACCGTATGATACACACTGACTGTATGATACACACATACTGACTGTATGATACACACATACTGACTACTGCCTGGGTTTGTTTGTGGTTTTTTTTTTTCGTGTGTTCATTCTGTATTTTGCCTTGCTTTGAAGTGACGCTGCTCAATCTGCTTCCTTTTCCACACACGGCGTTGACTCTCACGGCAGCTAGATAGTTGGCTAACTAACTTCTTTTGGGGTCAACGAATTGGTTGGCTCCTTGGTCGATGGGTCAGCCAGTCAGCTGGTTTGACGACAAGCAAATTAATTAATTGACTGGTCAGTCTGCTCGCTCTCTCCATTTCTCCCTGTGTCCCTCCCATTCTTCCAGACATACTATTTGTCAGTTTTTACATAGATAGATAGATAGATAGATAGATAGAGAGAGAGAGAGAGAGAGAGAGAGAGAGAGAGAGAGAGAGAGGAGAGAGAGAGTAGAGAGTTACAGGTAGATAGATTGTAAGAGACAGAGAGAAAGATAGAGAAGGAGTTACAGATAGATAGATGGTAAGGTACAGAGACAGAGACAGAGACAGAGAGAGGGGTCAGACCAGATCGAAGGAAGGGACTAAGTAATCACAAACGCTGTAGTGTTGACAGAGGAAGAGAAAAATCACAGCGCACCGCCTGCTTGCAGCAGTTGCTTTAAATCAAAATGACAGGTGTCCGGATCGGTTGTACCACTGCTTCTTTTAATCGTGGCCTGATGAGTTTGGTCACCTACACTGGGTTTTCCTGATATTTGAGCCCCCAACGCCCCTCCTCTCTCTCTCTCTCTCTCTCTCTCTCTCTCTCTCTCTCTCTCTGTGATGATGTTTGTGTCCCCAACACTTCTCTCCCCCCCCCTCTCTCTCTCTCTCTCTGATGATATTTGAGTCCCTGACACCTCTCTCTCTCTCTCCCTCCCTCTCTCTCTCTCTCTCTCTCTCTCTCTCTCTCTCTCTCTCTCTCTCCGGTGATCTAGATGTATAAAACTTCAGCTCCCCCTCCTATTACATCCGGCGTGTGTGTTCATACGTTGTTACCTCCCTTGCCTGCCAGGATCAAGTGGTGAAAGTTTCATGTTTTTGTTCCCTGACCTCCACTGTTGAGTCCGTGTGGTGTGGTACAGCCATCCGTTGCCTTGCTGACCTTCACTGCCCATCTCCTTCCTACCTACCTCTCTTACCCCCGCCCCCTTCCCCGCCTCCTTTCGTCTCTCCTGCCCCGCCCACCCCCCCCCCCCCCCCACCCTTCTAAATCTGAAACAATACAGACAAGTCTTACGATAGAGGCTGGATACTCTCTCTCTCTCTCTCTCTCTCTCTCTCTCTCTCTCTCTCTCTCTCTCTCTCTCTCTCACACACACACACACACACACACATTCACGCACGCACGCACACACGTATACACACGCATACACACACACACACACACACACACACACACACACACACACACACACACACGTACACACACACACACACACACACACACACACACACACACACACACACACACACACACACACACACACACACAAAACTAATCTAACAGCTTTAAAAGAGAAAATCCAATATTTCAGTCAATAAATAAAAGTAAAACGTGAATCAAGGAGAGGGGGGTCGGGGGGGGCGGGGGGGGGGGGGGGGGTCGGTGTTAGGAGTGGCTGAGCGTGGAGGGATAAAAAAAGAAAATGAAAGAATCAGTTTGAAGAAGATTGTCATTGTTACTCAAAACACTCTTCGACTATGTCACAGTTACACAGTCTAACCTGTTTGTATCGTAATTTTTTTGTTTGTTTTTGTTTTGTTTTGTTTTTGTGTTTGTTTTACTGTTGTTGTTGTTTGCGTACGCAGGCTGACACTCCTGCGGACACTCCTGTATAGACAGGCTGACACTCCTGCGGACACTCCTGTATAGACAGGCTGACACTCCTGCGGACACTCCTGTATAGACAGGCTGACACTCCTGCGGACACTCCCTGTATAGACAGGCTGACACTCCTGCGGACACTCCCTGTATAGACAGGCAAGGATTAATCCCATCTACCCAGCAAAGGGAGTGGAGTTTTGCGTGTATGACCGTTTTTTATCCCGCCATTAAGGCGGCCATACTCCATCTTCGGGGAAGGTGCATGCTATGTGTAACGTGTCATCCATACCAACGGCCAAACTGGCCTTCTCTTCCGATAGTTGGTGATGGGATTTGACGTGTGTGCAAGATGTTATGCGTGCGTTCACACACGGAACCTCGGTTTATAGTCTCATTCGAAGGACTGTATGAGAAATGGAGTCAGAACCAATGTTAACTCCGAGGGAAAAATCCCCCTGTACCGAAACGGCCCGGCGGAGATTCGAACCCGCAACCCCAAGATCACGAGTCCGGCGCACTACCACTGGGCTCTTCCGGCCCCAATCTATGTTTTAAATGGCAAAGGGTCAGAAATGAATTCTTCTTCTGTGCGTCAATGCACGGTGTGTGGCGCATACGCTTCTGCTTAGTACAAGCGTGTTAGTGGACCTATACGCGCGTGCACGTGTGTGTGTGTGTGTGTGTGTGTGTGTGTGTGTGTGTGTGTGTGTGTGTGTGTGTGTGAGGAATGGGAGGGAAACCTACATTTGACTGCCTGGTTGGCCAAAAAT
>CM065721.1:4999698-5022198 GCA_033310375.1 Conus canariensis | reverse complement strand
ACTGCGTGTGGCGTTCAGAGACCGTTTAGTGTTGACGATTTTTGACTGCGTGTGGCGTTCAGAGACCGTTTAGTGTTGACTATTTTTGACTGCGTGTGTCGTTCAGAGACCGTTTATGTTGACGATTTTTGACTGCGTGTGGCGTTCAGAGACCATTTAGTGTTGACGATTTTTGACTGCGTGTGGCGTTCAGAGACCATTTAGTGTTGACTATTTTTGACTGCGTGTGGCGTTCAGAGACCATTTAGTGTTGACTATTTTTGACTGCGTGTGGCGTTCAGAGACCATTTAGTGTTGACTATTTTTGACTGCGTGTGGCGTTCAGAGACCATTTAGTGTTGACGATTTTTGACTGCGTGTGGCGTTCAGAGACCATTTAGTGTTGACGATTTTTGACTGCGTGTGGCGTTCAGAGACCGTTAGTGTTGACTATTTTTGACTGCGTGTGGCGTTCAGAGACCATTTAGTGTTGACTATTTTTGACTGCGTGTGGCGTTCAGAGACCATTTAGTGTTGACTATTTTTGACTGCGTGTGGCGTTCAGAGACCATTTAGTGTTGACTATTTTTGACTGCGTGTGGCGTTCAGAGACCATTTAGTGTTGACTATTTTTGACTGCGTGTGGCGTTCAGAGACCATTTAGTGTTGACTATTTTTGACTGCGTGTGGCGTTCAGAGACCGTTAGTGTTGACTATTTTTGACTGCGTGTGGCGTTCAGAGACCATTTAGTGTTGACTATTTTTGACTGCGCGTGGCGTTCAGAGACCGTTAGTGTTGACTATTTTTGACTGCGTGTGGCGTTCAGAGACCATTAGTGTTGACTATTTTTGACTGCGTGTGGCGTTCAGAGACCATTAGTGTTGACTATTTTTGACTGCGTGTGGCGTTCAGAGACCATTTAGTGTTGACTATTTTTGACTGCGTGTGGCGTTCAGAGACCATTTAGTGTTGACTATTTTTGACTGCGTGTGGCGTTCAGAGACCATTAGTGTTGACTATTTTTGACTGCGTGTGGCGTTCAGAGACAATTAGTGTTGACTATTTTTGACTGCATTCAGGGACACATCAGTGTTTGTTACTTTTAACCGCGTGTGTCGATAGAGAGCATTACAGGTGTTTTTTTTTTTTTTTCCTTTTTTTTCTTTTATACTTTACAACAACAAAAAATTAACTACATTTGTTGTTAGACAGTATTAGTGTTTACCCATTTTAATTGCATGTGTCGTTCGATAGCATTAGTGTTTGAAACTTTTCATCGCATGCGTCGTTGGGCAGCGTATTAATCTTCACTACTTTTGGCTTTCTGTGTCGATGGACAGCATTAATATGTACTATTTTCATCCACATGTGTCGTTCAGAAAGCAATAACATTTACTATTTTGTAATTAATTGAATGTATTGTTCGACAGCATAGCAGAACACACGCGTGCCTCTATTGTGGTTGTTTCTGAAATCCAACAGCATGTAAATGTCAATCAAAACCGGGACCAATCAACTCCAAATGGAAGAAGTGACCTCGGCAGAGTGCAGCGTCTCCTCGGTTAGGTTGTCTGATGACGACGACCTGAAATCGATCATTCACAGTAGACTACCGGCGCTTAAAGCTGGAACATACATGCTTCTGGGTATGAGGCGGCTGGAACCAGGAGACTGGGAGTGATGCTTCTGGAAGAGGAGGGAGTACAGAAATAGATAACCAACAAGTAAATAAATAAATAAATAAATACATGAATAAATTTTAAAAATATATAAATAAGTAGATAAATAAATAGGAAATATTTTTCCAAGCAGGAAAAGAAAAAGCAGCAGGAGCAGTCGCCGCTTTGACGTGTGAAGGCAGCGGTAGCAGCTGCCGCAGACCTGTCTGAGGCTCTCCACGTTATTTCTGTGAATGTAAGTGTACAGATGGGGAACTGCACCGTATGTCAAAATATTGGTTCACTTGGTGTTTGGAAGAGCTAGTCTTTCTGTCAGATTTCCCTTTCTTACTTTATACGTTCAGTCTGTCTGTCTGTCTGTCTGTCTGTCTCTGTACATCTTCTGTCTGTTTACACCTCTCTCTCTCTCTCTCTCTCTCTCTCTCTCTCTCTCTCTCTCTCTCTCTCTCTCTCTCTCTCTATTTCCGAACCAGAAACGCAAGGAATTTATCCGCATGTAAGGATGAAATGTGTGCGTGCGTGCGTGCGTGCGTGCGTGCGTGCGTGCGTGCGTGCGTGCGTGCGTGCGTGCGTGCGGCGCGCGCGCGTGTGTGTGTGTGTGTGTGTGTGTGTGATGAAACAAACACACATGCTATGACGCTCTACTTACCCAGCGTTATGAAGGGAAGGAAAAATCATCTGTTCAGTTGGAGTCTGGAACCGCTATCCCCCTCCACATGCCCCCTCCCACGCACACGCACGCGCGCGTAGACACACACACACGCATGCCATTTTCTCTCTATATGTATCTGTTTGTGTCTCTCTGTCTGTCTGTCTGTCTGCCTCTCTCTCTCTCTCTCTCTCTCTCTCTCACACACACACACACACACACACACACACACACACACACACACATATATATATATATATATAATAATATATAATACATACATATATACATACATACATGATGTAAACACACACACACACACACACACACACACACACACACACACACACACCTTCCTCTTTCTCCTACAGTTAGCCTTTATACATCAGTTTTGATTACCATATATATATATATATATATATATATATATATATATATATATATCTGGAGTTTTGTCTAAGGAACAAACCATGTTGTTTGAGAGAGGTCTGACGAAGGGTGTTAGAAACACCACCAGAAACAGGAGCAAGAATCGTAGCAGCAGCACCAAGAAGACTAATGATGACAGCAACTGCAGTCATAATGTCGAGTCATATCAAGAAGCCGTGGCCTTCATAGAATCCTTCAAGTGGAACAACACAGTAGCGCAAGGTTTGGCACACCTTTCTCCTACCCCCACACCTCATCCTCCCCCCCCTCCCCCCCTCCCCCCCCCCCCCCCCCCAATCCCGACGCTGAAATTGATGTTACTTCTTCAGATGGACTTAAGGCTGCAAGATAACATGGTGTCTATTAACTAAATATGCGTATGTAATTCAACTCCCCCCCCCCCCCCCCCCCCCCCTCTTAAACAAACGAAACAAACAAAAAACACAACAAGAACAACAATAACAACAACGAACAAACAAAGTGGGGGGGGGGGGGGGGGGGGGGGGGGGGGGGGGGGTGGAGGAAGGCGAAGTTCTAGGCACCAGGACCCCCTATCCCTCCTCACCCCCTTTCATTCCCCCCCCCCCCCCCCCCCCTCGCCATCAGAGCACCATTAACGCATGACATCGAGAGAGAGAGAGAGAGAGAGAAGAGGGGGGGAAGTGGGGATGGGGGGGGGGGGCTGCTAAACTAGGCCTTTGCTCGGTTGTTTCAGCATTTGCTGTTGTTGCCCCCAGACACTGTTAGATGCAACTCGAGCAATTTGTCTAGCGCGGTAAGGATATATTTAGACTGGTCTTTGACGAGGCAGGGCGAGGAGGGCGGGGGTGTGTGTGTGGGGGGGGGGGGGATGAGGAGAGAAAACAACAACACCAAAACTTTCACCCCCTCCTCGAGAAGGGGGTTAAAGCGGGTAGGGGTTGCTCCCGTCGCCTCCCACCCCTTCTACCCGGTTCCCACATCGATGCGATCGATACTGCATGGTTTTGAACACTGATGGAGTTCATATTGTATGCTTCCTTTCTCAAATGTGCTATCCGGATCCGGATCCCGGCAGGATTAGACAATAGTATCTCTGAGCAATGTTACAAGAGCCGGCACTGGAGACCGGACTGTTTGGTTCCAGACCGTTCCCACTGAATCCATGGCACATTCAAAGTGACCTCACGGTGTGGGACTGGGGGAGGAGGGGGGAAGGGGGTGGGGGTGAGGTCCCGCCCGACTCACCCTAGTTCCACTGAAGAAGCTCACAGCTGAATTATACTAAACAAATCACGAATAAATGTTAGCGAACCTAAAAAAAAACAAACATGGACAAACGAATTACAAGACAAAACACGACGCGTTTCGACCTCTTAGGTCTTCTTCAGGCAAGACACAAAACGTTTTCGTTCATTTTCGTTGTAATAATTGTTTTGTGTCTTGCCTGAAGAAGACCTAAGAGGTCGAAACGCGTCGTGTTTTGTCTTGCGATTCGTTTGTCCACGTTTTCTGGGCGGTTCGCTAACATTTATTTAAGATTTGTTTGGATTTCCGCCTGCAGTCGTCTCCCTTTGCAACTAGATGTGAATGACACCAGTTCAACAGACTCGCGACCTAGGACTTTTGAAAATTTATTCTTTTTAATCTATTTATTTATTGACTGATTTTATCTTTTTGTTTATTTATTTGTGAGAGAGATCCTGTGGCCGCGACTTTCAAGTCGCATCCCAGTGTATAGATACCCGCTTTGGTTGTGATTGACTTCTGATTCCCCCCTCCCCCCCCCCCCCCCACCTCCCCCCCTCTCTCTCTCTCTCTCTCTCTCTCTCTCTCTCTCTCTCTCTCTCTCTTTCTGACTTTGTTTCCCCCTACGTGAGCTACTGTGTTTCCTTTTCACTTGCAAAGGCCTACTATGTTTTCTTTCACACTTACAACATTTTTTCCTCGCATTTATCACCACCACCACCCACCCCTCACAGAAAGCTATTGTCACGAAGGACCGGACTGGTTACCCCTCTACCCTGTTGCGCCTGACTAAGGCCAAAGAGCTATGCCGCGGCATGGAGATCCCGAGTTGCCCCAGCGTCCACCACAGTGCCCAGGATCTGACGGCCATCATGGGCCTCACGACGATGACGCGCCAGCAGTGAGCGAAGGCAGAGTCATGCAGAAGGCCGACCGTTGGATGGTCGTTATAGTCAGACAGATCACTGGGAAACGTTTATGTGGTGGCGCTCATCTTCCCGTGGACAGGATGTTCGCGCGTGCGCGCGCACCGCGCGCGCGCGCGCCGCCGCACACACACACACACACACACACACACACACACACACACACACACACACACACATCATAGGATGCGTTTATATTCACTTCGTACCAAATACAGCAAAAATGTTACATGTGTGTGTGTGTGTGTGTGTGGGGGGGGGGGGGGGGGGGGTACTCTTAGCGTACGTCACTTATTACTAGATTGTCTGAAAGTAAAGAATACAGTGCACAAGGCTGGTACTAATATTTCACATGATACATCGGCTCCACTGACATTACCTAAAATGTTGAATAATTGTACTTTTCTTTGTTCGTTATGCCCACATCTATTACGCAATCCAGCCCTGATATGGTCCTTTGCGGTCGGCTGGGCTATACGCAACATTACCCTTATTACGCAATCCAGTAGGAATTTCTCTTTAGCTTTCAACAACCCCTCATGTACAAAAAGAACTTACACACACGCACACACACACGCGCGCGCGCGCGCGCGCGCACGTATTTACACGCACGCACAAACATACACACACGCGCGCGCGCGCGCGCGCGCACACACACACACACACACACACACAATCCGTAATCTGTAATTACTTTAAGTGGGAAGACGTTAAATTGAAGAACAACAGCACACACACAGGCGCGTGCGCACGCGCGCAGGTACGTGCGCGCCTACATGCACACACACACACACACACACACACACACACACACACACACACACACACACACACACACTTCGACGCTAACGCTTTTTCTGTGTCCCTCTTCTTTCTTTCTTTCTTCTCTCGGGTTTTTTTTTTTTTATTTTTTCTTTTTATTTTTTTTTGTCTGAGGGTCGGCGCTTTTGAAGGGGGATGGAGTGAGAAGGTGGTAGGGTGACGGGAAATTAGGGTTGGGGGGGGGGGGGGGTATGTGGATGAGTAAAGTGAAACTGCAAAAGTCAATGCATAACAGCTTGACTTTCCTTCAACCAGCTAACCAATCATTGGTCAAATCTGCTAAACATAGCAACAACAAAAATATTCATGTAAAACAACAAGCGGGAAAAAAAAAAAAAAAAAAAAACCAAGACAAAGCAAAACAACCACGTGAATCCTGATCTACTGTTATCCTTATGTTCTTCAATCGAATGCTGAAGTTTGAGACGCTTGTAAAGTGTATCTCTCTACCAGTCGAACGAACACGTTGATGGAAACTTGCGTAGATAGCTCATTCCCTCCAGTATCTCCCTGATAGAACACCACTACCTCCTCACCCCAACCCTCATGCAGCCCCCGACTCTCCACCCTCGTGCGCGCTCCAAAGCAACAGTATTTCACGGAGGGGTGCGCGCATTGGTTGATTTGGCACGCTGAAAAATGATTGAAAGGCCACAGCGGAAACGCCTTACCAGCCGAAGTGCTAGATCTCTCTCTAGATTGGCTCTGCTAGTTAAACAAACGAGTCCAACGCCTCAAAGCGGGTGTTTAACATCCAATTTGTCACTTACTATCATATGTTTCGCATTTCAAACGCGAGGTGTTAATATATGCATCATGTGACACCGCTGACCAATCACAGCGTGTTACTTTCTTCAAGGAATGTATTCAGTCAAAAACGTGGGAGGCTCAGCTCACATTTCAGTGTGTACGCGCACGGCGGCGGTTGTGGTCACTGGCAGTGTGTGCTTCCGTGTGCTTCTCAAGGAGTGATCGAAGGCGTTTTTGCGTGGAGTACTTGGATTATACGTCGCAATGTCTTCCAATTTACCGAAAGAGCAGGCAGTTGTCTGACAGTGCATGATTGGGGCCACAGTTCAATGTCGGACCGCTAGAGGCCCCGAACAAACATGGCGGCCGTGTTGTTATACGTTTGTTCGGCTTTTGTTGTTTGGGCCATGCTTTGGCCGAGTTCTGGGGCAGCACAAAATTATGGTGACTGTCCGACTTCATGTGCCTGCCTTGGAATCTTAATTGACTGCAGCGAAAAAGGTCTGGTGGAAGTTCCAAACGATCTTCATCTCCGCAGCTGGGGCACCCGATTGTAAGTTTTCACCTATTTTTGGCAGGCAAGGGGGTAGAGAGACAGTTAAACTCCCCCCCCCTTCCCTACCTGTCCCAGTTAGAAATGTACACAAAATACCCAAACAAACCCAGTATGTTTTATTATTTTTGTCCTGTATGGTAAACACGGTGGTCGAAGACAAGTGAGTTGACAAAGGAAGTTGGGATAAAGCGTTGCTTGGCAGAAAGAGCTGCCACGGGCCGTGTGTTTATTCTTGGCTTGCTACCGCGGTCTTCACACCTGAGGTGTGAAGTTATCTGACTTTGTGTAGCTCGGCACACGTTCGTACCACTCGCGAAAGGGGCTCAGAGCGCAGGGACCAGTCGGGAGTGTGTTGCACTTCATTCACATTTGCCACACGGTCGGTGCAGAATTTATCGGTAGATAATGTGTGCTGGCGTGCGCGTGGTACTAAGGCGCAAGTACTGCGCACACTTGAAGTAAGCAGAATAAACAGCTGATTCACATTCACAACCCCAGGCTCGGGGAATGGAGAACGAACTTTTTTCTTTCTCATGTTTATTCACAGAATTCGTCTTGACTACAGCGTTTCGAAATGCAGGCTTTCGTCAGCTTTAGCGGTTGTTAAAATTCCTAATTTGTTTTATTTACATTTTTTTTTTTATTAAAGCAAATGCACAAACTGTAGAATTTATGATTAAAACATAAAGAAAAGAGGATTAATTCATTGCTTTAATTGAAACCATTCTTACAATGTTTGATGTGTACATAATTGACTTTCAAAAAGTATTACCTATCATTTTCAGTAGGAATCAAACTTACATGTCGATTTGGATAATTGATTTGAGTTTTACGGAATGAAATTGAAAATGAAATGAGGCAGGGAACATTCAGCAATAAATAGTAAACATGTAGGGTAAAACAAGTAGGGTAAGTCGTGCTCCCATAAGAAAACCTAACATAGAGTAACTTTTATTCAAGACTGGCACAGCCTTTTAAACTTGAATAAAGTCGGACAAATACAAAGACGAACAATCTACTAGTGGGGGAAAAACTGAATGAGTTTGGTATTTAGCATATTAGGAAACTTGAACTAGTTTTGAATTAAAAGCAGTCTCATACGGAACTTGAATTTGTGTTCCAAGACCTCCACTTTTGAAGTCATTTTCCAGGATTGCTTTTTCTTTTTAATAGCACAAATAAATAGATTTTTAAGCTATCCTGATGATTGTTCGGAAATCACAGTATCAGTTTCAGAAGTGGAAATAGACTTATAAGAAAACAATTGGCAGTGGTTTGCGCAGATTTCATTTGGTCTTTATCTTGAAAAAGAATAACTGAAAAAAGCTGCTTGTGTAACGTCAGTAATTATTTCACACAGGCACACACACACACACACACACACACACACACACACACACACACACACACACACACACACACACCACACTCACTCACACTACACAGACACATACACACTTACAACATGCACACAACACACAAACACACAAAACACACACACACACACACACACACACACACACACACACACACACACACACACACACACACATTTTTGCTCAGAAAAGTAACACACAAGATAAGAGTTTAAGGTTTTTGATACTTCTTGTTCTTCTTCTTTCCTTTGGTGCCTAAGATCTTGAGGATAATCATTCCGGCACATACTCATCTATACCATGCTCGTATTGTGTGTGTGTGTGTGTGTGTTCGTGTGTGTGGGTACACATTGTGTGTGTGTGTGTGTGTGTTGTGTGTGTGTGTGTGACATTTATGTATAGCATGGTTTGTATGTGTGCCTGAGTCTTTATGTACCTATAGCAAATACAGTGTGTGAACAAAGTCTGCATTTGTGTAGCATTGTGTTTGTCATTCCCCTATAGATGCACCTTGCCTCCCATGTATGTAAACATATTATAATTTGTGCCTTTTTCACCCCACACATGTGTAGCATTGTGTTTTTCATTACTTCCCAAAGAAACATGAAGCATTATGTTTGTCATTTCTCCCTAGATTATGTGTAGCATTAAGTTTGTCAGTTCTCCCCCCAAATTGTAGCATTATGTTTGTCATTTCTCCCCTAACGTATGTGAAGCATTGTTTGTCAGTTCTCTCCCCAAATTGTAGCATTATAAATGTTTGTCATTCTCCCCTAACGTATGTGAAGCATTGTTTGTCAGTTCTCTCCCCAAATTGTAGCATTATAAATGTTTGTTGTTTCTCCCCTAACGTATGTGAAGTTTGTCAGTTCTCTCCTGCCTGTGTTTAGCACAGTTCGTTGTGTAGCGTTGTTTGGTTGTTTCTTCCCAAATGTGTGTGTAGCATTGTGTTTGTCATTTCTTCCCAGTTTTTGTTTGTCCTACCTTGTCCTGATGTTGACAGGCAGACATGTATGCATCGTACCTTGTAAGAAATAGAATGAGGACAGTTACTGCGGACCTTTTCATTTTATAAAATGAAACTAAGAACATTAGCTACTTTTTAGAGAAAAAAAAAAACATTTTTTTAGACTGGTTTCCAGCTTTAGCTACCATTCTCCTTTTCCATTGGTCATTTCATAATGAACAAACACAAGCATTCATGCATACACATAAGCATGCATATCGCATGCATAGAACTAGAAGCAGTTAATTTAAGGAGTGGACACTGCTTCACTCAAAACACGTATGCTCAGTTCCTCCCCCCTCTCTCGCACACCTGCGCGCGCAGCGCGCACACACACGCACACACACACACACACACACACACACACACACACACACACACACACACACACACACACACACACACACACTGCCCCCTCTCCCAAACACTCATACAGTGACACATCAACGTCATGTTACACAAGTCATGTTACATACATGCTTTAAAGTGGTTGGAATGTGAGCAGAGGATAGTCTCATGACTCAGTTAAATCAATTTATATCAGATTAAAATATGAAGAGCAGTCATTATAGGAATATAAGTAATACTTGTAATGTTCAATATCATTAGTAAATTGTCATTTAACTAGCTTATTGCTAAACAAGTGAAAGCATTATGTCCTCATTTTATTTGTTCAGTGCCTGACAAATATGATTTTAATTACAATCATACACATACATGTGATGAAAACTGTTATACTTGAGTTAATTTAATATGAAGTATCATTCATGATTCATCAAGTGATTCATTCCGCACTTTATGCACCCTGTACCCTATCAGTGTTAGTAAATATTACTAGCAACAGGATAAAACTAGAAGAAGAAGCCAGATACAAAGAGAGAAGGAAAAGAGTCTCTGTGTGTGTGGTTGTGTTGTGTGTGTGTTGTTTAACGTTAGAGACAGAAAAGAAGAGATGTTGTAAGTACTTGTGTGTTGTGGTTGGTTGTGTTGTTGTGTGTTTGTAACATTTCTATGGAGAAGTCATAACGTGTACTGTAAGCAAGCTAATTAAAAAAAAGTCTGTAAAATGTCTAATTAGATAGGTGGATTTGTATCATTTTCTAAATTGTACTATCTCTATCTAGAAGTACCTTACTGTCACTACTTGCACTGTCATCACCATTTTCATCTTGGTAAGTGCAACCCCCTGAAGCTAGTGAAACTGAAAGAATCTGAAAATAATCTTGTAAAAGTTCCACAGTCTCAGTACTTTTGTTGTCAGCAATGACAGTTCTCAGCCATAACTTTTCTGAGTGCACCCTTTATTCATATTTTTTTAAATCAGTGAAACAATTTTTTGTTGTTGTTGTAACTTCAGGATCAGTAGCAAAATTGAGCATCATTTGGATGATCAGAAACTTCCCTTTAATAGAGTTAAGAATTAAGAACAGGTACTATTATATAAATAGGTGGTTGTGCCAGCATTTTTCGATGCTTATAAGCATTTAAGTATGAACAAAAGTTACTGCAGTTCGTTTAAATGAAAATAATGAAGTTATAAAACCTTGTGGTAGATATCATGATTCACTACCACAAAAGGTTTTAAACTTTATTATTTTTCATTTAAGTATGTGATCATGTTATCTTTTACATTCATCAAGAAATTTTGAAGAGAAACTAATTGAGACTGAAATTGAAAAAAGGTGTCGTGATTGAAGCATGATTGGTGATCTATAGATATATATGATTCCATTGTAAAGTAGTTATGTTGATTTCTCTGGCTAATTCAGTAATTGCTTTTAACTGACAAACATTTTTTCGTCACCTGTCACAGGCAGGATTCAGTACCTCCTGCATTGACTGTGGCAGTTGTAATTTGTAAATTTGATGTCCGAAATTGTAAACATTCAAGTATTTATAGTCATTCACTGGAACAAAGTGCTCAGCAAATTAAAAGTGCGGAATGCATCAGTTCAAGGACCTGTTGGAACCTGTGCCCATTGACTAAAGTCGGGAAATGATGCAGGGCTAATGTGGACGTTCAGAATTGTGTTGCAAAACGTGTCCAACGCAAGTTAAACTCTAGTTTTTCATGTTGTAATATTTTCATTTACTTCTTAATGTACCTTTTTTTTTTTTTTTTTAATAACTGCACATTATCATTTGCTTAAAAATCAGTCTAGTTTTGTTCAGCAGTCTTAAAATTAGATGGCATTATAATGACATTCGTTTTTATTCTCAAATGGTGATTGATAACAATCCATTTGGTGATCGTATCGTTTAAAAGACCACTGCTAAAAGAAATTGCTTCTTTATTATTGTAAAGAGAAAATTAAAATTAAAAACCGTATCAGAGCAAAAAAAAAAGCAAAATCAGCTGAATATTATAATGACATTCATTTTTGTTCTTTTATTCTCAAATGGTGATTGATAACAATCCATTTGGTGATCGTATCGTTTAAAAGACACTGCTAAATGATAACAACCCATTTGGTGATCGTATCGTTTAAAAGACCACTGCTAAAAGAAATTGCTTCTTTATTATTGTAAAGAGAAAATGAAAATTAAAAACCGTATCGGAGCAAAAAAAAGCAAAATCAGCTGAATATTTCTCATGGTTACTTACAGGGGGGGGGAAAAAAAGACAGTGACAAAACGTGCATATTGGAGTGATTTTCGTGGAGTAAAAATGGGACAGTTATTCAGGTATGCTGGAATTTGTTGGAAAATTCCCAGATACTGTTAAAAAATAAAACACATGGGAGGTTTGACTAAACTTAGTGTGCCTTGCTTCGTCTCATTAAAGTTAAGTGTTTGCATAAAAATTTACATATAAAACTCTATTTTATCCACAGCATGATGTTAAAACTGAATTTGCAATGAAGCTGGTTGATTGTGTTAAAACCGAATTAGCAATGAAGCTGGTTGATTGTGTTTAAAACTGAATTAGCAGTGAAGCTGGTTGATTACAAGTGTTAAAACTGAATTAGCAGTGAAGCTGGTTGATTGTGTTAAAACTGAATTAGCAATGAAGCTGGTTGATTGTGTTAAAACTGAATTAGCAATGAAGCTGGTTGATTGTGTTAAACTGAATTAGCAGTGAAGCTGGTTGATTGTGTTAAAACTGAATTAGCAGTGAAGCTGGTTGATTACAAGTGTTAAAACTGAATTAGCAGTGAAGCTGGTTGATTACAAGTGTTAAAACTGAATTAGCAATGAAGCTGGTTGATTGTGTTAAAACTGAATTAGCAATGAAGCTGGTTGATTGTGTTTAACTGAATTAGCAGTGAAGCTGGTTGATTGTGTTAAAACTGAATTAGCAGTGAAGCTGGTTGATTGTGTTAAAACTGAATTAGCAATAAAGCTAGTTGATTGTGACACAGTTTGCCCAAGCCAACTAATGAACTATAGGTTATCAGATAATTATGACAACTTCAGCATACACTACAGGAAGTGATTCTATTCAAGCATAGTTTCTGTTGGTTATTCCAAGCAGTTCTGCCCTCTGTACATAATTAGTATTGTTTTGAAGCACAAAGCCTCTTTTTTTGGGGGGGTGGGGGGGTGTCTGTTTTTCGCTATTGATCAAATTGGTCTAACTTTTTAATGTGTAAACAGATAACATTTTACCTTCATGAAACCAAACTATAAGTATAACTCTATGACGAAAAGGTATGAACTTTTTAGAATTAAAATCCAAACTGGACGGAAAACAACAACAAAAAGAGGCTCACTTTTTTACTATGTAAGTAACAAATGCCATTGGTATCTAATGTATTTTATTTTATTTGTTTTTTTATATTCATCAGTTTCTGAGAATGTAATTTTTGTTTAATTAAAGATAGCATACAAGAATTTAAATGCTTTCTGGTTGCAGAGCTATATGATAGTGCTAAAAAACTTGAATAGGTAACGTTAAAAAAACTCCTAAGATTCGAACATCAAAACTTTTTTTTTTTTTTTTTTAATTTTTTTTTTAACCTAAGTAGTTTTTGTTACTTGAACCAAATTATGTTCACCATTACAATGATAAAGATCTTTATAACAGAATTCAAAGTCTGTTTGATTTTTGGACTTTGATTTTCATACCAATGGCTATTAATTCTTGATTGCTTGTTTGTGGTGACTTCATATGATTGCAGAACTTTGTTTATTTATCCAGACCGTGTGGTATGACAGTTGTCAGTGATTCATACCTGATGATCAGATATTAATAATCAATGCAGATGCTTAGATCAATAGACGGTTTATCTATTAGGTCCATGGCACGTTTATCACACAGCTGATCAGGTTTTGGGGAAACATGGGTCCCAGTCCATATCCATCAAATGTGAGCCATGGATGGCAGGTTGATGGTGGTGCATGTGTTGATTCAGGACAAATGGCTATTCCAGAGCACCAGGGGCTGGGGCTGGGAAAGCACTCGCAGCCCACAACTCATGCGTTGGTAGGGAATCAAGGCAGAGAAGATGTCTTTTCCGCCTTGCCTTGTTTGCCAGAGGTGTGCCATTGTAGGCAGGGGGAGAGGGGGGGAGATCTGCCCATCACAGATGAGGCATTCATTGATTTATGGGGAAAACACGTTGCCCCCTTCTTTGCATCCTCAGGAATAGGCTGGGTTCTTACAGTGTGTAGCAGCTTCCAGCCCCTCAGTAGTCACTGAGCGCAATTCATTGTCTTAAATCTCTATTCATCTTTTCATTTCTATTGTTCTGAATGTTCGAAGTTACTCACACACACACATGCACACACACACACACACACTGTCACACTCACTCTCACTCTCACACTCACATTCAAGCACTTACTCATTCACATACACTCACACACACAGATCTGCGCATGTCAGCACTCTGTGAGTGTGAATGTTGTTTTCAAGAATAATACAACGGTAGTAAAAATAACTGAATATTTTGGAGCCATCTTTGACTGAAAGTGAAAATGCTATCAAAGGGCGACAGTCAACACGTTGAAGAGCATCTTGCTAAAGTAATCAACGAAGATAAAAGGGATGCAAGGTTGTTTTCCATTGTGAAACAATGCCCTTTACTTCACCAGACTAATGCCGCTTACTGAGTCCATCAGCCATGTACAATGCAGACATGTATAATAATGCACACAGAACAATGTAAAGCTATGCATTGACCTGATTTGCATCTTTTGTTGAAAAACATTTTTTGAAATAGTTCAGCATAGGTTTTGTAAAACCTCCATTGTACTGCTGTGCTGAACTAAGTCAAAACCTTTGTTTTACTTACTATGTTAAACTGTCTTTTTGGCCAACTTCCACAAAATTTGTACTGACGCAGTGATAGAGCTGAATGGGAGGAAGGTATTGCTCCTCTCATCTTCTGTTCTCCAAGGGATCCATTAAACAAAAAACCCACATTTCTCACAACATTTCTGTTACAGTGATGAATTTACTGTTCTGTTTCTAGCTGTAAAAACGGTTTAAAATCAACCTCTGAAAAACCGTAGACCTTATCTTTTCATATTCTGATTTCCTTTGTACTCTTCTGTCAAAGTCATTGCCAGCCACAGTATATTCAGCTGTTGAAAGGTCATGACGGTATATATGCACACATACTCCCACTCTGAAAATTATATTTTGTTTTTTTATACCATGGCTATGATGAGATAAAAAGGGGGCTTCTCTGAGGCCTAGAAGTAGAACCAATGTGTGGGATGTATTGCATGTGTAGGTCAGGTATCTATGGCTACCATGAAATTCTTTTCCCAAATCATTTTTCTTTATTTATTCACTTACTTAAATTAATCTGTTGTAGAACTTTGTGTAATCTCTGAGCACTGTGGGCCTCATAACTTAGCATGTGATATCTAGGGATATTATCATTAATCCGCATTCACCCATCCCTGTGACCTCCTAACTTAGCATGTGGTATAGGGATATTACCATTAATCCGCATTCACCCCATCCCAGTGACCTCCTAACTTAGGATGTGGTATAGGGATATTATCATTAATCCGCATTCACCCCATCCCTGTGGCCTCCTAACTTAGCATGTGGTATAGGGATATTATCATTAATCCGCATTCACCCCATCCCTAACTTCTCATAGTATTCCCCTCCCCCTCCCCCCTCTTATCCTCCTTCTCTCTTATCTTTTCAGTGTTAACACAGCACTCCCATTTCCAAAAGGAAACATGTAGCGCACATTCAGTGATTCACACAAAACAAGGTGTACACACATTTACAGAGTTTCACCTGTTCTCCCCCACCTCACCATCCCCCCTTCTTTCAATGTTAACACCAGAATCCAATTTCCAAAGGGAATACCCAATGCAGTGAATATAATACACTCATTATGTCATATGCACTTGCACGCACACACTCACTGAGTCATTCTCACAACACACAGCTCGAGAGAAAGAGACTGCATGAAATAGTATTTGATAGCTTGAGTGAGAGAGAGATGATGCCAAAATATTACTTGCAAAAAATTCAGATGTGTTCCCTGGCATCTTGATCTACTTCCTCCAGTAAGCCAAAAAAAAGTAATGAAACTAAGCCCCGTTTTCTTCTTTATGATAGGTTCTCATCCTGTAAGACTGGACTTTCTTTTCAGAGGATACCCCCTTCATTAGATTTACCCCCCTCCATGCCCTGCACCTTTCACCCAGTTCCACCCACTTCCCTAGTCCCTTCCACTCTTCCATTGCCATGTATTTCTGTCTTGTAAACAAAACATTGATCACACAAAGGATGTAGTCCAACAATGTGTGTGTGTGTGTGTGTGTGTGTGTGTGTGTGTGTGTGTGTGTGTGTGTAACAACTAACATGCTTGCTAGCTTCTTGCAAGACTTGTATTGTCTTTAGTCCAATTACATTTTGACTGAGAAATAAAAATATGCATGTGGGTCTAAAAGAAAATGGGAATTGTTTAGCAGAGAGTTGGTAACTGGTGCTTTGTGGATGAAGGTAATTTAACAAGGTATGTTTTGGTAGATGAGTATGCTAATCACTAAATATAGTAAATTGGGAGGGTTTTTACTCAAGACTGACCCAGACTGGGTTGTAGAGATTACTAGAACTGCATGATTCTAGGATGATGTGTACAGTAGCTTGGATGTGATGTTGGCCGAAAATTCTCCCAGTTTACACACACTCAAACCAAGGGCATTTATAGATTAAGCTACACATAGCCCAAAGCACAGAATCATGTCCACAGCTGAAATTGGTGCACTTTCCAGACTCTGATCACACATGTATGCAATAGCAATTCAAGTCATAAAGTAGCATGCATTATTTGGAATCAAGTGACGTTTTACTTGAATTGATTGAGTTGGCTCGAAAATTGCATGCTGTCTCCTATATTTTGCAGTAAGTGAACCAAATTACTTTGAAGTTTGGATGTTCTGTGATATGCTTTGAAACATATTATCTAGATGTGTGATTCAGCAAAAGTGTTAGGAAAAAAAAAAATCATAATAAGTATATCTTCTTCTAGCTTAATGATTTTAATCATCATTATGGTGGAAATTTACACCATGTGGTAAGTCATACTGTTCTGTGTGCTGGTAACCAATTTCATATGAGCACATTCAGTGATTCACTTAGTACAACAATGAAATAGACTGACGATAATTAAAAGCTTGACTTTAGCCAGTACTTTGATTGGTTTTTACAGTCAAAAGTACCTGATTTTTTAAATCTTTACTCCTGAATGTAGTGATTATAATTTTCTTGCAAACACTTTTTATGAACATTTTTCATCCAAGTACGAACTTGATGAATGAGTCCACTGACCTAAATTTGCGAATGTTTTATTTCATGCCCTTAAACATTCCACTTAAGAGGTGACATAGGTGACACATGTTTTCCAAGGAGAAATGAGAAAATAAAAGTAAAACATTCAAGAATTAGTCATGATTATAGCTGATTACTGTTATTTTCGAACAGGAGTCACAATGCAGCCAGGGAAAAAAATGTCTTCCATAATCAGAGGTTTAAATGATTACTTGTGGAAATCACCAGTGCAACAGATTTCATGAAACCTGTAGTCTAGAGCTGAATTCCTGTGAAGGAGTGGCATGTCAGTTTTTTGTTGACCACCAGTTGACCACCATCAGCATCAGAATTCAAAAATGGATTGGAGTTTATTTATGTACTTTATAAAAAAAACAAATTTTTCAATTTTCATAAAACAAAGAATGATGCACAAAATACCCTTTGAAAATATGCTTCAGAAGTCAGTTTACCCGTTAAAATGAGAAAAACAAATGGCCACCATTTGACCATTGAACATTAGAACTGTGCATAGTGTGTATAATCACAGCAGATCTCAGTCTGCTGAAGGAGCTCACAAAGCAGTCACAGAGTGCTCCTGTTACCACTACACCTGTCAGTGTAAGGCTGTATGAAGTGGAAATCAGAAGAGATGCCATTCATTTCTTGACATGACACAGCCTAAGTTAAAGTGAAACACAGCCCAGCATGCAGTGCATCTCATGAATCTATGTTGTGTTGTTGAGTACATGAAAGTTTTGTTTCATGATTTCCGGTCAAGTGGCTGCTTTAATCATTGTCAGCCTCTAAAATTACATAGATCTACAGTGATTATGAAACATTCTAATTAAATTTCTCTGTCTGTCTGTCTGTCTGTCTGTCTGTCTGTCCTCTCTCTCTCTCTCTCTCTCTACTCTCCCTCTCTCCCTCCCTCTCCCTCTCCTCTCTCTCTCTCTCTCTCTTTATACAGAGTGAATGGTAAGACCCATGTATTCCCAAGTGTATCTAGATTAATAAAAGGAAAGAAAGTCTGGCTCCATATATTCACAAATTTGAAAAAGAACTTTAGGGAGCAGGGAACGGACTTGGGGGAGTGACGACCCTTTAAAAGTGGAAAATGTGAATCTGATGACCCTTCAGAATTCAATCAGGAGTGGGAATTCTCCAGTTTTTTTGTGTTTTTTTTTTACTCGCATCCTGTTTTTCTATTTGGGATCTTTTTTTCTTTTTTTTTAAAATCTGATTTCTTTTTTTTTTGTTTTTGTTTTTTTAGAGTTACTTTCAGGCGAAAAACCTTTCCAGCAAAAAGAGAGGTGGAAATACTGACAGTTGGTTCTTATCCTTTCAATGTGGTAAACAGATATTTTTCAGTTGTAGCAAATGTGGTAAACAGATATTTTTCAGTTGTGGCAATATACTCTGTGCGCATCACTTACTGTGTGAATTATAAATAGAGAATGATTATATTTACAACAAATAAGTTTTGGAAATAAACTTTTTGTCCGTTGTTTTCAAAGCCTTCAATCATGTGCAGAATGCCTCTCAATGCACCAAATTTCTTGTAGAACTGGAAACGAATTGTCAAGGAGCATACCTCTGGAACTCCCTGGTTTCCTTTTTTTGTTTTTCCATAGAATCCCTCCCCTGTCTATTCTGAAGGTCAGGTAACCACTTAAAAACAATAGTCGACAGGAGTTCTGCGTTTTAAGCAAATCTTGACAACCAAAAAATTTGATTTGACATTTGCAGAACTTTGTATGTATCATTAAAATCTGTGGGGGGAAAGGGACGATGTGGTTAACTTCACATTTTGTGAAAGCTGTACACTGTGATTGTGAAATTTTAATATAAACTTAGTAGAAAGAGATAGAGCTTGGTTTACAACAGAAGTGAGATTCCTCTACAGATCTTCCCATCTCCCCAAATTAAATGATTTTCAGCCCCTTCTCTCCCCCATCTCGCCCAAAGCAAATTTGGGAGGGGGTAGGGGGTGGATGGGTATGAGAAATCCCCACGAGGTGAGAGATGGAAGATGATATGATATTCTTGTGAAGTTACGAACAAAATCACACTCTTTTTCTTACGTCTTTACTTCTTAGGTGGAAGATGTTAACTTTCTGTGGACTGCCATACAGTGCTAGATAAACCTTTGCCAAAGCAAAAAGAACTTTGATCTGAAATCTTATTATTAATATCTTATATCATTATTCATACCATAGATGTTGAAATACTTGATTTGGAAGTGTGAAGTTTCAAATTATAAACATAATGCCATTAATGGTGTTGAAGACTGTTCATTCAGAGATCTTTTTATTATTATCATTATCATTACTATTATTATTATCATTATATTGTTGTTATTATGATTGTTAGAGCAGTGGCTTATCTATTGTAAAAGTATGATTTGCAAAGAAAGAGGATTAGTCTTTGTTTATTACAGGAAATGTAGAAGTATGATTAGCAATGGAAGAGTAATAGTTTTTGTTAATTACGGGAAATATGGCATATTTGGATAGATGGCAGGCTAAAAATGTTTTTGGAGCTGCTTTTCAATTACAACAAATTTCTGTTTATTAGTCTGGACAGTTAACCTTTCACTGTGGTTGAGAAGGAACATCCATGTAAACATTTGTGCACTTTTAGCAATATAATGTGATATGAAAATTAAGGAAAATGTGAAGTTATGAAATGTTAATGTTATGACTTTCCTTTTTCATTATTTTTACTGAAAGAAATTGTATTCATTGGCAATGTAAGCGAAGAAGAATAAGAATACTGTTCACAAACTCACCCAAATAAACTAAACTCATATGAACAGAGAACTTCTTAGCTTTTCTGACACCGTGTGGAAGAATGAATACTCATTGTGAAGTAAATGAGAACAAAGGAGACAGTGAATCTTTGCAGTAGCCTTTGTTTTTGCCTGCAGTCTGCATACCTTTCAAGAGAACACTGAAATTACAGACTTGTTGAGAATTAATCTTTCATATCACAAAAATGGACATGTTTTGTGCCTATGTCCTTGTTTTGGATTTCCAATCCAGTGACTGCACCCAGATGAAAGTGAAACTTAATCAATTAAATCGCAGTTTTAGTGATTCATTGATATCATTCATTCTTGAATTCCTGGCCATTTTGACTAGCATTCAAAGAAACAAGGTTAAAAGACCGGTTTGCCCAAAAATTAAACTGCTAAGAAAATGTGCACATCTATGTAGTGCTCTGGTGTCAAAATCAAACAAAGAGTCCAATGATATGTTGAACTTTAAGACTTCGTTCATTCAGACTGAATGGAACGAAAATGAATTTTTTTTTTTTTTTTCCCATTTAATCTAACAGATTGTGAACAAATACTCTGAAACTGGTCTTTTTAGTTTTAGGGGTTGGTAAGTTTTTAAACAGTTGTAAATTTGTATTTTGCTATGTAACTTTGTACCAATACTGGTTTTAATTTAACTTTTATAGCCCCCCTGTCTGGCCTCATGGTCAGCAGAGCAACAAAAAACAAAACAAAAAAACGACATGATTTGTGAAGCTGACCTTGACTGAAGATCTGTACACTATCACTGTGCTGTTTATCAGTGCTTTGCATCACAAGCGGGTTCACTGACTTGAGAAAGATGAGTTGCTGTTTGGCTTGCCCCTCCCTCACAACCTCCACCTCCCTCTCTTTCTCTGTGTATTATATATCTGCATCTCTAGTCTCTGTCGCTTCTAAGTCGGGTCCTTTTTTTTTTTTTTTTTTTTTAAATGAAAACGTCTGATTGTGGCTTCTTTGTCCAATCCACTCTTCCTAGACTAACCCATTCTTTCTCTCTCACTCTCCTTGGGAGAGAGGGAGAGAGAGAGAGAGAGAGTGTGTGTGTGTGTGTGTGTGAGGGTGAGAGAGAGAGATGTGTGTGTTTTAATCTGACAATAGACCATTTTCAGTCAGCAGGTTGAACTGAATTTAGTCAGTGTGTGTGTGTGTGTGTGTGTGTGTGTGTGTGTGCATGCACAAGTGGGCGTATACGTGTCGTTCATGTGTGCACGTGTGCTCAGATGATATGTGTGGTACTGTATGTGTATACGTGTGTGTGTGTGTGTATACACTTAGTGCATGTGTACATCTGTTTGTATACATGTGTACGCTGTGCAGTGTAAGTTAAGCAGACAGCAGTTACTGTAACACTTTGATGTTGTCCTCTGTTTCAGAGAACTGCAGTCCAATGGAATAACATCATTACGAGATGACGATTTCAAGGGCTTGAGCATGCTTGAGGAATTGTAAGTTGTTTACGTTGTCAGATCTTAAATTCACGCATTGGTTTCAGTTCTCATGTTGTATTTGTCTTGTTTTTACTTTCTGATTCCATGATTAAGACTGTCCCTGAGATGTGACATAACTTAACGGGAACACTTGTTTGATTGTTAGTTCAAAACTGCTGGTCTCTTACATTTACAGTACCTCAGTAGCTTGTGTAGTGGATCTGACTTTGAGAACTTGCTGACAGTCTTTCCACATGTGTTGAAACTGAGATGTAAAATTTGAAATTAACCAATTGCAACCCATCAGTTTAACAACTGTGCTTTATTCATTACATTCTTGAATTCAAATCTTGTATAGTAAGTGTAAAAAAAAAAAAGTGTTATAATAAGCTGCTATTACATACATTGTGAATTTGACTTGATGTAAAGTAGTCTGGACAATAAAGAAATTTGAAGACTAAAAAAAGGGAAAAATTAAAATGCTTATAGTATAAATAAAAGAAAAATGTATACAAACCAGTGTCAGTTGATAGGTTTTGGTTTCCTGGCTTTTATTTTGTGTACATGTGTCTGTTAGTATTGCATTGCATGCTAGTTTTGTTTAGTAATGAACATGTGACTTTCCTTCAACCTATAACATGATCATAATAATAACCTAATTAAGACTGATCAGATGGTTTTGTTGTTAAGAAAAAAACACTTAGAACCCCCCTCCAACAACTCTGTGTGTGTGTGTGTGTGTGTGTGTGTGTGTGTGTGTGTGTGTGTGTGTGACAGAGGGAGAAAGGATATGATGTTCCCCCACAGATTCTAGTTTCTACACACAGTAAAAACTGACACAAAGCAAACAAGTTTGTGATGTTGTATTCATGTATTTGTGCATGGTGTACATGTGTGTACAAGTTTGTGAATGCACAACCACACTCATGCCTGCAGGGCACACGCACACACTAACATGTACACATGTGCACACTTAAGCATGTGTGTGTGCGCGCACGCGCGCGCACACACACACACACACACACACAAATGAATACATGTGTAACATACATATATATGTGTGCTTACACATAACTCTTTCAGTTCCCAGTCGGTCTTCAGTATTGTAATTCAATTGAAATTTTTA
>CM065721.1:4982198-4994698 GCA_033310375.1 Conus canariensis | reverse complement strand
TGATCAGTGAGCCCGGAGTCTGAGAGATTTGAGGAGAGTGTGGTGCCTTTGGTAGAGAGACAGGCAAGAGGGCCCGGAGTTTGAGAGAGTTGATGAGAGTGTGGTGCCTTTGGTAGAGAGACGGGCAAGAGAGCTCGGAGTCTGAGAGATTGGATGAGTGTAATGCCTTTGGTAGAGAGGCAGGCAAGAGAGCCCGGTGTCTGAGAGAGTTGATGAGAGTGTAGTGCCTTTGGTAGAGAGACAGGCAAGAGAACCCGGAGTCTGAGAGATTTGATGAGAGTGTGGTGCCTTTGGTAGAGAGACAGCAAGAGAGCCTGGAGTCTGAAAGATTGGTTGAGAGTGTAGTGGAGTGGGGAAGGAAAGTGACGGGGTGGGGGTTAGGGAGCTGACATTTTTCGTGACGGATTGTGCTAGACTGACTCTTGCCTCTGTGTGTGTGTGTGTGCGCCGCGCGCGCGCGCGCGCGCGCGCGGTGTGTGTGTGTGTGTTGATGGGGAGGGGGGGGGGCATGTTGCTGAGGTCATCGCAAGTCTTCCATTCCCCCCCCCCCCCCCCCTTTTGTATGCATCGAAGGGGGAGGAGGAGGGCTTTATGATTTGCACGTTATGTATTCGGAGTGTCCGAGTGCGTTTATCTCGACGATTTTTTTCCCCGCATTGGGTTACGGGGCTGGAAAAAAAAAAAAAAGGGAGGGAGGGGGGGGGGGGGGGGGGGGGGGGGGGGGGGGGGGGGGGGGGGGGGGGGAACGGGACGAAGAAGGGAGGTAAGCTGGCATTTGAGTCTTGACGGGCAGGTGGGGTCACCTTGCTGTCTGTCCGCAGAAGGACGGACGGTGTTTGACACCTGTCGGCGGGGTGACGCCATCATCAGGCAGACTACACACAGGGCTGTTGCTTGTCTGCGGGGTCCGTCAGTCTCTTGATAACCCGCCCCTGGCCACGGCTCCGTTACAGCTCGCCAGTATCACTGTCAGTCACCACCGGGCTTCTCTCTCTGCTATCTTCTCCCGTCCAACTGCCCCCCCCCCCCCCCCCCCCCCCCCCTCCCCCCTCACAGCTCGCCAGTATCACTGTCAGTCACCACCGGGGCTTCTCTCTCTGCTATCTTCTCCCGTCCAACTCGCCCCCCTCCCCCCCCCCCCCCCCCCAAACGGATGCCCAGTGTGAAGTAATGGTTATATCCCAGTCACGCTGCTTACCGTTTCATCACCTTACACTCGCCGCTGTCTCAGTCTGGGACTAATAGTAAAGAAAATCTTTTCTGTATAGTGTATTATGTCCATGGTTATAGAAATGGGACCACAAAAAAAATTAACATAAAAAACAAAAAAATTGTTCATGGGACAAAAAAGTAACATAAAAAAACAAACATTGGTCAATGTGTATCAACTGTCAGAATCTTCACTATTTACTCATTTAGTTGCTTCCTTTCTACACAGACAGGTCAAATTTTATGTTATTTTGAATAAAATCCAGAATCCCGTGATGATTTCCATATGACTGACTTTCCCAAGAGAGATTGTTGCCCTTGTCATTCCCCCGTTGTCTGTTTTCTTGTTTGTCAGAGTGATGATTTTACCTGTTTCAGAAATCTCAGTCACAATGATATCATCCACATCAACGGGTCAATCTTCCGGCACCTCGTCAATCTTCGTGTATTGTGAGTAATCCCATGAATTATTCTTTTAGACTAGCTGTAAATGTTGTATCTGATCGGAGTATGATGGAATGTTGTATTCACCAAGTGCTACCAAGAAACTGAGAAAAACACAGAAAGGCCAATGGATATGAAATTTGTTGAAAATGTCGTATAATATTTTTTTTATTGATATTTTCAGTATACTTCAAATTCGCATTTTACTCAGTTTCAGTGCTTTTCTCAGTTCCCTGGAAGTACTTTGTGAATACAGTTTAAAATCATCATGCTTGGTGAATACAATTCGAAATTACATACTTTATTCTCAAGTGACTAAATTTTCCAATATTCATCATTAGTTCTTAAATTCATCTTGTGCAAAATTTTGGAAGCTTTTGAATTATTAGAATATATTCATGTTTATTCTTTCTCATCCACATTTTTTTTTTTTTCAATTTTAAAGTGAAGTTTTAACTCCAGACAGAATTCCCTAGATAAATTTTGTTTGCAGAGTAACGAGATGAAATACATTTTGGTATGGGAAAAGGCTAAATTAAGCGTTTATTCAGACATATTCTCTGTGTGTGTGTGTGTGTGTGTGTGTGTGTGTGTGTGTATAGATATTTGTATATACCTGTATTTCTTTTTTATTTCACAGACGAATCACCAACAACAAACTGACAGAAATGCCTGTCTTCCCGCGACACCTGAACATCACAGAGCTCTCACTGTAAGTTGCATTGTTTTACACCTTTCAGTGGCAGTTGTCCTTTGGTACTTTGGTGTTTTCATGCATGTGCAGTATAACTACTATAACTATGGTATAAATGATATGTAACAACTTTGTTAACTGGTTTTGAAATCTGATCAATTAATGCATGAAACATGTTATGATTCAGGTATTGGTTGGTATCTGTGTTCTGTTTGTTAATTTACAGTCTGTGTTCTACTTGCAAGTAGACGTTTTCATGTCGCTCTTTCTGATTATTGTTCAGCTACACCCAAAAGCAACACACTCTTTTTTCCCTCCAGTCTTTTCCCACCGTCCCCAAGTGTGTGTGTGTGTGTGGATACATGCACCTTTACAAAGACATCTGCATGCGTTTGTTGTGATTTTAAAAGAAGTCTTGGATATATATAATTTTTCTTTCTTTGGGGGGGGGGGGGGGGGGGGGGGGGGGGGGGGGGGGCTGGCCCATGAAAGCAGGGCAGGGTGGGGTTCAACAGGGTGGGTGCCCAGTCAGTGCCTTATCAGGCGATGGCCATCAGTGAGTGGAAGGGCAGGCCAGGGGCCACAGGGCTGTTCCAGCTAATTTGATCGCCGGCCCAGTCACAAGTCGTCTAAATACGCGGCTCATCCCGCCCGGCCTTTATTGCCAACAGCCCCGGGGCGGCTCTCTCACGATCACCTGTCACACCAGTCACCTCGGAGCCACGAGGCCTTGGGCTCAGAGCGCTCGGTCGGTCGCTGCTCGTCTCGGTTCAGCCCGACGGGGGGGAGGGGGAGTGTGTGTTTACTCTGGGCTTGAAGCCTGTTGAGTTTCCTCTGCCCCGCCGGTGTCAAAGAGTGTTATCAGCAGCCATTGTTTTTGGCGAGGTGTGCTGGAAGGAAAGAGGGTGACGAGAGGGGGGGGGAGTGAAGGGTGGGGGTGGGGTGGGGGTGGTGGTGCGAGAGCAGCGGTGGAGAGTGATGGTGGGAAGGGCAGGGGGTTAAATTCAGACAATCTGAGAGGTGTTGGGGATCAACTGGTGTCGAGGCAATTTGACCTCGTGATGAAAGAAACAGGGTGGATGGAGGGAGGGGAGGGGAGGGGAGGGGAGACAAATGATTCTTGATGCTTTTGTCAAAGAAGGATAAGGATTCAAAGGCAGAATGCTCCTTTTATTACTTCAGTGGCCTGTTAGTTCAGGATGAAGAATGGTTTGTGTTTTGTTGAAGAATGCATGTTGGTTTGAATAACTTTTATTTAAGAAACAAGTAAACAGAATACCTTCATAATAGTCAGGACAAATGGGCAACAACAAGCCCTATACTGTGCTCAAATATACATTTACAATATATTGCGGTTAATACATTCACAATATATTAAGCATTTCACCTTGTGCTTGGGATTTATGCATGATGGAATGCATGTTGATCTATTTTAACTAAAATGATAAAGCCTTTGATTTGTAGATTCTCTTGTTTAGTTCACAGGAACAGTCTCTTAGTCTTACCCTACATTTTGCACCATACATTACTATGTTAGTCACGAGCCTGCTAGTGTTACTGATTAGCCAGATGAATAGAGGGCATAGAGAGTGGTGTCTGGAGTAGGTTGGATCAGAACAGCCACCACTGAACACTGGCCACCAAAATGACTAAGCTGCAGCGCAGTGTCTGCTCTAGTGGGCTGCCACCTGGCGACTTGATAGTGATTCATTGATGGCTCCCTGTGGCTTTCTGTGCTTGTGTTGTCTGAAGGTGAGCCTCTGGTGATCTGGAGGGGGGAGTAGGGGGGGGGGGAGGCTGGAATAAGTGGCATAGGAATAATGCCATCAACGGGAGGAAGAGTGGGGGGGGGGGGGGGGGGGGGGGGGGGGGGGGGGGGGGGGGGGGGGGGGGGGGGACTCAAAAGAAGAGACAGCAAAAAGAAAAAATAGAAAGAAAAAAGGACACCAAAAAATCAGTGATTCTCTCACATGCTCTCACACAAGCATGAATGTATGCTCATATGCCCACACGCGTGCACACACACATGTACACACACACACACACACAAACGCATGCCAGTGCACACACAGGTGTATGCATGCAGCCACACGTACACACGCAAATGCACGCATGCATGTGTATGCACATACATACATATGATATATATACACACCCACATACTGTCTTTCTCTCTCTCTTTCACACTTTCAAAAGTATGAAATTTGCACATGTGTACGCAAACACACATTTCATTGTGAGCAAATCCGTGCACATTGAGAACGACTGAAGTTAGCTGGCTTTGGGTGTGACTGTATGTCATGGGTTCTTTTCCTTTCCCCTTTGTCTCATCAGAAACTTCTCTGCCTCCATCGTGTTCTGGGCTGTCTCTTTTCATTTTTCAGAGAACTTTATAAAAACAATGTTTAAGCTTTATTTTTAAAAGCTTTATACTATTAATTGAATGGGAAGATGTTACTATCAGAGAGGGGGAAGAGGTGGGAAGTTGAGTGTAGAAATACAGCTTTGGGGTCAGTTTATGACATGTTTTTATGATTTATAGGTTTGGTTTCATGGCCACAGAGTTCAGTGTTCTTGTCCCCACCCTTCATTCTTTCTCCTGTCTTTGTTCTCAGGATCTCTCGTCTCTGTTATCACACACACACACACACACACACACACACACACACACATGCACACACCACACACACACACACACACACACACACACACACACACACACACACACACACACATACACACACACACACACACACACACACACACACACACACAACACACTCTCTCTCTCTCTCTCTCTCTCTCTCTCTCTCTTTCTAAAGTTCAGCCAGAATGGTGTGAAAATTAGACACCCCCCCTCCTCTCCCCCCCCCCCCCCCCCCCCCCCCCCCAATAAAAAAGTAAAAAATGGAGAAAAAAAATCAAGTTTAGATATGAAGCCAGCTATTGTCTACATGTCTTTCATGTTCTTGGCTTGAAACATGTAGTCATCTTTGATCCAGTAAAACTATTTATGGCTTGTTTAGTCTATGCCAAAGGCTAAAGGGTTGTAGGGCTCAAGGGTGTTTTGATCTTTGCAGTAGGTTGTGAAAACACAAACACCCTGGCACCTAGTTGTTTATCAGTGCCCACCCATCTTTGTTATAAATATGTCTGTCTTCTCACTGAAGAAACCTGTCTGAGAATCTCACCTTAGACATCTTCATATCACTATATATCAGTGCTAGCGCCCACAGTATGTGACACACATGGACACACAGACTGACTGAGACTGTATGTCTGTCTCATGCAGATGTGTTCCAAACATGTGTAAAGTAGAAGCAAGTGTGATTGTTAACCTGTGTATACAGTTTGCTGACTCTGATTGTTATGTAAATGAAACATGTCTTTTGTTTAATGTAATATCAGTCTTCCAGCAACATCGAAGTGAAAATCTGTGAGGAGGATGTTCCTGCCTGTTAGTTATTTTTTCTTTTTTATTGATTTAAAAACATACTCTTTAATTCCTGTGAAGAAAAAAAAAGGACAGAGAAGCAAAAGGAATTATGAGAGTAAAGTAAGGAACAAAGTTCTGTTGTGGTTAATTCTGTACTTGGGCCTAGTCAGTCATGTGTATGGACCACTGCTCACAATGTGACTGAAAGTGAAGAGGGGGGGACTGTACATGGTGTCGTAGAGAAATTCATGTGGGCAAAGGAGCAGGAATGTACATGATAGTGTCTTCGAGAAATCCATGAAGTAAAGAAAGGAGACGAATAGTGTCATGGAAAAATCCATGGAGTTGAGGGGGGGTATAGTGCCTTGGAGAAATCCAGGAAGGTAAAGATGGGGGACTGCACAGTGCCACAGAGAAATCCTTGAAGGTAAAGGAGGAGGACAGTGTCTAGTGTGGTGGAGAAACCACAGCCCGGGGATGGAGCCTATGGTCTTGTTGCTGTTCAGGCAGGTGGCCCAGACCACTACCAAGCTTAGGTCAACACCCAGTGCTAGCGTGAGCAAAGGAATGAACTGTCTGTTGTTGCAGAGCTCACAACATGATCCACACCATATCCCCTGAGGCGCTACAGGCCCTGCCAATGCTACAGAAGCTGAACTTGAACCACAATCAGATCATGGATATTCCTGTTGGAGCCTTTCCCTCTCCGTCTCATCTCACTCGCCTGTAAGTTCACCATTCTTGTAAATCGTGGGTGTAAATCTGTGATCTGTGCATGATTTATTGCATGTTTGTGTCTGTCAGTATTCACTTGTTATATATATATATCAAAATATCATGAACTATTTAATATGACATTTATACAGTGTTCTTTGGGGGCAATGAAAAAATCTCTGTATATTGAAATATGTATGACAGTGAGATTATTGAGAATCTGAAAATCTTTGTATTATTGAAGATGCTAAAAAAAAAAAAAAAATTTGATGAAAACTAAAGGAAAATTAGATTCATATACAAATACAAATTCATCGATTCACGGTTGATATGCTATTAGATTTATATAATGTATTTGTGTGATTTGGTGAAGCCACACACACATTGAATTAATAAAGAAATCAAACTTTTACATCTAGAATTTTGAATTAAAATGGCGACTCCCAGGGACATCAAGAGCACCCCCACACCCTCCTTCCAGAAAAAGTCTTCAATTTTTCTTCACCAGAGTGCATCCTGGTTTTTTTTTCCCCCAAAGAATAGCTGGCATTTACAAATACAGACTTTTTGACTCTCCAGTGAACAGTTATGAATGGGAAGCCTAACGAGCTTCACCTGCAGTGAAACAACTGGGGTTGGCTTTCAACCTCAGAGTCTTTGCACAAAGTACTTCCCTGCTGGAACTCTGAGACTCTTTGCAGGAGCTGAGGTGAAGCCTGTGTTTGCCTTCTCCTCGTAGCAATAAGCTTTAGTTTAAGGATTACACAGGCGGTTTCCCTCTCTATACTTGAGCAACGATTGTGTACTTGGAAAGAAGTTTTATTCTACCCTAGTGTTTAGAGTTTTTAAATTTTATTAACATGGAATATGATTTCTTACCGGAAGGTTTTTAGTGTTGCAATGATAGCTAAAATTTATACGAAATATCTTTTGCTATGTATGTCTTTTTAAACTTTTGAAATGTCCTTTTGTTACAAGTCCATAGAATTGAAAATGTTATTTGGTTTTAAAGATATGAGATGTGAAACATTCTGTTGCCTGTTGAGAGTGGAGGTTTTCCTTTGATACAGGTATTTGAACAACAACAAGATCATGCGCCTGGAGCCGGGCTGCCTGGATAACCTGACGGCCCTGGAGCAATTGAAACTCAACAAAAACCAGATGTTTGAACTGCGAAAAGAAATTTTTTCTGCTCTCAGCAGCCTCAAGCTTCTGTAAGTACATGTTTACATGTATACCTTTTTGGAGCTTTCTGAAATGATCCCCATCAAATCATATCAGAACTTAAGTTTTAAAGTGTATTTTCAGTTTGCTGTGTTATTTAACGAAGTCTGAGTTTGAGTTTGTCAGTTGAACCAAAGGATTCTATTGAAAAGAAAATTGTGGGTGTTATTTTTTCTTTCATGAGTCAGATGGATTCATAATCTTTTACTGTGCAGCTGTGTGTGTTGTGTCTTTTTTACTCTTTTTTTTCCCCCATTTTTTATTATTTTAATTTTTGTTTTTCACATAGTCTGTTCCACAATTGCTTTAAAAAAAGACAAATTGTAACACAATGTGCTTCTTATGAATCAGAAAGGAGTATGAGGCCATGAATTATTATTGATCAAGTTTGAAAACTCACAAGTTCAAAGCATACTATCTGAGGAGAGAAATGAAATACTGTCTGGGAAAATTAGAAGGAAAAAAAAAAGAGTTCTTTGTGTGAACTCACATGCCAAAGATATCCACAATGTAGCAGGGCAGATAAAGCTGAAAGATGGGCAAAAATAACTGTGCAGATGAATTGCTGATGAAAAGAATAGGGGTGAGATTGGAAAAAAGAGGAAACGAGAGAGGGTGATGGGAGAGCGGTGCTGGATTAGAGGTTGTAAGCAGGCTTCAATATGGAACTTGGGGAGGAAGGGGAAAGGGGCTGGAGGCTGGGGGTGGGGAGGGAGGATAAGAAGAAAAAAAAGGGCAAAACTTGCGATAGGAAAGGGAAGGGGGGGGGGGGGGGGTCCTAGTGATCAATGTTCTTTGAAAAGCTGGACGGTAATGCGGCTGGCGAATGTTGACAGAAGAAACGTTGGGCAATCATCAGGCAGTCGATGAGGCATGTAAATCCTCATCGTGATTTCTGACGAGGTCTCACAATTTTCTTTCCAGCGCTCACTATCACATCCTTTGGCCAGACACAACACTCAAAGAACTCTGGGTTTTCGCCTGGAGGCTGGCTGGAAATTGGTTTGATTGAAAGCACCACTTTGATGTTGCGCATCCCCCTTCATCACATGAAATTCGTGCCAGAGGTCGAACTGCTCTATGATCGGGAGCTTTCTGTGGGGCTAAGGCCCCGTCTGTGACGTCCTCCTGCAGTGGACTGGGCACTTGTGAAGCAAGGTGATGAAATCGGCCAGCCTGTCTGTAGCGCAGGATGCTGGTCTTTTTCTCCTGATGCCACAGGTCACCCCAGGATCTGGGGTATCACGTGCTTGTGGGGGCCGAGGCTGCCCATCTCTCATCCGGTTAACAGTTTGAAGAACATCAAACGATTAGTATCTTGAAAAGTTTGACGAACTTTTCGTCGCAGTAATTTCCTGACTAATCCGTCTTATGTAGGTTTTTTTTTTCTTTTCCGTCCCCCTCCCCCCCCCCCCCCCCCTTTTTTTTTTTTTTTTTTTTTTTTTTCACTCCTAAACACTTAATCACCATTAGCTGCTCAAAACTTGGGAACTTATGTCCCACCCACTCTCCTGTCCTTCCCCCCACCAATCCGTTTATCCCTTGCTCTCATGCTTGGTGTTGAGACAACAGAGGGCGCATTCTTCATATTTCAACATGGCCGCTCTATCGACCAGCGGCAGCGAGTGCCATGCAGTGGGGACACTTGAAAAGGGCTCAGGGAAACTTGATCCTGATTGAAGGGAAGTAGCAGTTATTAACGGAGTGGGGAGCTGCCAGGCAGCCATATTGAAGCCGTGCTCACAGTTATTGATTATTGCTCTTGTACCATCGGCCACTGATGCGCTCCTCATCCCCCGCCATTGGAGATGAGGGGCTGCAAGCAGACGATCGCCGGCTTGTCAGGGTTTGGGAAAGTGGCCCATGACAGCCCCCCCCCCCCCCCCCCACCTCCTCACCCCCCCCCCATTCCCCTGCCTCCCGTTTGCTCCCCTCCTCCATCCCACCTCTGTGAATGCCAATGATGAATGTTGGGCGCTGCTGAAGTTGCTATTTGATCTCCTGCCTCTCCTCTTGTCTGTCTGTGGGGTTTGGGTTGTCAGTTAGGGAATCGGATTATTCAGAAGCGTAACATGAAGCGCTCTTCCAAGACCTAAGGCGTGGTTTGTTTTGGTTGCATTTGTGGTTTTTTTCGTATGTTGTTCTTTAAGCTTTTGTGACCGAGTTTGGTTTTTTTCCAGTTGTTTTCTTTTCACCGTTTTTAATGATCGCAATTAATTTTAAACATTTTCGTGGAGATTCAGTTCTTTCTCTGTCACTGTCATCTGCCTGTCTGCCGCTCTCTCTCTCTCTCTCTCTCTCTCTCTCCTCTCGCTCGCTCGCTCGCTGTCTCTCTCTCCTCTCTCTCTCTCTCTCTCTCTCCCCCTTGCCGTCTCCACATCCCACACCCCGTCCCTCTCTGTTGATTTTTGCAGTCGTCAGTCGGCCATTCTGTCATCCTTGTCTTTATGTACGTGTGTGTGTGTGTTTCGGTGGGGTGGGGTGGGGGGTTAGGAGATGGGCGGGGATGAAATATTTCACCACAGATGCACTGTAGAGCAGTGACAGGAGTGGTCCATCTGTCTGTGCCCTACGAGGTCGTTCACACTCGTTGAAGAACTGGCCCCACTTGAGCCAAGTGGAATCTCCATTATTCCCCATGAAACTCCCAGCTGAGCTTCCCCACCAAGTTACAGCAGGTAGTTAGTTTGCACTGGCAGACCTACCCCGCCAGTTCAGAGAGGTCACTGGTCTGCCTCCGCCAACAGAAGCAGAGGACCTGCTTCACCATCTGAGGTGAAAAACATCAGTCAGCCATAGCAGCGAGTTCACTGTGGTTCAGGCAGTCTTTATAGTCTTAACAGCTAGGTTGTGGAGAGCCCAGTTCTGTAGATCTCGTCACAGTCGTCAGGAGGGGGAACAAGGTGGTGTGAGAAACTGGGAAAAAAACGGGGGATATTTGTTCTCTGACAAAAAAAAGAAAAAGGATTAAAGAAGTAAAAATGTAAATCTCTTTGATTCGTCCACAGATAGCACAGGATTGAAGGAGCAGGTTTCTTGGCATTGTGATTTTTTTTTTCATGTAAATTTTAGAAATATAGTGTGAAATATGTTCAAAGTAATTTCTTAACTTTGATTATACAGCAAGTATGTCATGTCCTGGCTGTGTTACATTTTGTTGATAAATGTTGCCTTAGGATGGTTCATGCACCTGTCACGGGAACATGGAATGGCCAGCACATGTGCATTCTCTGAAAACTAGCCACCACCACCAACCACCCCCACTATCATCATCATCACCACCACCCCCCATCATGATCATCATCATACACATCGTCTTTTTGTCTTGCTACATCGTCTGGCATAATATACAAGGTGTCTGTGTTTTGCATTATAGCCTCGGATGAATTTTGATACTTCAAACACATCTTCATGAAGTTCAAATACACTGCTCACTGACAGCTCCCTGTGGAGGTGGGGGGGGGGGGGGGGGTGGAGGTAGTGTAAATTTTTTTTTATCCCTAACATACCTATTAGAAAGGTATATGCCCAACCTGCCAACAAGATTGAAAGAAATGGCTGGACCAGCTTCGCAGATCAGCATTTCTTGCTCTGTCCCAGTCATTCACTCTGTCCGTTCTCTCCCCTCTTCCTCTTTTGTTTCCCCTGTGCCTTTCCTCCAGTCTGTCTAGCGCTTGGTTGATGTGGGCCACCTCTGTGGTGTCGTCAGGGAGCTGTCGAGGAACAAGATCAACACCATCCAGGGCCTGACGTTCTCTGGTCTGAAGAACTTGCAAGTCCTCAAGCTGGAGCGCAATACCATCTCTGCCCTGATGGACGGGGCCTTCTGGGGCTGGAGTCCATCAGCTACCTGTGAGTGGATGGGGAACAGCTCCGGCAGACAGAGGGGAAAGTGGGAAGGGAGGGTGAAAGTGTGTGTGTGTGTGTGTAAAAGAGAGAGGATTTGGGCATATTTTATTTCATCACAGAAATTCTGTAGATGATTTCGAGAGAAAGTAGTTATTTGGAAGAGTTAAATATATTTGTACTTGATTTAAACTTTTCAGCATACTGCCTCTCTCTCTCTCTCTCTCTCTCTCTCTCTCCTCTCTCTCTCTCTCTCTCTGGTATTTGTTTGATTGGAGAGAGAGGAATGTGTGATGAGTGTTTGTGCATATATGTGCACACTTGTTAAGAAATGTGGTTTTTTTATTGTGTGATTGTTTTTGAATGTGTTTGTAAAATTAATTTGGATATGGAATGGACAGTATAGACATCTTAATTCAATGAATGTTACAGACAACTGGATTTCAATAACATCTCCAACATCACCTCCAGCTGGCTGTTTGGTTTGTCCTCACTTAGAGAGCTGTAAGTATAGTCTCCAAGAGACCTTTTTTTTTTTCTCAAATAAAGAAAATGTGGAATTATGTGCACGTGAAGTGAAATGAGTCTGTTGTGATGACAGTAGAAACTGGAAATTGTAGGAGGAGGTATTTTGCCCAAAAGGTTGGGGTTTGAAGTCACGAAAGCTTTCCTTTTTCTTCTGCTCATCATTTTTGTACAAGTGTGTCTGGTGCTGTTCACGCAAATCTGTGTGAGAATGGGAGTGTGGTTGGGCATAATGTGTGTGTAGGTCTATGCGCAAACGTGTGTAAGGAAGAGTATGTGCTTGGGCGTATGTGTGTGGGTCTGTGCACGGATGGGTGTGAGAATGAGTGTGTGCATGAGCATGTGTGTGTGGAACTGTGCACACGTGTGTGAGAATGGGTGTGCGTATGGATATGCATGTGTGTGAGT
>CM065721.1:4969698-4974698 GCA_033310375.1 Conus canariensis | reverse complement strand
TTGGAACAACCCCTCGTGGTCGGCTTGGGTGTAAACAACAGAAATCCAAATGCCGTCCAACTACATACTAACAGCCCAGGCGGCTTGTTCTGCAACGTTATGTATGCATGTTGTGCGGGGTGTTAACGTGGAAAGTGTGGTGTCTGTTGACGCTGGCATGATGTATGAACGGCGGTGCTGACAAGGGGCATTACAGCTTTATCTCGCCTCTCTCACACCTTGCCGCCCCCTGTTCCACACCTCCGCTGGCCTTTTATTGCACAATCACTCATCTTGCACACCTCCTCCCCACCCCCAGCGCTCTCCTCCTCCCCTCCCCACACCACCACCCATCTCATTCTCTCCGTTCGCTCTCCGTCGGCCCTGATGCCTTTTTTTTTTTTTTCCTAAGATAATGCGGCGATAGCCCCCCCCCCCCCCCCCCCCAACTCCCCATTCCCCTTTCTCCCTGACTCTGTGGGTTTGGGTTGATCCCGCTCTTTGAAGGTCGGGGCTACATTTGTATCGGTTGACAGATAACGTTTGTCTTTGCACGGCTTGTCGCTGGGGGAATTGTTCTCTCGCGTCACAGGGCCCTAATCCTGATGTATGTTTCCCGGGACCAACGCTTCAGGGGGTTAAGGCAGGGTGTAGGTGTGTGTGTGCGTGTGTGTTTGTTTGTGACCGGTCCCATTGGATGGGGATGGGGAGGAAAGGTGGATCCAAACATGAGGGACGGCGGGGGATGGCAAAGGAGGTAATCTGTGACAAGGGTGTATTGGAATCATTTTTTGGATTAAGGGGAGGGTAAAGAAAAAGGAGGGAGTGGCGATATTGAAAAAGTAGTTTCAGCGGGGAGGAGGGGGTATTTCTCTTATCATGTCAGATTATATCTCTTTCTATCTTCCTTCGCTTTGTTTCCTTCGCTTGTTTTTGGTTTTTCTTTTTTTTTTTTTTTTTTAACAATTTGTCGCGTTTTTAATGTCATTAATTGTAAGAAAAGGAGTTGTTAAGATAAAAGGAATTACCAAACATTATTAATAGTGGTGGCAATGTTGGAACATTCTATTCTGGTTCCCAGATTTTTTTCCCCCCATATTTTACACTTCTGATTTACTATGTCTTTAGTTTTTCTGCTTGTGCTTTAAAAAAAAAAAAAATTTTTAAGACAAACACCAGCTTCCAAAGCATTTTTTTTTTTTTCCAAATCTCAAAATGGTGTGGAAAAGAAACATTAATGTCAGTAGTAAAATGTTGCAGTAGTGTGCGTAAGTGTGATCATTTGCTATAGTTTATGAAGGGTTTTTTTTGTTGCCACTTGATGTCAAAATGGCAGTGCACTTCAGCCTGCAATTAAGGCTTCAAGTTTTAATCACTGTAGCTCAGCCTGTTCGCGCAAGAAAAGAAGTCACATCACAAACGAGCCAGACCGCTGAACCCCCCCCCCCCCCCCCCCCCCGCCCCCTCCCCCTCCCCGCAATATCCATGAAAAGAAGCAAACATAATAAGGTGATAACATGGTAGCTTCACAATTGACATAACATAAGTTACTTTATAGTTATTCATTTCTCCAGTTCTTGTTGCTGTGTAGATGTGTTCGGTATGGGGTATATGGGCAAGCTTGGAGCATCCTTCGTTAGAGATGTTTCCTTGTTTGTTGTGTGTGCTCTGTGCTGTCATGTCTGCTAGGCGATTCGGTGTCGTAAGCAGCATTCCTTTGGAGTTATGTTTTCTTGTGGGAGCAAGAGGTACCCTACTTGTTAATTGTTTATTGTTTACTGTTCCCTGCCTCCTTTCTTATTTACTTTCTAAAAGAGGTGCCGTGTTCTTCTGATGTCCAGATCTGTTCGTTGACGCTTTAGCATCAAGTACTTGCACGCGCACGCTCGTTTAGGGAACCTGCCATTCTCCACATTGTTCTGTGAGAGAGAGAGAGAGAAGAGAGAGAGAGAGAGAGAGAGAGAGAGGTTTGGCGATCCACCTCTGCGTTACCTCTGAAGTGTTCCTATGCTTTACAGTCCGGGTGAGGAGGGAAAAGGCTCACGGTTAATTTACAGCTCACCTCCCTGGACCTCGGATTGACCTCTGGAACCCCCCCCCTCCCCATCCTTCCTCATCGCCATCCACTGGCAAAATTCTATCTACTCTACGCTACGTCTTGGCTATTCTCTTTCTCATGTCTCCCCCCCCCCCTCCCCTCCCTCCCCTTTCCATACTCCACTGCCCTCACCCATCTTGCTGCCCCCACCATACTTTCCTCCCCCTTCTCCGTGTGTTCGTTTTTTGACTGACAACGGCTAGCTGATGTTTGTCGGGTCCGTCATGTCTCTCCTCGCTCGGTCCCCACCCGCCAGCTCTGCCTCTCTTGATGAAAAGGGGGAGGTTTGTCCGGAGCAGGTCCCCCCCCTGCTGTTTATGATGGTTTGTGTTCAGTCAGGCTAGCGGCTCTGCTTGAAAGGGCAGTTACAACAATACAACCCGGAATGAAACTGACCTGTATCCCTTGCCCACCTTTGCCCCCCCCCCCCCCCCTCACCATTCCCCTCCACTACCACCCCTACAGCCGCACCCACCCACCCACCAACCCATCCGTCCACCCACCCAGGCCCCTCTCATAAGCTCCACCTTCCAGGGCCGTGGGTCAGTGTTGGGGAAAGCAATCATGAGCAGAGCGACGGCCGTGGTTTGAGGGGCAGGCGGGCAGGTGTAAGTGGGTTTCCACCCAGGGTGTCACAAGTCGCTGGCCCTGTCAAGATTTACGACACGGCCACGGTCTCCATTGTGCGACCGGAAAAGGGGAGGGAGGGAGGGGGGAAGGAAGGAGAAGAGAAAGGTGTGTGTAGGAAGGGGGGGGGGGGGGGGGGACAGGGGGAGTGTAGGGAAACGGTGGAGAGGAAAAGAGGGGGGGGGGGGGGGGGGGGTGAAGAACGAGGTGGGTTTTCGTGGTAAAAGGTCCGGCGCGTTGGGATAGTAGGGCTGTGTGTGCATTGCGTCGACCCGGCAAGCATGATGTGAAATGAAAAATTCCTTGCTGTTTGTTCATCATGTAGGTTCGTCGGTTTTCCAGTGAAGTCATCTATGTCAAACAGTTAATTTTGATTAGCACATACATCACATTAATTAACTAACCAGTTAGTTTTGTGGCTTCTATTTTTCATCTTCCAGTTATTTCATTTATTTATTTAGTGCACTCTCCCCCCCCCCCCCCCCCCCCCCCCCCCCCCCCCCCCCCCCCCCCCCCCCCCCCCCCCCGTTATATTAAGTTTATAACTGGACTGTTGTTAACATGTCAGCACTACTGTTCTGTGGCCCGCGATGTTTACGGATCAAGAGATATCAGGAAACTACCTCCCTCCCCCTTCCCTCCCTCCCTCCCTCTCTATGCTGATAAATAAATTATAATGTGTGACTCTCTCTCTCTCTTCTCTCTCTCTCTCTCTCTCTCTCTCTCTCTCTCAAAGGCTAAATACAACGTATGACACACACTCTGCCTGTCTGCCTGTGTGTGTGTGTGTGTGTGTGTGTGTGTGTGGTGTGCTGAGGAATTTGTAAGCGTTTAGAGCTATTTTTAGAATAAGCAACAAAAATATCAGTTTTTTTTTTTTTTAATTACTGTTATTGAAAACCCATGTAGAAGAAGAAGTGTAAAGACCTTCAGTCACAAGCAGCCATGCAAGTCTTGAAATAGGCAACTTGTGATTAACAAGTGTGTGTGTGTGTGTGTGTGTGTGTGTGTGTGTGTGTGTGTGTGTGTGTGTGTGGTGCGTGTGTGTGTGTGTGTGTGTGTGTGTGTGTGTGTGTGTGAGAGAGAGAGAAGAGAGAGAAGAGAGACCGTGCGCGGGCGTGTGTGTGTTTTGTGATGGTGTTCTTTGTGTTGTTGTGTGTTGTGTGTGTGTGTGTTTTCAATGTTCTCTTCTTTTTGTGTGTTTGTCGTTTGTATAAACCAGTACAACTGCAGGCATACAAGCAACAGCTGACTTTGCTTAACGCGCTCCTGGCATATATCCATTGTGTCACTTTTCTCTAGCTTTACAGACAGAAATCAAACAGATCTGGTTGTCACATCAGCTCTTCAGTTGGTTTGCAACCATTCATGTACGTGCATGTGTGCATGCATGCGTGCTGGAGGTTTTAGTGCCGGTCTCGTGACTGCGATGGTGATGTTTGCCTGGAAACTGGGCTGTCTGATCCGCTGTGTGCTTGGCTTGCCACCCCCCTCTGCTCTCCTTGTGTTGACAGACATCTTTAATTGAATTAGGAATAAAGAGGGGGAAACACCCGCCAAGGAAGCTTAGGGGAGAGCGAAGCCGAGCATTTAAAGGAGGCTTACAGAAAATAGAAAGGAAAAGAAATTTTTAAAAAATGTGACATGTCTGTGTAGGAAGCAAAGATAAGAATGACAATAGTTGGAAGAGGCTTCGAGGAGCAGTGCGTGTCAGTGTCCGTGTGTGTGTGTGTGTCTGTGTCTGTGTGTGTGTGGACACTGGCAAAGGTATGGTGTTCTCCAGAGAAAAAAAAAAAAAAAGAAGGAAAGAAACAAGAAAACGTAATCAGTATGACAGGATATCAATGAAAAATAAACAAAACAAAAAAAGCTGTTTGGAGAAGGTCAGAAGGGAGTTAAGCCAGGAATTAGTGCCAGCAACGAAGCGGAAGTGACGGCAGACAGCCCATCACTCTGTTGGGATTGTGAAGAGACGGGGGTTGAAGAGGGGTACCAGTAGGGTGTGATGGCAATGATTCCTATCATCAGAAGGCTTGACAAATGCAATACAGGCGTTATGCTGGGTGTGGAGGGAGAAGGCGACAGGTTGAGAGAGAGGGGGTGGAGGGTTTAGGACTGGGGGAGGCTGGGACTGAGGAACAGGGGATGGGGAGGACATGGAGAGTGACAGAAACATCCAGACCCCCACACCAGTGTTTCTGTTTATCCGGAATGTGTGTTCGTGGGAAATATCAGGGAAATGCAAAAACCTTACTGGCCTTTTTTTTTTTTTAATCATCACTTTCAGTTGACTGCA